>JAXGGA010000419.1:15000-232805 GCA_038373865.1 Uloborus plumipes | reverse complement strand
ACCAAAAGTGACGTAATTGAGTTTCCGAACGCTTTCGGTGCCACCGGTGCGACCGGTGCCTGTTTCCGAACGTAGCCTAAGTAACAGGAGATATTAATTATTCAAATTGAATAAATTTTCAAGGCTTAAATCTACACGCAAATTTAAACCGCTAAGTAACTTCAGGGACAAAAGAGCAGCTGATCTGGAAAATGGCTCTAGTGTTTCAGTTCTGCGTACAGGAGTTAGGCCTTGAAAATTGACTAAATTTGATTAATTAATATCTCCTGTCCCAATTAACGGACAGAAACGTGCAACAACTTTTCTTTTTCAGAAAAAAAACCCTTTCCAGCGATATATAATGTTTTGGGGTGGGGGAAGATTTTCACCCCTCAATTATGGCGGATACACCAAAAATGAGACTAATTAATTAATTTAAAAATAACGAATTCGAAATTTAGAATTTGGCTTTCGAGGTGCATTACACGGGGATACGTTCGAATTTTTGGGCCAAGTTTCAGGTCTGTGGGTGCTGTGGGGGCTTCTGGCCAGCGGTTACAAACGTACAAACAAACGAACACCGTCATCTTTATATATAGAGATGACGGTGTTTGTTTGTTTGTTTGTTCGTTTGTAACCGCTGGCCAGAAGCCCCCTACCTACAGACCTGAAACTTGGCTCAAAAATTCGAACGTATCCCAGTACAATGCACCTCGAAAGCCAAATTTTTAATTTCGAATTAGTTATTTTTAAATTAATTAATTAGTCTCATTTTTGGTGTATCCGCCATAATTGAGGGGGGAAAACCTTCCCCCACCCCAAAGTATTATATATCACTGGAAAGGATTTTTTTTCTGAAAAAGAAAAGTTGTAGCACGTTTCTGTCCGTTAATTAGGACAGGAGATATTAATTAATCAAATTTAGTCGATTTTCAAGGCTTAACTCTGTACGCAAGACTGAAACACTAGATCCATTTTCCATACAAGCTGCTCTTTCTTAAGTGGTTTAAATTTACGTATAAAGTTAAGCCTTGAAAATTTACTAAATTTGAGTATATCTCCTGTCTTTTTGATTTATTTGGCGAATTGTTTTGAACTTTAAAAGGACTTTTAGTGTAGTTTAAAAGGTTGTGGAGAAAACGGTAAGACTAGAATTTTTTATGCGACATTTTAAAAGAACTCAATGCATTTACAGCTTTTAAAATACTGTGAGATGTATAGCTGTGATGCCTAATAAGTGAATTTGAGGTGTAATATAAGAATATATTCTTAAAAATTAAAGTTTTGTTGTGGCCAATAACTCTCACAATATTTTCAGAAAATTATAGTAATTAGCCCCCTATGATGAGAACGCTACTGATAGCTCTAAATGTTTAGCAACAGAAAAATCAAATGAAGAGTTTAATGTATTAAATAAACTCATGTCTCTAAAAGACTTCCAAAATATTTTTGGAGGCGAAATGGACAAGATAAAATCACCGAAATATCAGGAGGGAGTTTTAAATAATACATGACCGTTATACAAAATTTGGCGCTTTTTTTTCCAGAATGATTTTTCTAAAAACTCTACCAATACTGAAATACTGACTGCAATTATAAGAACAAATGCAAATCTGACTAATGAAGATAATGTGACAGCAGCAACAATTGTGATAACTCCTCTGAAAACTCCTATAAATTGGTGTACGTCTTCTACTTCAAACAAAACAACTCATTGTAGCAAATTTATCGATGATTACCAACAAAATGCGTCAAAAAGTGGGAAAAAATTTCTTAATAGGATAGACAAAAAAAACCATTCATTTTAGTTTCTGAGAGTTATAGAGCAACTATTAAAAACAATGAACAATAAAAGCAGCAAAAAGAGTGAAAAATAAAGAAAAGAAAAGAAAACGGAATGGACAAGCAGCCGTACAGAAAGAAAATGCTTTAAAGAAGACTAGAACAAATAAAGAGAAGTCAAAAAATAGAAAAGGGAAAGATGGAGAAAGATATTGAATGCTATAGTGTTATACTATATTTAATGAATGGAAAATATATTCAGTTAACCGTATAATATCTTCATATAATGCTTTACTATATTCATGTAAAGGTATAATATTTTCCTATATACACTGCTCGACATTGAAAATGCAACACCAAGAAGGAGTGGTCAGAAATTGATGAAATTTGGTAAGAAGACAGAGACAGCATGGAACAATAAGTGATATTTATTTCAAAATAAATAAGCAAAATTTAGAGCGAGGACGGCGTCGGCTCAGTAAGAAGTAGGACCACCGCGGACAGTGATGCACGAAGAAACACGTCTAGGCATGGAGTCAATAATCCTGCGGATGGTGTCCTGAGGAATGGCACTCCATTCCCTTTCAACCATTTGCCACAGTTCGTCCTCTGAACGAGGCAGTGACAGGTTCTGCAAACGGCGTCCAATCACGTCCCACACATGTTCGATTGGTGACAAGTCAGGAGAGTATGGTGGCCAGGAAAGCATCTGTACACCTCGTAGAGCATGTTGGCTGATTCGAGCACTGTGAGGCCGGGCGTTATCCTGTTGAAAAATTGCATTTGGCAGACCCTGAAGGTAGGGGATTGCCACCGGCAGCAGTACATTATCTACATATCGTTGGGCCGTCATAGTGCCCCGAATACGAACTAGAGGTGATACGAAATTGTATGCAATAGCGCCCCAAACCATTATGCCACGTTGTCGCGCTGTGGGGCGTTCCACAGTTACTGCCGGATTCGATCTTTCTCCACGTCGACGCCACACACGTATGCGATGACTATCGCTGGACAAACAGAAGCGGGATCCATCTGAGAACACTACGGTTTGCCATTCTGCCATCCACGTCGCTCTGGTCCGGCACCATTCCAAACGTTGGAGTCTGTGCTGTGAGGTCAATGGCAGTCTTCTTAGCGGGCGCCGTGATTGCAGGCCACGTGCAACCAGTCGACGGGAAATGGTTCTGGTCGACACAGGAACATCCAGGGTACCTTGCACGTGCTGCAGAATCGACGTACGAGTGACTTGCGGGTCCGCCACAGCTTGTCGGTGAATCCGTCGATCTAAGCAGTCTGACGTCACTCTGGCTGCACCTGCACCCCTCAATGTGGCTACATTTCCTCTTTCCAACCATCTCCGACACAGCCGATGCACAGTGCTTGCATCCATGTGGGTATCAGCTGCAATTTGACATATGGACCAACCTCCTCTTCTCAGTCCGATCACCATACCCCTTGTAAAGTCGTCTATATGCTGGAAGTGTCTTCGTTGAGGACGGCGTGGCATTTCCTCCTATCACAAGTATCCTTCGAGACAAAAACCAAATTTCTCCGATAATTAGTCTGGCAGAAAAACCAACATGAACATAGCCCACTTTTCAACTTCATTCTCTTATATCTTACTTCACGTGCGTCGGAGAGCTGCGCATTTCATATCATTTGCATAACTCAGTGACGTGCGTCTACGGTAAAATTTGCATGAATTTCTGACCACTCCTTCTTGGTGTTGCATTTTCAATGTCGAGCAGTGTATATGAATAATCCAGTATAACATTGAATGTTTACATGGCCAATAACTGTATGGTTTCATAGCCAATCCTTTTGCTAAGGTGGCCAATTACTATCAATTTGACACTTTTGTTTTTGCGTTGACTTTTTTCTAATAATATATCTGAAAAAGTGTTTTCAGACAGTATGAGTAGTAAAATACATTAATATAGTATCATATGAAGTATTTTTTATTTATGCAGCAATATTTCATTTATTTTTTGTTCAAGCATACAAATACGATGTCGCTAAAGTGGCAAATTACTATACCGCTTCAACTATAATAATTTTTCTTCAGAGGGTTGGAGTGAATTTAAATTTATTCAGTGGATTTCCTTCCCATTTAAATGCACGGGCATCGCCGTGCGGGTACTGCTAGTTATATATGTAGATAGCTCACGTGTAGTCGATAATCTATCAATCAACCAAAATGGGCTTTAGGTGTAAAACCAAACCAAAATCTCAATATCCTTTAATTTTTTTGAGCAGTGTAGTTTATAGTTGGACAATCTGAAGTAAAGTAGTTATTTTTTTTTTTATTCAAATTTACTTCACAGCAATTTAAATTCCAGTAAAAGTTGGAGTTTACACATGTCGCCAAATAAATCAGAAATGCATTAAACTACCGAAAACATTAAAAGTAGGATAGAATTGCGGTAACCGGGTCTCGGCGATTAATATTTCATTCTGGCGACCCGCTACCTTCTTAGAGGCGGAAAAATATTTTTCGATTTTAGTAATCCTACAACATAGCTGATTGACGCCAACGTGACCCGGTTACCGTAATTCTACCAAAAGTAGCTTTTAAAGAATAAAACATAGTGAAAATCCTAGAATAGGCCACCTCTTGGCAACATTTTAAAATCTCGCTTAGTTGGCAATTTTTAATTAACGCAAAACCAATTTGTTCCAGAAACCAAGATTTTCAACCGAGATTTTTAAAAGTTGTAAGAGGTGGGCTATTCTAGGACCCACCCAAAAATTAAATCAACTCTACTGTTTATCGAACTTTTCTGTTCAACCATTAACGTTTAACATGGAATTTTCAAATCAGCTACAGTTCATTACTCTGCCAAGTGCTATGCTTAAATAGCGGAGCTGCTTCGATGTGATGTTGCCAGTTTAAAAGTCAATTTCTCAGAATTTCAAATAAATTGTTTTTCTATCTTTTTTTAGCCTACTTTCCCGTTAAAAATAAAAGAAAGACGAAAAAAGTATTAAAAGTGGCTTAATACATCTAAAAAAATATCGCCAAGTCCAAAAAATATCGCCAAGTTAAAAAAAATATCGCCAAGTCCGAAAAAAAAGCCAAAAAGAAATGAAAAGATAAAATCTGTACCTCAGAACCAGACTAAGGCAGGGATTCAAGTGAAACACCATTGCAATCGCTTCGAATTGCAATCGCTACTGGAAGTGAATTACATTATCATCAACTTAACTTGGCACTGACGTCACTACGTGTGGAGCCAATAAGAGCTCACAAGCAGTCAGTGATCTCCTCTTATTCGCCAAGTAGGCTGTGACGTTTTATCTAGCTCGTTTTTCATAGGCAAACGTCACGCTGACGTCACGATGTTTTTATCAAGAAATGTTCTAATGTAATTCATTTCCTGTAGCGATTGTAATTTGCGATCGCCTGTGTTCACTTGAATTCCTGCCTATCGTAAGTCCATTTTCATCACTTTGCAGGGGAGCAAAAAAATAGAAAATAATTATTTCGTTGACTAGTTACAAAGCTGATATATGAATAAAGCTACAAAACATGATTGTTAACATTGAGAAAATATGTATACTTTAGCCCTTAATGGTTAATTTTCGCACAATTAAACAATTATTTGCGTAATTAAATAGTAAATAACTGATTACATCAGAACTGGACTTGCGTTTTTGTGACTTCGCATCAAAACAGTTCCGTACCTCCGGGCCAGAGTAACGTAAGTCACATTATTTCTACTTTGTAGAAGAGCGTGAAATATAGGGCTGCGGGGGAGTCGGAGAGAAAATGACTGACTGCGAATCCCAATACGTTTCTGACTCTGATTCGAACTCTGAAGCACAGGCAGAAATGCAAACTCTCAGTTAAAATGTTCCACTCCGATTCCGACTATTTGAATTTTTCACCTTCGACTCTGAATTGTTAAACCCAAAATCTGCACTGGTAAAACTGAAAGGAATGATTTCATTGACTAGTTACATAAACAAAACATAATTATAAATTTAAAAAATAAACATGATTATTAATAATAATTTTATAAACATGATTATTATGTTATGTTTTATAATAACATGAAAAAAATAGGTGTGCAATACTTCTCGTTGATTAATTTGTGTTCAATTTAACAATCTATTCATGTAGTTTAAGAGTTAATGGCTCATTATATCAGAACTGCACTTGTTACTTCCTTTCAAGTAGTAAAGGAAGTATTGTGATCATGAAAAAATTTTCACTCAAATTTGAGTCTTAAATTTGATTTTTCTCAACCCCGAATGATTGTTGAGTCGTTTTTTCGACCTATCAGCACGTGCATATGTACCTCCCAACATATCAACAGCCTAAAAATCCTTTTCGACCATCCCCGAGTTAATTACTGCGAGTTTTCTCGTGACGTCTGTACGCACGTATGTATGTATATATGTGCGTATGTATGTCGCATAAATCAAAAACTGTATACCTTAGAAGCTTAGTTTGGTATGTAGGCTCTGAGGGGTCGCAAGGGGATTTGAGTGAAAATTAAAAGAAAACAAAACTATGTAAATAAAATAATTTCATTGCTGCATTTTTGGTTGTCGTCTGCCAAGTTTTGCTTGTGTATCTATGAAATCGTGAAAAATATCGTCTGCTAGTGGAGAGAAACTTTATTGAAAAGAAAAAAATCTGGTACAGACCCCACACTACTTCCTTTTACGTGTAAATTTCTTAGTAGATGCCTTAAGTGTTAAAATAGTGCTTGGAGTGAGCAAGATAACAATTCAAACATTTACACCCCTAATTTGCCACGAAACAATGCAAAAAATGATTTACAATGATTCATTTTCTAAACATCGCCGATTTAGCATCATTCAGTGGATTTTTCGCAAAATAGTGCTAAATTGAACCCAAACTCATAAAATAATTTTTTTCGCCAAATTTGTCGCCAATCTGGCGATATGTCACCAAGTTGTTGCGCCACAAGCACTTGGCGACCAAAAGCTTGGCGATATATCGCCAAGTGGTAGCGCCAATTCATATCATTTAAGTCTGCATTGATATTAAAACACTGATTCACCCCAAAAGGAATGAAACACCCCCTTGAGAAAATTCAAATGCAACCAATGACCTCCCGTGACCTCCCATTAGAGCACCCCTACTTTCGCTCAGTTTAGGTACAAAGGAAAACGGTTTTTGCGGCTTGATGCAAGTTTTGCACAGTGATTCAAATTACGTTCATCCTGCAGACATGCAGATACTGCCGTTTACCTGCCCAAAGTAACGAAAAGCGCAGTTACTGCTAATTACCATTGGTTAAGAAACAGTATTTTTTTTATCGGAAACCAAAAAAAGATGTTTGTACCATAAAACTAATGTAACATAGATTTCAAAAATGCAAAAAAATTAAAATCGAAAAATTTGCAGTTCTGCCCGCGGCAGAATGATTCGGAGTCATTTGGTAGAAAGTGGACTTACGTTTGTCTGGCTCGGACAAAGGTTGGGACTTACGCTCTTATAACACTGGTTAACTTATAAAGAAATTAGTTTAAAAAAATTGCGTTATCATGGCGCAGTGTGGTGTAAGATTCTACATAGAATGCACTAATAAACTGAAAATCGCCATTTTTGGACTTACGTTAGTCTGTAGTACGTACTCATTCCCTTATGATTTTTCGATTTGAACAATTTTTGGTTCAACTTTGAACCGTTCAAACAACCTGTCCCGCGATGCTAACTTTTGAGTGAACAGTCCGATTTGAACAAACTTTTTTTTGTTCGAAAGATCTTCTCAAGGATACTTCATTCCCGTATTTACATTTCCGATTTGAACAATTTTTCGTTCAACATTGAACCGCTCAAGCAAGCTGTCACCCCTAATAACTTTTGAGTGAACAGTCCGATTTAAATAAACTTTGTTTTTGTTCGAAGGATCTCAGCAAGGATACTTTATTACCGTATTTAAATTTTCGATTTGAACAATTTTTGGTTCAACTTTGAACTGTTCAAACAACCTGTCCCGCGATGCTAACTTTTGAGTGAACAGTCCGATTTGAACAAACTTTTTTTTGTTCAAAAGATCTTCTCAAGGATACTTCATTCCCGTATTTACATTTCCGATTTGAACAATTTTTCGTTCAACATTGAACCGCTCAAGCAAGCTGTCACCCCTAATAACTTTTGAGTGAACAGTCCGGTTTAAATAAACTTTTTTTTTTGTTCAAAGGATCTCAGCAAGGATACTTCATTACCGTAGTTAAATTTTCAATTTGAACATTTTTTCGTTCAACATTGAACCGTTCAAGCAACCTTTCCCCACCTAATAACTTTTGAGTGAACCGTCCGAATGGAATCAACTTTTTTTGTTTGAAAGATCTCGGAGAGGCTCATTCCCATATTTCGCTTTTTGATTTGAACCATTTTTCGTTCAATATTGAACCGTTCAGAAAAAAAATTTAGCATTAGCGTCTACGGGGAATTTAAGTTGAACGTTGATCCTGTACTTAAAGTCGGATTTCCTTCAAACTAACTTTGTAAGAAAATGGTTTTGATAAATAATGTTTGTAAAGTACTTTTCTGAATAATCTTCTGTGAGGACTCTGATTCCGACTCCGACTCCGCAAACATGGCAGAAATGCAGGCTCAGAAAAATAATGACTGACTGTGCAGACGATTTTTTGTTTATTTGTTCATTTGTTTTATTTTATTTATTTATTATTTTTTTTTCTTTTGGCAGACGATTTTTTTTGTAACAAAAATTCTTTATTCACGAGCGCATTTTATTCTTTATTTATATTTAACAACTGGCAACGGCTTAAAAGGAAAATTCGAGACATTTTATTAACGGACGAGTTTTTTTTTCTTTTTTTTTTCTTTCTTTGATGAAATGTGTTTTTTCACCTGTACTCTCTTTGTACTTTTATTTATTTATTTATTTTTTTTTTTGAAAACGATTGAGGATTTTTTCTACGGAAGAACTGTAACAGTTACATTCTTTAAAAGGTGCGACAAAACTTTATTTATTCGTTTATTTACTTTTTACGTGTGTATTTCATCTGATGAGAGGGGTATATTTTGCTTTTAGAAAGCAGCTTTAAGTGCTAAAAAGGTATGTTTGACATAATTTTCAGTCTCAGATAATCAAGAGAATAATGATCAGATGCTAGAATGCCGATGTCGATGTACGGAAAAGTAGGTTCGTTTAGTTCTTGACAGAACTTCTTGTTTTTTTTAAATACATGAGTAATCGAGTTTATGTCCGAAAATAAACCCAAAAAGAATAATATGACACTGAAAATATTTGATTATTAGGTTCTAAATCACGCAAAAGTAATTTTTAAAAAAATAAATCAAAATTTTCACTTCAGAACTGCTTGTACTTTTTAACTGCAACCGCATAACACAATGTTGACAAACAAAACACCTAAATATTTGAATTAACGTAATGGGGAAACAGTTTCCTGCTGTTTTTAGCATAATTCGCTAAAATCTGGGTAGTAAAATGTAATCGTAAACAATTTCCATTGATCGTTGATGTTTTTCGACAATCAAATTTAATCCACCATGTAACTTCAGTGGCAAAACAATAGCTTGTCCAGAAAATGGATCTGGTTTTATATTTTAAAGCATCCAGCTAAGCCTTGGAAACTGAGCAAATTTGAATAATTATGTAATATCTAACGTTCTAACTATCGGACAGAAACGTGACAAAACTTTTCTTTCTTAGAAAAAAAACCCTTTCCAACGATATATCTGTACCTCAGAACCAGACTAACGTAAGTCCATTTTCGTCATTTTTCGGTAGAGGGGAAAAACGATTGTCGAATACATCGTTTTTCCCCTCTACTGAAAAATGACGAAAATGGACTTACGTTAGTCTGGTTCTGAGGTACAGATATAACGTTAAGGGGTGGGGAATATTTTTCCCCTTAATTAGGCGAAATATACCTAAATTAATTAATTAAAAAAGAACTATTTCGAAATTTAGAATTTTGGCTTCGAGGTGCACGAGGGCGGGTTACGTTCGAATTTTGTGCCAAGTTTCAGGTCTGTAGG
The DNA here is from genome assembly GCA_038373865.1 of Uloborus plumipes. Classification (NCBI taxonomy): domain Eukaryota; kingdom Metazoa; phylum Arthropoda; class Arachnida; order Araneae; family Uloboridae; genus Uloborus; species Uloborus plumipes. The sequence goes on along the minus strand of JAXGGA010000419.1, from coordinate 223,036 downwards.
TGCTGTGGGGGCTTCTGGTCAGCGGTTACAAACGTACAAAGCCCGTCATCTTTATATAGGGTAAGTGCTCCAGTAGTCGGCCATTTAAGAGATCTTTTGTGTATCTTGGCTAACCTAGAACTTTAAGCTATCAATACAGCAACAAAAACAAGGTAAAACTTTAGAATGAACCTTTCTGATAGTGAATCACCTACTTGTTTCAGAAATGAACAAAAAATTTATGTTAAAATCCAAGCTGTTGTCAACCCTAGTAAATGCTCCAGTAGTCGGCCACAGAAATCCAGTGCTCGGCCACGTTGAATCCAGTAGTCGGCCACTTCATTTTCATTGATCTTATCTGATATAGGGGGTTGAATTAAAAAAACAAAACAAAGGGAAACTTACAACGAACCAGACCCGTCATTTGGGGGCTCAGGAGGGGGGGGGGGGTTAATTGCCCCCGGTTTTGAGAAATCAGTTAATTAATATATAAGTGGGCGTGGTGTTTGCTTTTTTCCGATGAAATTGCATTGTGTTTGCACCCTTTGTCCCCCCCCCTCTAAAAACGTGAAATGACGGGCCTGCAGCGATGCATTATACTTAGTCTGGTCATATTTTTCGTGGTAGCTCTGGTACTCAACTTGTGTAGATAATCATGTTGGTGCACTTCTTGATACACTATGTGCTTTACTTATTTCTATAACTATCAATCTACCATTATTAATTTTAGACAGTACAATTAGCACATAATTCTCGGGACATTAATGTTTTTATACTTTAGGTGCCTAAAAACAGTTTTATTTTAAAAACTCGCGCTAAAAAAGTATTTTTTTCTGAATAACGTCTAAAAATATGTCTATATCAAAAGGAAAATAATTTAAAACATAAAAAAAAAGCTTCATAAGGGTATGAGTATAAATGGCGCAACACTTTTTTCCCAACATACTTGGCCCCCCTCCATCCCTTTTTCTCCATGTTTCACAATTCAAGCTACCCTCCCCTACCACACTATAACACACAAATTGTTATTAAGGAATTATAGTTGAATTATAACTAAAATTGAGTATTCTTTCTGCGATATGAATTTATTACCAAATAATGTTTTAGTTTTATACCACGGGCAAAGCCGTGCAGGTACTACTAGTTGTTACATAAAATGCTTCTGCGCGAACCAAAATATGAAAACTCATATTTCTTGTAACCTCCACCCCTTGCCGCAATCTGCCACAGTTTAATTAACCACCACTTCCTCTTGTTAAACCCGGACACCGTTTTAGGACGATCTCCAGAAATAAACGATTTAACTTTGTATTGTGAAATAAGTGATAAAAGATAAAATAAATGTTGTTGAAACAAAGTGTTACGTATTGCGTATAAGTAGTTTGGGCTTAGAAGAAAGTTAAAAAAAAGCTTCTGAAGAAAAGAATTTCAGCAGCACTTACTAAAGATGCAAGAAGGGACAAAATAAGCGAAGTTTATATAAAATGTACAAAATGTACTTGCTTAGGAAGTAAAAGAACAGGAATACTTTTGTAGTGAACAGCAGTTTTTAGTGATAATGACCAAAGAATCAAGAAATGAAAAACTGCTTTACTGTTTATGTAAACATAAAGACGTAATAATACAGTCGATACAATTCATGTCCAATAATCACGTCGGCATTTAACTGGTTCACATTCATTAGAACGGAATTTCAACATACGGTACATAAAACTAAAACTGTAGTTTCAGAAATGATTGCTTCCAAAACTGTGCAAGTAAAAATACATTCAAAAATGTGCTGAAAAGAATCTCCATCAAGGCTTCATCTAGCACAGAATATTCCACTGAAGCAAGGTTTGTTTTAAACTAATTGAAGTAAGATGAATAAGGAAGTAAATGGAACTCGGGATGTCATGAAAGTAATCTTACAGCTTTCGACAAGAATATTAGTAAACAAGGAATAACCTTGAAAACAAACCAAAATTTAGTTTGCAACAATGTAACCATGTAGTTTAGAAATTAACTCAGCACAATTTTAATCCTCCAGCGAAGAAAACTCAAGAAGTCAAACATTTGGGGAGAATCATTAGTGAAAATGTACCAACATTCGAAACAATCATCCTAAATAGAGAAAAGGAGACTTGAACCTTTGGTAAAGCAAAAAGTTAAGCATAATAGCAAAAGAAAGAATAACTACATGCTTGGCACTCATTAAATAACTTGAGCCTATGTGACTAATGAAGTAATGTATCTTATCTTCTATAATTGGGGAATGTTTATTAACTGCCGAATAAGTATCAATAGAAGTCAAATCACTCGTTTCGCCAATTTCATTAGTTTAAGATAAAATTTGATAAGAAAAACTTTTAAAACACCATTTGATAATAACTAGATGAGTTTTAAAACTTATAATCTTAACGTATGCGTATTTAAAAATCTCTTTTTTAGAATTTTAAATTAAATTTACGACACTAGGAGCAATAAAATGTCGAAATGGTGGTCAAAAGAAGTGAAGACATTTAATTTAATTACTATTTTTCAAGAAAAATAAACTTTGGAAAAGGTATTTTTACTCAAAACATTTAAATTGTCGCTGTATTTCAATAAGTTCATTTAGTTTTAATATGATGAACCCATATTAAGAATGAAAAGCTACATTAAGTATGTGGCCGACTACTGGATAAATCATCCAAACTGCTTAGAACCAGTGGTCGGCCTACCATGGCCGACTATTGGAAATGCAGAAGAATTCTGTACCCAGTAGTCGGCCACCCCTTTAAAAAATAATCGAGTCTAACCAGGAGTTCGCTCTTTCATTGAAACATTATGTTAGACATTCCATTAAGATAAAAATCACTCAAATTTACATTAGAATTAAATTAATAAGTGTAATTAGCCATTTTAAGAAGACGTATCCTCTTAGCTGAAAAATAAGCAGAATCGCAATCTTGGATGACAGGCACACCATTCAAAATGAAATGACTCATTACTAATTCAAAAAAAGTACCCAAAACTTAACTGCCTCTAGTTGATGATTGAGTATAGGTATATGAATGTGTGAATACGCCATATCTGATTTTGAATTAAAAATGTACTATTTATGAGGAGTTTTATGTCATTGTGGCCGACTACTGGAGACTGGCCGACTACTGGAGCACTTACCCTATATAGATAGCTTACTACGTGTTGTCGATAATATATCAATCAACCAAAATGGTCTTTAGGTGCCAAATCAACCCAAAATCTCAATATCCTTTAATTGTTTTGAGCAGTGTATTTCATTAAAAAGTAGTTATTTCAAAAAGCAATGAACAACCGTTTTCGCGCAAGAAATCCCACATCGGGTAGGGATTGCTAAACCATCAAAATTTTTGTTCAATACTTTTCAAAATCACTCCAATGTGTCCACTGTAGCCTCAAAGGAAGACTAATGATGGTGAAATGCTTGCATCTCAATACAATTAAACTGTGAAATGTTAACTGTTGCTACTATACGGTAAAGCAGTGATTCTCAACCTTTTTACAGCTGCCGCCCCCTTTAGGATTGAAAATTATTTCAACGCCCCCTATGAGAACAGGCGTAAAACTGGAAGGGGGATGGGAGGTAAAGTAATTTTTTGGACCGGTTTAACTCTGTAATTTTGCCCAAACAGATAGTGGGAAAACTATAGTGATATAGTTTGGGATAGTGACTATTAAGCAGAATAAGTTAGCTAAATTTTTTTTTTTTCATTATATGATTTTTTTTTTAAACTGAGCATCCCCCCCCCCTGAAAAGCTGTGTCAGAGTGATAATCAAGTGCCTAGAATGGGACCATTAAATGAGTGAATCATTTTTAAGGTAAATGAGAACAACACTATTTGCAATAAAAATGCTCCGATTTCTCAACATTTTTACTTAAAAACCAATATATTTTGAAAAATACACTACGTTCAAATAGACCGTTCCTTGACCAGTCCGATTCCAAACATTGTGCACAGCGTTGTTTTGATTAACTTGCAACTATGCATTACACATCCCCTACTTATTACGTACGGATATAGGATTTTACTGTGGAAGGCTCAATAACAAAGCCGAACCTTCTAATTTTCCCAGGAGTAACAAAAACTTGAAACTATGACCCATACCTGTCACCCGATTATAAATAACGTTTTAATTAAAAAAAAACTGAAAAAAGTTGAATTTACAAATTACAAGATAAGTTAATTTCAAAGAAATTTTTCTTGAGTAATTTATTGCTGTGAAGGTTTGATACGATAACAATCGTTATGAGTATCGCTTTGGCGACAACAGAGTAAAAATGGCTGTGAGATTGGGGACATCCCCCGAAATTAGTTCTTAAATATGCAGTTTCCTTAATCTTAGGTTTCGTGATGAGACTTGGGCTCAGATAACGTCCCAGGTGATACATTTAAAATTGACGCAATTTTAGGCAATTTTTGGTTACGTTAACTAAGGAGAAAGAGGTCTCTCTTAATGATTTTTTAAAATGGAAGTTATTTTAAGGCTACGTTTAACAATGTTCGGGAGTCGGAGCTATTTCCAGCGTTCTCTGAAATTGAAGGATAAAAAACGCAAATTTACCCTTTTTTTTGTTGATGTTGACTGAATGGTAAAAGTTCCGGAGTTTACTCCGGAAATTTTTTTCGCATTGAATTCAGAAGAATGCGATTGTTAGTTACCTTTGGCGTTGCTAGGGGGATAATCTTAAAGGACAAAGAGTCTGTCAAGTCAGGTGGCTCTCATCAGGACATTTTTAAAAGCTGACCTCGTAAAAATGCAATTTTAGGCTCTGTTTGGTTACGAATGGAGAAGAAACGAGTATTTCGAGATTCCCTCTCTTTATCGAAAAATTTTCAAATGGACACCAATAAAACGCATTTTTTGGCTATTTTAGGTAGTGACGCCATGGAAAGAGACATCCACAAAAAAAACTTTTTTGAAATTCAAGCGCAATTGGCAAATTTTAGGCTACCCTTCATGACATTAGGAGAAAGATCAGGGTTCGGGAGATAACCCCAGAAAATAAATGTTAAAGCTATCCCTTCTTAATATAAAAGCAGATTTCCTGCCGCCCTGCCCGAAACATGTCCTTACAAGCACATTTCAAAACATACCCACCGCCCCCTTACCGCCCAAAATATGTCCACCGCCCCCCTGCCGCCCAAAATGTGTTCACCGCCCCTCAACATCTTCCCACCGCCCACCGGGGGGCGGTATCGCCCCCTTTGAGAACCAATGCGGTAAAGTATAGCAGCCCAGTACTGACGCTCACTGAAGGGAAAACACGAATAGTTGGCCAGATTTACACGAAAAGAATTAAACTTTTTTCAACTAAGTAAAACCCCAAAGCATAAAGAGCAGCTTGCAATCAACTAAAATTTGCAGGAATTTTCTACCACGTATTTAATTATACCATCGACTGAGGTTGATTCCCGACATGGTAGGGTAATTGTGCTTAAAACTGATACAGAACATTTAAGGACGACACAAGTCATAATACAGGGTGGTTATAAATTAACGTGTGGTGTTTGGAGCCCTCTAACGCGTGAAGTACTGGGGGAAACATTACCAAATTTCATGAGCACACATATTAGACCATGGGATTTTGATTTCTGAAATAAAAAAATAGTTTAAAAAATGGCCAGCAAGGGAAATTTTGGCGCTGCAAAAGTATATTTCTCCTTTAGTCGAAGAATTAAATGCTACTGACAAAATATACATACACTTTATTTGCAAAAATGGCTTTTTTTTATAACAAATGCAGTTTAATATGACCACCACCATTGTGGAGTTGCAAGAAGTGGATACGATACACAACATTTTTCACGGCAGCTCGTAACATATCAGAATTGATTTCTCTGACTTTTAAAAGTTACAATATCTTTTAAACTTGCTATGTCAGAAACATGTTTTTGATACACGACACTTTTCAGCTACAACCATTACCAAAAATCACATTCATTGAGATTGGGCAACCTTGGGAGCCATACCGGAAATTCTACGGCGATCATATTAAACCTCATTTGCAAACAGTGGCGTAGCTAGGGATTGGCAGGAGTGGCTCTTGCCACGGGCGCAGCAGCCAGGGGGGGGCGGCATTTTGACCGATTAAAAAAAAATTTTGGTCAAGTCCAAACAGACTAAAAAATCAAAATTTGATAAGACACCTCGAGCAACTCAAACTGCGCCCCCACGCTACAAGACAAACCATACAAAATGTGCAACTTTGCTTTGGTAGATTTCGGTTGGATACACTGATGTTAGCTTTATTTGGCAGGATAGAATTTCGTTGTATGGGGTCTGGAGTCTGGGGTATAGTGGTAGTAGGATGTTTGCGCATGCGCGCGCCGCGGCGTCTCTGCCGAATATGGAATATCCCGGGACTTTGCCTGTGCGAGAGCAAAGGAGCAGACGCCTGAGTAACGAGGCATTCCGCCGACGTGGGCATTTTATGCTACTTCAATGAAGCCCACATTCCATTTATTGATTACAAAATGTACAAAACTGTAAATATTGTGTCCTCCGTTGATTAAAATCTGTTTGTAAGTTCTCAAGATTCGAGTGTTTCATCCACGGAACAAAATACAGTCCACTACTATCGGCCAATAAGTGGTACGCCGAGGCCGAGCATCAGAATATTAAATCAAGAATATGGATAAATTAAATCGAAGTAAGACTTCCCTTAAGGGGAAAGTGACTTGAATGGAGAACTATGTGAACAGCATTACTTCCGATACAAGTGCATCGGAACTGAAAGTTAAACTAGAAACTGTTCGTGCAACAAAAACGAAAGTAGAAGATCTTCGGGAGGACTATTTCGAGCTTCGAGAACTGACCGATGACGATTTAAAGTCGATTGAAAAGGAACTAGACGACTGCGATGACCGACTAGAAAATCTGGAGGTAAGGATTTTTACCTTTATTGATTCATGTATTATCGACAGTCATTCCCATACTAAGGCAAAAGTTGATGTAGATGAAACTGAATCCATTGGGTTCAAAATGAAAATTCCGCCCTTGGTGTTACCAATATTTAACGGCAAATATGAGGAATTCAGTTCATTCAAAAATCAATTTGATGACCTGATTACCCTTAATGATCAACTTACCGAGCAACAGAAACTTTATTATTTACGTTCCTGTTTGCATGATGAGGCAAAAAACTTAGCCTCTAATTTTGATGACTTTTCATCTTTGTATAATGCCTTGAAGTCTCGATTTGATAATAAAAGACTCGTTGTTGACATTCATGTCCAAGCGATTTTAAATTTTGAGAAAATTCAGCGTGAAAACCCCCAAGATATTCGATCGATGATTGATTGTGTTCGAAAGAATTTAAGAGCTTTGAAAATACTGAATTATCATCAAAACGATTTGTCTGATATTCTTCTCATTAACGTTCTGAGTCAAAAGTTAGACAAGGAGTCGAGGAAGAATTTTGAGATTTTTATAAAATCGAATGATGTTCCTACCTTTGAAGAATTTCTCAAATTTTTGGAACAACGCGAGTCAGTTTTGTTATCTATAAATCGAAATTGTGAATTGAACAAAACGGTTCAAAATAAAAATTCAAATGTTCCGAATAAATCGAAGTCACTTTTAACAAGCGAAAGTGATAAGAAAAAGAATTGTGTTCTGTGTAAAAATGATCATTCTCTGCTCAAATGTGATAAATTTCTTAAGTTAGCTATTCAACAAAGATTCAATTTTGTTCGTTCGAATAAGCTCTGTGAATTATGTTTGTCTCAAGGTCACAAAAAAGCCACTTGTAAATCCCCTTTCAAATGCAAATGCGGCCAGAAACATTCAAAATTTATCTGCTTCAACCAAGTAATGTCTCCACTTGCGAGTTATGGTAACCATATGGCGAGTGACGTAACGGAAAAAAATGATTCCTTAATTTCCCCCCCTGCTATTTCTTCCACTGTATTGAGCAATGTTTCGCATCAAAGGAAGAAAAGTGTTATTTTGTCAACGGCAGTAATTTATTTGCATTGCGGAGATGGGAATAGAGTTGCATGGGCGCCCATATGCGAAATTTTAAGGGGGGGCTCAGATATTTCCCTCATAGTTTACAGTTAAAAGATATAAATATATATATATATGTGTGTGCGTGCGTGCGTGTGTGTGTGTGTGTGTGGTGTGTGTGTTTTTATTTGATTTACTAAGAATATGAAAGTACTAGACTCGTTAAGATATAAATTTTTGTAATTTACTCTGACTTAATTGTTATTGAGATTACTAAACACAGTTTGACCGTTTACAGATAATGCATGTATGTGTGTCACAAGGCCTTATCCAGAAAAAAAAAATCGGGGAGGGCCCAATTCGCACATTGACCAAACACATACATTTTTTGTGTGTTACGAGTCTTTTTGTTTACTGACTTTTTGTTACCTCCTGCCCATGCTGTTTCTTGTGCGTTTTTTTTTTTAATTTGTTTTTTGTTGTTAATTGTTCGTACTGACCTTTATTGGGGTAGGGGTATTAAAAGAGAGATGCAATGAACTCTTTTAAGTGGGGTAGAAAATTCGTAATTTTGGTGGGTCCGGGGGTTTTCCCCCTGGGAAATTTTTAAAAAAAGTTTTTAAATTCTGCATTTTGAGGCCTCGTATGGGGCATATGAGACTTCAAAAATGTGTTAGAAAAATAAGCAAACAAAAATTTTTTTAAATGTTCCGCAATCTTTTGCAAATTAAGATCAATCAAAATATTTTTTTTTTCATTTGTAGTTTAGCAAACGTTTGACATTAACTGACGGAGTAGAAGAACGAGGGAGGAGAAAAGATGAACACTTCATCACTTGCTTACATCGAATTTCAGTATAGGACCATTCCGTGATAGGGTCGAAAAGTGAAACCAATTGGTCAAAAATTCATATTGAAGTTATGCTGCTATGTTATACATCATTTTAAAGCTTAAGATGTATATTTTAAGAATCCTGCATTGGTTTTTTGGTGAGAGTTAGAATAATACTTGTTTTCTTAGTTGGAAGTACGATATTCACGAACGTAAAAATCAGAAAAAAGAACACATTTTCAAATGCATATTTCTCATCGAAAAATAAAAACAAAAATAAATACTTGTAGTACAATTTTAACTACTAAGACGGTACTATAATAATATGCATTCATTAATTTCTTTTGAATTGATCTAAATGGTGTAATTGAAGTTTGAAAAAAAGAAGTTTGATGTTACGTCTGTAACAAAAAAGAAGCAAAAGTTGTCATTACGTCCTAAAAAATCAAAATTAAAAAAAAAACCCTTAATGGTCCTTTTGGAAAATTCTTAGAGTAATTGCCCACCATAGTTAAAAATATTGCAACTGATTTAGTTTTTAAATTAATGCTGTTACAGACGTAACATTTCGGACATAACAAATGGCTCTATGTTACGTCCGTAGCAAAAGTAAATTTCCAATTAAATAGGTAAAAAGCACAGGATGAGCAATACATGTATATAGCATAATATGGTACGAGTACTAAAGTTTGTGGTATTCTGATTTTGAAATTTTTAATTATGTCGGCATGTAATTGAAATTTATTTGCGAAAATGCCGTTCGAATTTTGAAAACGTCGGACGAAAAAGGACACATTTTTTCATTCAAAAAAAAATTATCAAAATTGACCAACTGTCACCAAGAAGGTTAAATTTTAGTTTGGTACTAGTATTCTGCTATATCATCCAACATTTTCAAATTTTTAAGTTCTCCTAAGACCAATCACTGATTCCAGGGAGGAATTTACTTTTCCCGATTTTTTTATGTAGCAGTCCCATTATGCATTAATTTTAAGAATAGAAATAAATAAATTTGTGTGAAGGCCCTTCTAAACTTTTCTTGTGTCAATCTTTCTTGGAAATAATTGTCTTAAGATGCATTAATTTATTGTTACATATTGACATATCGGCATATGCTCTCAACTCCCCCAGACTTACCCAAATTTTCTAAAACTGTTACAGTATAACTTAAAACATTCAAATAATGTGTTAATTAATGGTACTGTATTGTTTTAGCACAAAAATCTTTGTTTATTCCTGCTTTAAAATACTGTTTTCTACTTTCAAATCAGAGATGTTACGTCTGTAACACCACTTTGTTTCGTCCGTAACAAGTTTATGAATTTTTTTCACAAATTCGGCAGTCAAAATCCACACTATCTTTATGGTTTTAGAAAGCTTGAAGTCTCTAGAACACGTATTAAAAAAAAAGTTCAAAATTTCCGTATAATTCAGAGGAATATTGTAAGTTGTATGACATAGTCGAGTTTTTGCTGTTTTGTGAATTACGTCTGTAACAGGCAGTTTTTAATTTCTGTATTTTTTTGTAATTAAGCAATCTGCACGCTAATTTAATGTAGCATAAACATCATGAAGTTACACTACAGGAAAAAAAATGAAGACTTTCATCAGCCTAAACCAGGGTTGGCAAAAACCCGGGTTTTTCTACAAAAACCCAACCCACCCGGGTTTTTGTGGGTTTTTCTGGGTATTTGTGGGTTTTTCTGGGTATTTGCGGGTTTTTCTGGGTTTTTGTATGTTAAATTTTATCTCTTATGCGGGTATTGATATATAATGTATGCATTCATTCATATAAAAATATATTCATTAAGTTAAAGTTCTGAATCGCATTTAATCAATTTTAATGGATTAATAATTAATATTATTAACAATATCAATTAATAATATCATCAACCGAATTGTAATATTTAATGTGTATATTTAAGAAGCTTTGGACAATGGTTTCAGCTATAAACTTTTATCACTTGTTTTTTGCAAAATAGAAGAACTGTTGCAAATGGGCTTTCCTACAAATACAGGAATATTTAGGGTGTGAAAGTTTCAAAAACTTAATGAGAAAAGATGATTATTTCTATTAATAAACAAGTGCAAATAGTTTTAATTTTTTAATAGTATCAATTTAAGTAGCCTGCGTCACGTCTAGTCATGTCATTTGCATGTTTCTTATAAGGCATATCTCAATGATAGGTGTGTGCCTGAGATAAGAGAAGTGTCTAACTCCCCCCCCCCCTCCTATTTTCAAAACCAAAACTGATTAATTTCAGATGGGGGAGGGGGGGACTCTTGATCGATTTTTTTTTTTTTTGAAATAATCTTTAGAAAAAACTAGGTTAACATTAGAGCTTTGCAAGAATTATAAATTTATTAATAAATGCTTGTCATAATATTTTAGTAGTAATAAATTGCATGGGGACGCATTTTCTTTGTTTCTTTTTTAATCAAAGTCAGTGGTATGGTACATCTATAACATAGCACTTGAAAATCATCTAAATGCAATAGGGTTAGAAGAAATGAAGAGCAAAACTTAATTTTTCTTGCTCCAGAATAAAAGCAAAATTTGCAGCAGCAACTATTCCATACAAAAATTTCAATTTCGAGACCTACAAATCAAAATTAATTTATTCAATTTTGTGTTGAATCAAAATTATCATAAAACATTAACTAGGCATTTTTTTCCTTCTACAAGAAGTTTATCAATGGTTCATTTCCAATTTATTTTTAAAATTTGAAATTTGGTGTGAAAAAATAAATAAATAATAATAAGTATTTTGCAACAAAAAGTAGTATCATAGCTAGAAAAATTTTCTGGACGATGACTTGAAAATTGAAGAAATAATAATTATTTTATAAAATAAATAATTACTCTAAGAAAAATTATCTCAAATGAACCTGATTTCTTACTTATTTTTTATGTATAATTTAGATGAGATGTTATTATTGACTATATTTGTTGATCACTTAGAAATTAACAAAAACCCACTTTTGACAAAAACCCGGGTGGGTTTTTGTTGGTGGACCCGCCCAGAAAAACCCGGGCGGGTTTTTCTGGGCTGGGCCCACCTTTGCCAACCCTGGCCTAAACCAGAATTATTTGTGTTCAAAGTCTGCGATTATTACGTCTGTAACGATGGAATTGCCCTATAGTTACATCGTAGTTTTTGATAAATTTCCCAACTTACCGACAGAAACAGCACTTAGTATAAAATGACCAAAAGTATAAAATGCATAAAATTCTTTAAAACAAATAGTGTAGCGATTCAAAAAATGATTTACGAGAGAGTAATATTCTGGCCATTCAGTTAATTCATAGTTTATTTTTTGATAAGAAATATAATTGAAGCACTCTTTAAGGAGTTCCAAAAAGGTGTTTAATGATTTTCAAAGACTCTAGAACAGACCTGGGCCCGTCGCCCTCCCCCCGAAATCCGAAATGTTTTGTAATGTAAAACACAAAAAAAAAGTTTTCTTTTTTTCCAAATTCCAAAAAATGCCAAGTTGTCTTCCATCCTCGGATTAGCCCACTCTTTATCTTAACCGCTAGTTCGCAGACATGAGGAGTTTCCCATGCAAATGCGGCGTTGGTTGACCCACGAATCTGCCTTTGCTTTTCTATGGAAGAATGTAGGAAGAGACTGCCAGGAAATTGCCAAATTGGTCGGAAATTGCAAAATTCTGAAAGCGATTTCAGCGCAGATTATAATTATTAAAATTTGGCATTTTTAACAACTTATTTTTTAATGGATGAAGAAAAAAAAAATTCCGAATAAATTGAGCTAAAAGCAAAAAACACTAACTTCCAAGGGGGGGCTCGAGCCCCCCCTTGCCCCCCTTTATGGGCGCCCATGTAGAGTTGCCATACGATCTATAACGGATTCGGCATCAAGCATCTGCGTTCTGTCAAAACAAATCAGCGATTTATTGTAGTCTGTGGGCCAAGTGCAAATATCGTTCAGGTTCGTTTACCAATCTTAGGGACTACGAGAACTTGCTTGAAATCTATTAATATTGATGTACTCAATCGAAAAATCCAATGTTCCCAAGCGGAACTTGTCTCATTAAGTTTTAATTAGTAATTGAAACACGAACTCTTTTCCTTGGCCTGGTCACTCTTTCACTAGAGACGTTGTTCCTAGGTGGCGCTATTGCACAAAATATTTGCAATCTAAAATTTTAATAAACAGTTTTTCAACCATAATTTTACTTTTTTACTCGATTTTACATTTCAAAATATATTAATACGTTTTGAATCACTCACTTTTTTCGCTGTGTGACTTAATATAAAATCAAAATCGAACATTGTATCAATCCGCCAGGCGTTTCAGATATTCTCATTCTTTATTTTTGATCAAAGAGCGCCAGTTCGCGCGGTTTCGTTTCGCGTCGCTGTCTTTTATGGCTTGATATCCCCTTTTGGCGATGTTTCACTAAGAGCAACTTTTAGTGGAACGACATCGTTGTATACCGTATTTTTTGCCGTATAAGACGCACCGTCTTATACGGCATAAATTTAAGATTAATTAAAATTGGGGGATTTAATTTAAAATTGGGTGTGTCTTACACGGAGAAAAATACGGTAATATTGCGTTTTTTACGCTGCTATTTTGAATAACGTTTGATTTTTCAAAATTTTAATTAAATCTTATAAAATTGAGTGTTTATTGTTTTTGCTACATAACTTGCAGTCGTGAAAGGAGTTAGTGTAGGAGATATAGAGATTAAATAAGAACCAGTTTAGACATTTTTTGTTGCTGCTTTATTTCTAGAACATAAATTAACTATTACTGTTTTTCAGAAAACCAATACTTATAAAATCACAGGCCCGTCATTTGGGGGAGGGGGGAGTCAATTCCTCTCCTTCCCGGCTTTGAAAAATCAATTTACATGTAAACGGGCGTTGTTTTTGTCATTTTTGGTGCAATTTACATTGTGTATGCAGTGTTTGCCCTCGCTCCCCTGGAAAAATTTGAAATAGCTTGTGTAAATACATATAGGATATATAAGCAAGGGCGGATACAAGGGAGGGGCGATGGCCCCTCCCTTGAGGGACTCTTCCACAGCGGTTCTTAGATTTTGAAGTTCAAAAAAGGCAGTTTTAGTTGATTTTTAATGATATTAAGAGAAAGGGTGAGGATTCGAAGCTCTGATCTGGAAATTTTTCGAAATGGAAGACCAAAACATTTGTAACCAACATGTGTTAACAAGGGTGCATGGAGAAAAAAATAGGCAAGTAAGAAAAAAAAACTCAATCGCCCCTCCCTTGGAACTTTTCTGGATCCGCCCATGTATATAAGGGACTGATTTGTTACCACGAATAAGTAAGTTTTGAACGACGTCAATCGTCGCCAAATATGATTCGTGACTTTTTCCGTCAATTTTGAGCTTTTAAAAGTAATGCATATTGTATGATGTGCTTTAATAAATGTAATTTAAAATTTTAAATGAAACCATTAAGATCATGACAGGACCTATAGTCTGTGGGCCAAGCACCGATATCGTTCAAGTTCGTTTACCAATTTTAGGGACTACGGGAACTTGCTTGAAATCAACTAATAGTGATGTACTCAATCGAAAAATCCAATGTTCCCAAGCAGACCTTGTCTCATTAAGTTTTAATTAGTAACTGAAATAGGGACTATATTCCTTAGCCTGTTGGCTCATTCACAACAAAAATTGTCTCTAGGTGGTGCTGTTGCACAAAATATTTGCAATTTAAAATTTCAATAAACAGGTTTTCTACCCTAGTTTTTCTTTTTCATACGATTTTATGTTGCAAAATATATTAATAAGTCATAATATACTTACTTCACGTCTTTTTGTGATTCAGTTACTAAGAAAATCACAAAAATGTATCAATCCACATTTCCGCTTGTTCTTAATCTCGTTGTTTCGTTAATGGCACTAAATAATCCAGTCAATGAATACATTATAGAATGCATGGAATATGCGAGAGTATTTGACTACAGAATATTGTTAGGGGTAGTTAGTAAATTAATATACTGAAAGTCCCCGACCCTGGGGGTGAGCAAATTTTGGGTTTCTCGAAAAATTGCGGAAATGGTGGGAAAAATTGGTTTAAAATAAAAATTCAAGCTAAACAAACTTCGTATAACAGTGTTTCTACACATATTTGTCGAATTTTCAATAATTTCCCAGGTGTATATTGTGAAAAAACGAGAAATTTCGGAAAAACTCTCTATTTTTGTCAAGCAACGTTGAATGGTTCTATTTTAAAAAGGGAGACAGCTTGATTACGAAAATGCACGATAGCAGCATTTCCACGTACTCCGATATTATTTTATTTTTATAGAAATGATAAGGAAGAGAAAAAAAAATCACCAACACAAATCAACACCTCAAATATACGAATGTAACGAAAAACAAAACAAAGAAAAATCCCTTCTTGTTCCTTATCTCTCTTATCACAATCACCCCCTGTTTCATAAAATCGGTTGAGACCTGACGCATGCGCGAATTCGAGGAAGGTCGCCGAAAAGAATATCAAACAGTATCTATATATCCATCTATATGTACATATAAATATATAGGCAGAGACAGACACATATATATATTTAACGTAATTATCCGCCCCTAGAATTCCATTTTCGCATATTTTGCCATCTATCTTTAATGGCCTGTAAAAAACTAATGAGACAATATTTTTTTCGGGAACATTGTGTTTTTTTCATCTGTAGACTCTAAGGATTCAGAAAAATATCACATTTTGTAGTCCCCGAAGTTGGCAAACGAAACCATGTTTCTAAGCATCTTTTCTGCCTTCGGCCCACAGACTATTGGGAATAAGGAAGCAAAAAATAAAAATGAAAGTTTCAGGGTTAAATGAGATGAATCAAAATATGAAATGGAAATTGCAGACGATTATTTCGAACAAAGATCGTAGTTTTGAAGAACCAATTGAATTCTTAATTGCGGATAAAATTACCGAACCCACACCTTCCGTAGAATTAGACGTTTCTCATATTAAATTTCCTGAATTTATTGAACTGGCTGATCCTTCGTTTTATAAATCGAGTGAAATCCACGCATTGATCAGTGCAGATATCTTTTTTAAGATTTTAAAGGGAAACATCTACAAACTAAATGATGAACTCATTTTACAGGAATCGGAATTCGGTTGGATAGCTGGCGGGAAATTAAATCAAACTTCAAGTGTTGGGGAAAATGTTTGTTTCCTTACAAGAGATGAATCCTTGCAGGACACTTTAAAACTTTTCTTTGAGTTAGAAGGACTGGGGATTAAAGATGATCCAGGATATTTTGAGACGGATCAAGCACAAGAAATATTTGATAAAACGATCAAATTTACTGGTCATCGGTATGAAGTTGAGTTGCCGTGGAAAAAAGATTTTCGTGAATTGGGTGATAATTTTGAGGTTGCGAAACGGCGTTTCTCAGCACTTCAAAGAAAATTTCAAAACGATCCTGGATTTTATCGTCAGTATGCAGAAATTATTAAAGATTATTTAGAAAAAGGAATTGTGGAGGAAGTAGAGAGCACAAGTGTCCAAGAAGATAGGCCGGTCTTCTACTTACCTCACCAGGCGGTTCGTAAACAAAACAAACAAATGAGAATCGTGTACGATGCCAGTTCCTGTGACAAATCACAATTATCTCTAAATGACTGTTTATGGTCTGGGCCTAATTTAAACCCAAACCTTTTTGAAGTTTTGATAAATTTTAGATTGAACAGAATTGCCCTTGCATCTGATATAGAGAAGGCGTTTTTACAGATTTCACTAGCGGAGAAAGATAGAGATGCGGTCCGATTTTTATTTTGTGATATAAACTGTAAAGACGTAATGAACATCAAGATTTTCCGTTTTGCGCGAGTGTTCTTCGGATGCTCAGCTAGTCCATTTCTCTTGTCTGCTACTATTAGACATCACCTGAAGCAATTTGCGGAAGAAAATCCGTCTCTTGTAGAACAACTTGATAAATATCTTTACGTTGATGATTTTATTTCTGGAGAAAATGATATGCAAAAAGCTCTGGAACTTTCAGAAAATGCTAGAGTGTTGATGCAAAAGGCAGGAATGTCCTTGAGAAAATGGATCTCAAATGACAAAGAACTAATGAAAATTTGGAAGGAAAAGGGTATGGACACTCAAGAAAACCACAGTACGGTTAACTTGGGATCAAATGCGACTAAAGTCTTGGGAGTTGCATGGGATCCCGAAAAAGATTCTCTTTTTATGCAAGTTAAAAGTCTAGTTGAATTTTTGTCCTCAGCTAAGAACACCAAAAGAGTTGTGTTGCAATCGTTGGGAAAAATCTTTGACCCTTTAGGACTATTGTCACCTTATACTGTCAGAGTAAAATGCCTTATGCAGGAACTTTGGGATAGAAAGTTACCATGGGATGAGACCTTACCTCCAGATATCGTCCGCAAGTGGCAGATCTGGTGCTCAGAACTCGCGGTACTTGAAAAATTGAGAGTCCCAAGATTTGTTCTAAATTCTGCTGTTAAGGAAATTAATGACATTGAGATACATATTTTCTGCGACGCAAGCAAAAAGGCATATGGCGCCTCAGTTTATGCAAAGGTACAAGAAGAAGATAAAGTGTCTGTGAACCTCGTCACGTCAAAAAGCAGAGTTGCCCCTTTGAAAAGTGTCACGTTACCACGGCTGGAGCTATTGGGGGCTTTGGTAGCAGCTCGTTTAGGTACAAAAGTTCGAGAAATCATCGGCCAAAGGAAAAATTGTACCATGTTTTACTGGACAGATTCCAAGATAGTGTTATATTGGATTAAAAAACCCTCAAAAAGATGGAAGCAGTTTGTTGCCAACCGTGTTCAAGAAATATCAAAGCTAACGGATCCCTCCACCTGGTACCATTGCGCAGGTATAGACAACCCTAGTGATCTCCTGACAAGAGGTGTTAGTGCAGAACAGCTACTATCCAGTGAGAAATGGTGGAACGGACCATCATTTTTGCAGTCAAACATACCCCAGGAAGCTGACTCTGAATGCCAAGAGCCCAAAGAAGAGGACTACCGGAATGAACTAAAATCTAAAAACTCTAAAGAAAATGTAGCCCTGATTTTAAAGGACAGCAAACCATTTTTGGAAAGTCTCTTAAGTCGTACTAACAAATTTTTGAGTTTAATTAGAATTTGTAGTTTTATTTTCAGGTTTGTGCGAAATACTAGACACCCCCTCAGCAAAAAACTGAGTCCCCTTTCACATGATGAGCTGTCAGATGCTGAAAGCTACCTTGTCAGAGAGCTGCAAAGGGATGCATTTCCAAGGGAAATAGCAGCATTAAAATCCGGAGGTGGTATTCCCAGCAAAAGTAAGATTTTTAATTTATCCCCAATTTTAGACGATGAAGGCATCGTAAGAGTTGGAGGAAGGCTGGAAAACTCTCAGTTATCTTTTTTGAGTAAGCATCCTCAGCTACTGCCTTCAAAGGGTAAACTACCTGAAATGATTATAAGATATTATCATGAAAGGTATCTGCACCTTGGAGCTCAGCAATTGCTTTTCCAAGTTAGGCAGAAATATTGGCCTGTTCATGGAAGAAATTTGTGCAGAAAAATCGTGCACAACTGCATTGTTTGTTTTAGGGCTAATCCTAAACAATGTGAGCAAAAAATGGGTAATTTGCCCAGTCAAAGAGTGACCCCCGATAAGGTATTCAATTCATCGGGACTTGACCTATGTGGGCCATTCCTTATTAAAAATAAGTATCAAAGGAAAGGTCCTGAAATTAAGGTTTATGTTTGCCTGTTCATCTGTATGGTAACAAAGGCAGTACATCTTGAAATAATTAGTGACTTAACTTCAGAGGCTCTAATAGCTACACTAAAAAGGTTTATTTCAAGAAGGGGAAAATGTCAGGAAATTTTTTCCGATAATGGAACTAATATGGTGGGAGCTAACAGGGAGCTTAAGAGGTTATTCAAATTAGTCAGAGATCAAGAAGAGTCATTGTTTAACTATTTTTCAGAGGAAAACATTAGGTGGCACTTTATTCCTCCCAGGAGTCCAAACTGGGGAGGCCTATGGGAAGCCAATATTAAGTCGTTTAAATATCATTTCAAACGCGTAGTAGGAAATTCTAAGTTTACATATGAGGAATTGTTAACTCTTGTAAATCAAATAGAGGCGGTTTTGAACTCTCGACCGCTGATTCCACTTTCATCCGAAATAGACGATTTAGAAGTGCTGACACCAGCACATTTTTTAATAGGCAGACCTATGACGGCTGTTGTCGAACCATCGCTGATCGACATAGAATCAAATCGCCTAAATGCTTGGCAAAGAATTACAAAATCAGTCCAGACAATCTGGAAGAGATGGAGCCTGTCTTATTTAAATAGCCTCCAGCCAAGAGTTAAATGGGTGATCGATAAAGAAAATGTCAAAATAGGTCACATGGTCTTAGTTAGGGAAGATAATCTTCCACCATGTAAATGGATGCTAGGACGAATAGTAAAGCTATACCCTGGACAAGACAATAAAGTTAGGGTAGTAGATGTAAAAACTTGTAGGGGTATTTTTAAGAGGTCAATTTCTAGATTAAGTATTCTACCAATGGAAATTTAAATTTGAAGAAAAAAAATGTTTCTTCCTATAAATTGGAATAATGTCAATTATTATAACTGGTTATTTCATATATATTTGTGTGTTTTTCATGTTTAATTTTAGCAATAATTTTGAGTATTTTGATTACTGTGTATAATATGTTAAAGAACTGTTGAATATTATTTTATGTCAATTGCATTAATGAAAAATTATTGGAAGTTCTTGCATGTGAACATGGCGAGGCCGGGCGGGATGTTTGCGCGTGCGTAGATGTTTGCGTATGCGCGCGCCGCGGCGTCTCTGCCGAATATGGAATATCCCGGGACTTTGCCTGTGCGAGAGCAAAGGAGCAGACGCCTGAGTAACGAGGCATTCCGCCGACGTGGGCATTTTATGCTACTTCAATGAAGCCCACATTCCATTTATTGATTACAAAATGTACAAAACTGTAAATATTGTGTCCTCCGTTGATTAAAATCTGTTTGTAAGTTCTCACGATTCGAGTGTTTCATCCACGGAACAAAATACAGTCCACTACTATCGGCCATAGGGTCTGGGGTCTGGGTAATAGGGTGATCTGAAATCGGCCGATCTTATTCACTTAAAAGAGATGGAAACAAACTTTTTCTCTCCAGCCGTTTTTTTCGCGATATCACTTAAACTTATCAATTACATACTATTCTTCGGAAATAACGTTCAACGATTTTAAAAATCAACGAGCTTTTGTTGAAAACATTTCGGATACAGATTTTTGGAATGCAACTTTAGGATGATCGAAAATAACTCCTCTGTTGGTAATAATTATTCTGTGGCGAAAACTAGCGAGAGAATAATATGTATTTCAAAAACGGGAGGGGTGGGATCCTAAAAAACGACTATTAAAAAGTTAGCAATTTTAAAAAATTGTACCAAGAGTCTACATTAAATGAAGATTCTAAAAATGAGTAACACAAGTACAGTTGGACGCGATTTTGAACGAGTAACGTTTTCAAACGCTTCGACTCGTGCTTCGATAGCTCAGTAAAGAAGCTTAGAAGGTTTAAAAAAAAAAAAAAAAGATAAATAAATCTTTTTCTAGTGAGTTTCGATTTCGTATTTTGGAAATTTTTCTATTTTATATGTACTTTAATGAAGTACTCTCAATTCTAAACTACGTATAAATAGCACTACTTTGTTTTTTATACTCATTACCGTTTTAGTATTATTGGGAGAGATTTGTAATCACGCCAGTGCAATGTGTTTTTTGCTCTTTCTATTGTCAAAATAAATAAAGATGGCTATTGTTTCTCCTCTGATACTGAACAAGGAAACGCCTAGTGAATGTTGAGGGATGATGCGTGTACTCTACGCTACTTAAGGGGGGGGGGAGCTCCTTTCTTAAAACGGTACTCAAATATATGTGGTAATCAGTTTTTTTTTTTTATATATATAATTCTCAGTTCAAGCACCGTCCTTGTGGTACCCGTCAATACCTTCTCTATTGTTGGCCCATGTTTGCATACGCTGCATTTAAAATTTAAAAAAAAAATCAAGAAAATACATCTAGTACTTTCTTAAAGCCAGGGAGGGAACAATTGCCTCTCTCCTAACCCCCCTCATAGATAATATTAGTAGTAAATAACGGCGGGTCTCTGGAAAATTTTAAATACTTATAATGAAAAAGTATTTATTCATAAAAGATAATCGCAGACCTAAAACAGTGAAACTTACTTTGCCTGTACGCAAGGAGTCGTATTTATTAAGTCAATTTCATATTAATTATGCTTCTTATCTTTTCTTTGTTTTCCTAATTACAATAATATCAATGCTTTGATTTTTATTTAAAATGCACAAATTATGTTTATTTTATACATTCTTCTAGTGTTTTAAAACAAATTCTATATAAAATAAAAGCTGTTGTGTGGAAAAAAACCCACTATGTTCAATAACGAATTGCAAGAATTATTTGTTTTTTGAATTTATGTGAAATGATAGGGAAAGGTAGGAACGCCCCGAATTAAAATTGTTGGGAAGACAAAAATTCTCAAATAGAACAAAACATTTGTAAAATATAAAACTTGAATTTTACCCAATAATACGAACAAGCAAGACATATCATGCACACATAACATGAGAGGAAACTGAGCATCGTTAAAAATGCTGAAAGAAAAAAAAGAGAGAAGAAAGGTTGCAACATTATCTGCAAATTTTTCGAATAGATAAATCAAAATTTTTGGATTAAAGAACTTTTGGGAGGTCACAATGACCTTCCATCAGAGTGCCCTCTAGGGGGGCGCAATTTTACAAGTTCGCCACGGGCGCTGGGCCCCCTATCTACGCTACTGTTTGCAAATAACAATCATTTTTTCTTTGCGAAATTGCTTTGTACAACATTTTTTCAAATTTAATTCGCTATATTCAGTGTAATACACTGTTACAGCGCCAAATTTTCCCCTGGTGGTGATTTTTTAAACTAATTTTTTTATTTCAGAAATCAAAATCCCATGGTCTAATATGTGCGCCCATGAAATTTGACAATATTTCGGCCAGTACTTCGCGCGCTAGAGGGCTCCAAACACCTCACGTTAATTTATAACCACCCTGTATGTAGTTTTGTGGACTCTGCACAACATTGCACACATATGTGATTACTACGTGATTTTCTATTCTCTATGCAACCGTTTTTCACATATTTTGGCAGAAAACCATCTTTCGTTATCTATTCCAAATTCTCCGCAAAAGTAGCAGATTTGCATTTCTAGATCCAGTCTAATAAGAAGCAAATCATCTGAGCGATCATTATCATCACACAGCTGCGTCTCATAAAAGTCTTCTTTCCAGCTGCTGTC
Organism: Uloborus plumipes; assembly: GCA_038373865.1. Lineage (NCBI taxonomy): Eukaryota > Metazoa > Arthropoda > Arachnida > Araneae > Uloboridae > Uloborus > Uloborus plumipes. The sequence goes on along the minus strand of JAXGGA010000419.1, from coordinate 200,897 downwards.
ATATACTCACCAACTTACGTGAGGGCTGTTACCTTTCATCGCCAACTTGGATTTTAATATAAGTTGGTAAAACATAGCACTGCAAAACTAATAAACGTGTTCTTTTGAGCTGGTGTCATATATTTTACCAGCTAACGTGAGGACAGTCCAGGGCCGCCGTTTGGGGGGGGGGGGGAATACTGGACCTCTAGTACCCGGGCCCAGAGCTTTGGGGAGCCCGTAAGGTTATGAACATGTTTTTCCATTAATAGTGTCAATAATTTCATCAAAAAAAAAAAAAAATCTTGCTTTCCATTGCTGATTCTCAATATGAAACAATTGCTAGTACAAACACTAATGAATGAAACACGCTTGCGCAAAGGAAAATGTACCGCTTTTTAGAATCATCTGGCGATACAAAAAACGTGAAAATAAAATCAGATGCACACTTTCGTAACTAAAAAAAAAAGTTTTCCGAAATTTTTTTTTCTCCTTTTTTTTTACAATTGCAAATATGCTGAAACAATGGCATGAAAATATGCAATGGGGGGGGGGTGCATGGGGGGCCCGGCATTAAAATTGGTACCGGGCCCCATCGCTGATAGCGGCGGCCCTGGGACAGTCATCCTTCATCGACATCTTGGATTTTAAAATAAGTGTGAAACAAAGCACTGCAAAAGCAATAAAGCTTGAACTTGCAGCTAAATGTATATTTTTAAATACACGTAATGAGAGGATAAACATTTGATAATAAGAGTACAAAGAAAATAACAATGCACTTACCTTCAAGTCCTACATCGTAGAGTTTTATTAGCTAAAGCGAGATAAGATGGTGCATAAAGAGAGTCACGGGAAAGAGTATGGAGTGTGTGCAGACCCACCATGTAGTTGTACTACAGCAGCACTCGAAAGTTGTAACCTGTAAGGGTTGCATTTGCTTTACATATAGACAATGTTGCAACATTTTTCTCCTTAGCGAAGTACTTTTAGAGAACCTCTAATTTTCACTACGATGAAAATCCTTTAACTAAATAGTTACTAACCATTGAAATATAAATTTGAATTCTAAGCACTTTTAAATTAGAGTGATTACGCGCACCCCTTTTGTTTCCTAATTTTCATGTCTAGTTAACATAATTAACAAGTGTTAAATGAGTCAAACAATACTGGTCCCCACACGACCATCTCTGATTTGGATTAAATTTTACAGAGGTGTAGAAGACATCATGGGCACCCATAAGGGGGGGGGGCAAAGGGGGCTCGAGACCCCCCTTGGAAATAAGTACTGTTTTTGCTTTTAGTATTATTTATTCGGAAAAAAAAATTTCTTCACTCATTAATGAATAAGTTATTAAAAATGCCAAATTTTAATAACTCTAATCTGCGCTGAAATTGCTTTCAGAATTATAACATTGTGTCTCTTCGTACATTCCTTTTTAGAAAAACAAAGGCAGATTCGTGGGTCAACCGATGCTGCATTTGGCATGGAAAACTCCCCCATGTCTGCGGACTAGCGGTTAAGAAATAAGAGTGAGCAAATCCAAGGATGGCAAGACAACTCGGCATTTTTTGGCATTTTGAATTTGGAAAAAAACAAAACTTTTTTTTCTGTTTTACATTACAAAAAAATTCGGGTTTCGGGGGGAGGGGGGGTGAGACGAACCCAGGCCTGTTTTACAATCTTTGAAAATTATTAAATTCCTTTTTGAAACTCCTTAAAAAGTGTTTCAATTATATTTCTTATCCAATAAATAAACTATGAATTAACTGAATGGCCGGAATATATTAATCTTTCTTTCATCATTTTTAAATTCTCTACACTATTTCTTTTAAAGGATTTTATGCGTTTTATACGATTGGTTATTTTATACTATTAAGTGCTGTTTCTGTCTGTGTTCTGTGATCAAGTTGGGAAACTGATCAAAAACTACTCTGTAACAAAATTGAAAATCGATGTAAACAAGTGATGATGTGTTTATTTTTTCTCCTCCCTCGTTCTTCCTCTCTGTCGATTAATGTCAATCATTTGTTAAACTACAAAAAAAAAAAAAAAACAAGAAGTTCTGTCAAGAACTAAACGAGCCTACTTTCCCGTACATCGACATCGGCATTCTAGCATCTGATCATTATTCTCTTGATTATCTGAAACTGAAAATTATGTCAAACATACCTTTATAGCACTTAAAGCTGATTTCTAAAAGCAAAATATACCCCTCTCATCAGATGAAATAGACACGTAAAAAGTAAATAAACGAGTAAATAAAGTTTTGTCGCACCTTTTAAAGAATGTAACTGTCATAGTTCTTCCGTAGAAAAATTCCACAATCGTTTTCAAAAGAAAAAAAATAAATAAATAAAATAAAAGAACAAAGAACATCAAAACACATTTTATCAAAGAAATAAAAAAAACTCGTTCGTTAATAAAATGTCTCGAATTTCATTTTTAATCCGTTGCCAGTTGTTAAATATAAATAAAGAATAAAATGCTCTCGTGAATGAAAAATTTTTGTTAACAAAAAAAAAATCGTCTGCCAAAAAAAAAACAATAATAATAATAATAAATTAAACAAAACAAATAAATAAATAAACAAAAAATCGTCTGCCCAGTCAGTCATTTTTTTCTGAGCCTGCATTTCCGCCATGTTTGCGGAGTCGGAGTCGGAATCGGAGTCGTCACAGAAGATTATTCAGAAAAGTATTTTACAATACATTATTTATCCAAACCATTTTCTTACAAAGTTAGTGTGAAAGAAATTGGCCTTTAAGTTCAGAATCATCATTCAATTTAAATTTCCCCGTAGGCGCTCATGTTAAAAATTTTTCTGAACGGTTCATCATTGAACGAAAAATGGTTCAAATTAAAAAGTGAAATATGGGAATGAGTATCTCAGAGATCTTTCGAACAAAAAAAAAGTTTATTCAATTCGGACGGTTCACTTAAAAGTTATTAGGTGGGAAAAAATTGTTTGAACGGTTCAATGTTGAACGAAAAGATGTTCAAATTGAAAATTTAAATACGGTAATGAAGTATCCTTGCCGAGATCTTTCGAACAAAAAAAAGTTTGTTTAAATCGGACTGTTCACTCAAAAGTTATTAGGGGTGAGAGCTTGTTTGAACGGTTCAATGTTGAACCAAAAATTGTTCAAATCGGAAATTTAAAAACGGGAATGAAGTATTTTTGATAAGATCTTTCGAACGAAAAAAAGTTTGTTCAAATCGGACTTTTCACTAAAAAAGTAGTATCGCGGGACAGGTTGTTTGAACGGTTCAAAGTTGAACCAAAAATTGTTCAAATCGGAAATTTAAAAACGGGAATAAAGTATTCTTGATAAGATCTTTCGAACAAAAAAAAGTTTGTTCAAATCGGACTGTTCACTAAAGAGTTAGTATCGCGGGACAGGTTATTTGAACGGTTCAAAGTTGAACAAAAAATTGTTCAAATCGAAAAATCAAACATGGGAATGAGCTGTAGCCGCCGAGATCTTTCCAACAAAAAAAAGTTCGTTCAAATCGGAATGTTCATTCAAAAGTTATTAGGGGGGGGACAGACAGACCGACCGACCGACCGACGCACAAATTTCCCATCTCAATACCCCACTTTCCAATTTTTAATTTTTCGATATTTATTTTACTTTTTTGTTTCTTTTGTATTTGGCGATATTTTTTGAACTTGGCGATATTTTTTGGACTTGGCGATATTTTTTAGATGAATTAAGCCACTTTTAATGCTTTTTTCGTCTCTTTTATTTTTAACGGGAAAGTAGGCTAAAAAGAAATATTTTGATTGATCTTAATTTGCAAAAGAATGCAGAACATTAAAAAAAATTTTTGATTGCCTATTTTCCAACATACACTGCTCGACATTGAAAATGCAACACCAAGAAGGAGTGGTCAGAAATTGATGAAATTTGGTAAGAAGACAGAGACAGCATGGAACAATAAGTGATATTTATTTCAAAATAAATAAGCAAAATTTAGAGCGAGGACGGCGTCGGCTCAGTAAGAAGTAGGACCACCGCGGACAGCGATGCACGAAGAAACACGTCTAGGCATGGAGTCAATAAGCCTGCGGATGGTGTCCTGAGGGATGGCACTCCATTCCCTTTCAACCATTTGCCACAGTTCGTCCTCTGAACGAGGCAGTGACAGGTTCTGCAAACGGCGTCCAATCACGTCTCACACATGTTCGATTGGTGACAAGTCAGGAGAGTATGGTGGCCAGGAAAGCATCTGTACACCTCGTAGAGCATGTTGGCTGATTCGAGCACTGTGAGGCCGGGCGTTATCCTGTTGAAAAATTGCATTTGGCAGACCCTGAAGGTAGGGGATTGCCACCGGCCGCAGTACATTATCTACATATCGTTGGGCCGTCATAGTGCCCCGAATACGAACTAGAGGTGATACGGAATTGTATGCAATAGCGCCCCAAACCATTATGCCACGTTGTCGCGCTGTGGGGCGTTCCACAATTACTGCCGGATTCGATCTTTCTCCACGTCGACGCCACACACGTATGCGATGACTATCGCTGGACAAACAGAAGCGGGATTCATCTGAGAACACTACGGTTTGCCATTCTGCCATCCACGTCGCTCTGGTCCGGCACCATTCCAAACGTTGGAGTCTGTGCTGTGAGGTCAATGGCAGTCTTCTTAGCGGGCGCCGTGATTGCAGGCCACGTGCAACCAGTCGACGGGAAATGGTTCTGGTCGACACAGGAACATCCAGGGTACCTTGCACGTGCTGCAGAATCGACGTACAAGTGACTTGCGGGTCCGCCACAGCTTGTCGGTGAATCCGTCGATCCAAGCGGTCTGACGTCACTCTGGCTGCACCTGCACCCCTCAATGTGGCTATATTTCCTCTTTCCAACCATCTCCGACACCGGTCTAGGAAGTTTGGGCGCGGCAGATTGGGCGCCGGCTTTTTGGCGCGGAAGATTGGGCGCGAGGCTTTTTTGGCGCAAGAGCATTGGGCGCCGGGAACATTGGGCGCCCAGTTTGTGGGCGCGAGGCCTTTTGGGCGCCGGGACTTTTGGGCGCGAGGCCTTTTGGGCGCCGGGACTTTTGGGCACGAGGCCTTTTGGGCGCCGGGACTTTTGGGCGCTGGGACTTTTGGGCGCCGGGACTTTTGGGCGCCGGGACTTTTGGGCGCGAGGACTTTTGGGCGCCGGGACTTTCGGGCGCGAGGACTTTTGGGCGCCGGGGCTTTTGGGCGCGAGATTTTTTGAGCGCCGGGGTTTTTGAGTCGCAAAAGAATTGACGAAAAAGTGACTTTCATCTTTTTTCCCCCTGGCCCTTCAATTGTGTTCTCATATTGGCTAAAAGACAGACAAATAAGATTTTTTTTTTTGGGTTTGAAAATATTTATTATTTTTAAAAATACACAAGGTCAATAATGCTCTGACATGGTTCATACAGAAAATTTAAAAATTTTTAAAGAGTATTTCGTAAAGTTGAAAAATTTAAAATCTAGAACTTTTTTCAAGCACTATTCAAAGATAAAATGATCTTTGTCAAGGATCATTACGACTATTTGAAAGCGTAGATTTTTTACAACAATGAAATAACAAGTGGTGATTTGGTTCCAGTGCACATAAAATATCATTAGACAAAACCTTTTATGATACACTATGAAGCTTCAAAATTAAACTTTAATGAAAAGATCAGATTGACAACCACTTATTTGAAATAATAATCGTAATACATGAAAAAATTTAAAACCAATGTAGTAAAATCAGTAATTGACAAAACAATAATAATAATAATAAATAAAGTAAATTTAACATTTATTTTGAAAGTATACTGTCATTATTCTACCAGGAAACATGATGAAATATTCTCCCAATGCTTGCTTGCTTTACACAAGCCACGATTTTGAATCTTTAATGGGAACAAAAATTTCTTATAAATTAATATTTGCGACTCCCACGTAACAGAAGAATAGAAATAACATGCGCTTCAAGAGTACCATTATTTGAAGCAGCAGAGTTTCTTAAATAATGTCGCCTTATGGGTGCCACTTTTCAGTTTTGAAGGTGAAATTCTGTTTTTTTTTTTTTTTTAAAGACAAATTTCGGTCCTGCAACTAAAATTGGTACAAAATTATTTTTTTTTGACGACGAAAATCAGTCTGTCAGTACTAATTGCTGTTTCGAAATATTTAATAACTTCAATTGAGTTTTAAAAATAAATAAAAACATATTAAAAATAAAAATTAAATAAGCAGATTTAAAATAAGGTAACACGTGTTAAAATAAGTTCCAACTTTCGAAATAATTGAAAAATTTGCAAAATGCAAAAGGATTGAATTTTAACCACTGCATGCAATTTTCGGCAAAGCATGAGCCCCATTTTAGCCAGTTTCCAAAAATATTTTTTTTTTCTTAAACGTGCAATGAATTGTAAAAATTCAGTTAGATGGAAGACTTAGATAAGTAATTTTTTTCAAAACACTAAATTTGAAGCCGGTTTAGAAAAGAAGAAAAAAAAGATTCCCATAATAACAGAATTTTTGTGGGTAAAAACCGGGTTTTCAGAGAATATACGAATAAATTCAAAGAGACTGCACGAAAAATGAAAGTAATATATCTTTTATAAACGTTTTAAAACACTTCTTGAAAAACAAATTGCAAAATTTTAGTACTAAAGATACATTTTAAATTTGTCCTTTGTATCTGTGTATGTGTCTGTGGCAGTCTAGCGCTTAAACGGATGGACCAATTTAAAAAACAATGTTCGAAAGGTGAGTCTGTCGAGAATATGCTTATCTAGGTCACGTCGTCGGAAAACCTTAACTAACGAAGATATTAACTAAAAACTTTTAAATTGTTTTTTGTGATTTTTGAAGTGAAAACATACTTGAAAATGTAAAAGAATAGTTCCAAAAGAAAGAGAAAAACTTTCTGCTTTTGATGGAATTTGTTTTTAACTCCCATGTCATAAAGAACTTGAAATATAACGCTTTTTAGCAAATGTGGCTAAGCTTTAAGTTAACAAGATTGGAAACAGATGTCATTGTTTGCCAGCAAGGAATGAAAATGATTTAAAATATTTATAGGTTGTCCGTTACAATTTGTTAACAATTAAAATACTTAATTGATTTTAGTATAAAAATCTTAAAATGAGTTCCAACTTTAATTTTTTTTTCTGCTTTTACGACTATAAAATTTTACTAGTAAAGATTAAATTTCCTTTTCCGTGTTTACCATGTCTTCTCGAAAAGTATTAAATATGTTTAAATTTAAATGTCTTTTTGGCCAGTGAAGTTCGTTTCAATATGAGGTCGGCAATCAGGGTGACACTGTGTCATTTTTCGGAGGAAGAGGTAAAAGGACCTCAAGCGGCACATGGGATGCGCGTCAGGATATTACTGCCACCTTTTGTGTTATAGACCTTCCCAGGATATTCTTCAAGATATTAAAACCTTTGGAGAGGTTTATAGTGTTATACGACCGTAGCGTAGTAGCAGCGAGAAATCCATTAATGATGCCAGAAATCACCTAGTTATTCAGAAAAGTAGAGAAATCGACAATCTGCCTCCTTCACAAGATGCATTCCTTTAACATACAAAAAGAACTGTCTATCAGGTAGGCTACTGCTGGGCTGAAATAATTTTGCATTCCCAGTACTCCCTTAACCAGGTGAGGGGGGTTAGAAATTTCTGAAGGTGGAAGGAAAATATTGTGGACAACCCTGCCAGAGGCTTCTCAGGCACGCAGGGAACTCGTACGTACGATGTGTCTGCAAGAAAGGCTGCTATTATAAATTTCAATGTGAGAAGGCTGCTCTGCAGTGTACTGCTCTTTGAACATGTGGCAATCTTTGCAACCAGTTATATTAAGCTTAAATAAAAGTAACTTTTGTTTCTGTTTTCTTTTTTGAGAAGGGGAGGGGTTGTAAGCTTAGTTTTTTTTTTTGATAAAAATCTCAAGAAAAAAATATATCAAAAAAAAAAAGTTTTTTTCTTTTGTAAGTGTCTTTAAAGTTTTTTTCTTTGTATATTTATAAGCAGTTAAACTGCTTATAAATATACAACACCTTTCGAAGCTTTCCAAGAATGGAAAGATAATTTTCTCACAGAATTTAAGAAAGCTTTAAATTTGTATCTAAACAGCTCAGAATATAACTACCAAAGCATTAATCAAGAGGATTTAAAATTTCTGGATAAATTAAAAGATTCTTTTATTTTTGTACCAATCGACAAAGCAGCCAACAACTATAGTATCATCTGTAAAAAATTCTACATCAACAGAGTATTGCAAGAGCTGGATTCATCTTTTTATTACAACAAATGCAATTCAAATGCAGATATGATCCGAAAAAAGTTCACTGCTTTTAAAAAGCTTTGTAATTCTAAATTTTCGTACAGTTTTCAAATTTCAAATCACCTTTCTTTACCTTTTATATTTATGACACCTAAATTTCACAAAGATCCTGTAAAATTCAGATTTATTTGTTCCACTACTAATTGTTTTGGTAAATGTTACAATGTAAAATTGCAGGCTTTTCTTAAGCAAATTTATACTTTTTTAAAAAACAAATACAGGCACTCCAGCTATTTTTGGAGCATTGATAATAGTTACGAAGTTGTACAAAAATTAAAGCATAAACCAAAATCAGTGTATTCTTTTGATTTTGAAAATTTATTTTGTAACATACCAGTCGAAGACTTATATAATACATTGTTAAAGATTTTTGATACGTTTTACATTGGAATCGAACTTGGTATCGATCGTAACTTTTTTGAAAGCCTATGTCATTTCTGTATTTTTAATAATTTTGTAACTTTTAATAATTTAATCTTCAAGCAAATTCATGGTATTGGCATGGGCACGAACTATTCCAGCTCTGCAGCAAATTTGTTTTTATTCTATTATGAATTCAAATATATTATCAAAAAGAACATTAAATTAAATATTTTTAGATACATCGACGACATTCTGGTTTTCAACAAAAATATGGAGGAAGAATTTCACATTGTCTATCCTCAGACACTCCAACTGAATAAAGCAAATGAAAATAATCAGTTTGCCAACTTTCTGGACATTTCCATCAAAATTTTTGAACAGAACATCTTTCTCGATATTTACGATAAAAGAAACAGTTTTAATTTTTTTACACAAAGTATGCCACACTTTTACAGCAATTTGCATAAAAAAGTTTTCATTAATATTATTTTAGGACAAATTTCGAGATTTCATAAAATATGCAACAACAAAAATGATTATGAAAAGCAGATTTTTAAATTTGCTGCTACATTATTTTATTACAACAATTATCCGATAGATTTTATTTTACATTATGCTAATGTTTTCAAGAATTCCATGTGACAGGCAGAGAGTATATAGTTTCTTCCCCAAGTACTGCATATTGGCAACAAACCGTGCTCCCAGCTTTTATGATAGGCTGCACCTAAACTCTACTGCTGAGCGGTGTTGACTGGAAGTGAGCAGACACGGAGTGTTAGAGTGGAACGAAAAAGGACTGCCTCTTGGACAATGGAATTGAATTATTTTGGGTATGTGCACGTTTTTTTGCTTTCCAGGTAAGGGCAGGGTGCATTGGATTGTAATTTGTCAGCATTTTAAATTCAAATTCAGTACAAACATTATAAAATAAATTAGTGGCATAAATTTTATACTTTTAAAGTTCTTAATCTTTCAAAGATTAAAAATGCAAAAGCTAATCAAGTTTATTAATCACTGCTGACTTATTTCAAACAAACACTCATGAAACCTGCAAAGCTGAATCTAAAAAATCTATATGCTGCTCCTGCCCTCTGAAGATTAAGCAGTGCATTACCCATGTTGATGTTTTACATGTTAGTTTTAAATTTCAAGTAGTTTTAAATGTTTTTTCTGATGTTTCTCATTGTTGTTCTATTTATTTCTGTTACTCCAATTTATGCACAGTTACTCTTCATGAGCTATTATTGTCTCTTTTTGATATATATATATATATATATATATATATATATATATATATATATATAATATATACATTTTTAAAGTGTTTAAAATTGGGATAATAAATCCCAAAAAATACCAGAAGACACAAAAATATGTCAGCGCAAAGCCGCTAGGAACAATATAGTCCAGTCAATCTATGCAAAAAAAAAAAGGCTAAAATCGCAAATCGGGATGTAGTTCTGATTTTTTAATATGTTGTTTGGGTCACCTAGGGTAGTTCAAATCTAAGTTTGCACCTTTCCAAACCCTGTGCTCGCTGCGGAATTCGCGAAAAACTGCGAAAATTTCCGACTTTTTTCAGTTTTTCCCTTATAACTTCCAAACTATGCAACTTTTGATTATACATGTGAATACCCGTTTTAAAGAACACTAAATTTTCAATAATTTGAGCCCAAGTAGCGCTCTGTAGGACCAATAGTTTAGGAGATATCGAACTTCGAAAATTGGTCATTTTTTGCGAAAAGTGAAAAAATTATGCTTCGATCGCATTTCAGACCAAATATCGATATAATTTCCTACTCTACAAGAATAAAAATGGACATGAAGCTATATTAAATTTAATTGGCTTTCATTTAAGCCCAAAAAGAAGTCTCTGGACTCAGTAGTTCTTCCACAATTATGAAAAACAAAATGTTCGTAATTTTTGATTGTTTCGAGAAATGAAAAAAAATCGTTTCTAATAAGAATAAGAGGCACTAGACGATAAGAAATACATAGAATGGTATAAAAGGACTTCAAAAATACGGTGACATGAACTATATACAAGAGCACTTCTTCCTTTTGTATCTATGCTTCCCGCCTTTTAAATTTTAAGTCACAATTTTACTTTTTAAACGAGCAAGTTTACTTTTGAATTTTAATTTCAATGTAGAATTTTTTTTTTTTGACCGCAGAAGATGCTAATATCTTTTCGTAAATGTAATTACTTTGTTAGCAGACGATAAATATTCTATCAAAATATATATTTAAATAATTTTTTTTACAATTAAAAATCGTTTGGTATTTTGTGGAAATTTTCATTTGCTTGTAAAAATTCATTTGAATTGGCAACGCAAACCATTTATGTTTAGAATGAAAACGCTTAAATTTATTGCTGCAACTATAATTTTGAGTTGTTCTTTCGGCTACTTTTCCTAGATATGTAAATATAAAATGTAAATATTCTATTTAATTTTATTTAGTATTTTAAAATCTCATTTGCTAGTTATATTTTATATCATTCAATAAGTGAAATGTCGGCTCCAGCAGGCATTTGTTTTATATGCCAAAGTACACTTGAAGTAGGCCAAGTTACTGTGGTGAAAAAACGGGGTGTATATTCGCTCATTGAAGCAAGTGCGAAACGTGGCTTAAAAGCTAATGAACAGTTCTTACAAGACTTAGAAGAAATCAAAGTACGTGCAGGAAAAAATACACGAAACAAAGCAATGTTGCGGCATCTGTCCGTCGAAGAGATTATTTAACTCCTGAACCGTCAAGCTCAAGAGAAACAAGAAGTTCTTCCCTCCAAACAACGGAACTGCAGAAAATTTGTTTCCTTTGTGGAGATGGCATAACTGAGGAATTTATCAAGTTGCAAAATAAATTGCCTAAATCACGAAGAAATATAGTGCATACAGTAGAACTTTTAAGTTCAAGGGCAACAATTCTTGAGGTAGCAAATCGCCGCTGTGATGAATGGGGACAGCAGATCATAGATCACCTTGCATCTGTAACAGACCTTGTTGCCGCTAATGCCAAATACCACGCACTATGCCACAAAAAGTTGTACAGCATACCAAGAGCTTTTAGATCAAAAAGAGACCACTCAGATCCGACATATATAGTAGAGTGCATGGAATATGTATATTCATACATTGCTGAAAATAGAGAAGAATGTCAATTTTCATTGAATGAACTCATGGATCAAATCAAAGGTGACTACAAACCTGATATAAGAACTGTCAAAGCTCACTTCATGGATCGGTACGGCAGTAACATCACCTTTTCAAAGGTTGGGCGAGGCCGTAATCATCACGTAGTTCTCTGTTTTACAGATTTAGGACAAAGGATTCTTTATGACAATTGGTACAATGAAAGAAATAACGATTCCTCAGAAGAGCGCAAAAGAATCGTAAAGTCAGCAGCAGAAATAATTTTACAAGATATTCGTTCTAAAGTTTATGACACCACAGAGTGTCCTCCATCGGATGATTTTTTGCGAGAAGCTGATACTGTCATTCTTGAATCTTTAAAAATCTTACTCGAAACAATCGTGATGAAACACAAACGTTATTCTCTCATTGATTGGAAAAAGAAATGTATTTCAATTGCACATACAATTATCTCTGTTGTGAGGCCTAGGACTTTCCTGTTTTCACTAAAGACAAGCTTTGGTACCTACCTTTACAGAAAATTTGGGTCAAAACAACTTGTTAATCTATGTGCAGCAATGGGATTTTCCTGCACTTATGGTGAAGAAAATGCTTGTTGAAAGTTCAGCAATTGTGCGGGAAGGAGGAACCCCACCTATTGAAAAAGAAGCTTTTATCCAATTCGTTTTTGATAACGCTGATGTGAATGTCAACACCTTAGATGGTGAAAACACTTTCCACGAAATGGGGGGCATCATGATTATCACACCATACTCGGCTGTATTGCCAGACAAAGTAATTCCTCGATTGAAGAAGAACGTTTCTGCGGACACAATAAGTTCATATGCTGTTTCAGAAATTCTAGAATATAACGGAAGAAAAAATGCTGGTTTGTCGGCAATTTCTATTGCTGATCTGAATGAAAGTCTTCAAGTTAATGGTGATATATTGCCTACAGCCCCAGACTTGTTATGGTTGCTAGGAAAAACCTTGAACTATCCTGGTATTCCAGGTTGGAATGGATACATGGAACAAGTGACTAATGGCCTAGATTTCCAGTGCTCAAAAATAGTATATCTCCCATTCATTCACGCTCCACCCACAAATTATGACACTGTTTTAACATCTCTTCTTGAGGCCAGTGCAAGAACCAAAGCTCATGGGCAACATACTTGCTTTGTGACATATGATCAACCCCTTTATATGAAAGCCAGAGACATTGTTGAGAACTACCAGCATACCGATTTGAATACGGTGGTAGTAAGGTTAGGTGGTTTTCACCTTCTTATGTCTTTCATGGGAGCTATTGGTGCTATCATGGCAGGTAGTGGTCTAAAAGAATTGCTCGCCACAATTTATGCAGAGAACAGTGTTGATAAAATTCTAAATGGACACGCATATTCTAGAGCTGTAAGAGCTTATCTGTTGACAAATCTTTCGTTGGATCATTCTATTTTCAATGAGATTCAGCTAACTGATGAGGAAAAAATAATTATTGAGGAGATTTTGAATGAAGATGACAGATCAATGATTTGGTTGGCAAATGAAAATGAAATTGTTCATAATCTTAATGCGAAATGTAAGGCTGAAGTGGACAAGCAGGAAAGAAAAGGGCCCACCTCAAAGCTTTGGGTGCAATATTTTAGGATGACTGTATTAAGAAATTCATTCAGGCTGAGAGAGCAGGTGACTGGGAGCTCCACCTGGACACAGTTAGCAAAATGCTTCCATTCTTTCACTCAGCGGGTCATTTTTTTACGCCAAAAGTGCACGCTTATACCTACAAGATATGAGTGCTCTGCAACAGCGAATGGTCCCAGAGGAATTTGCTAACTTCACTAAACAATACTTCACGATTCGCAGATCCGATAAATTTTGGTCAGGCCTGTGGACAGACTTGTGTATTGAACAGGTTCTCATGAAATCCATGAAGAGTCAGGGAGGGTTAACCCATGGTCGCGGAATATCCAATAGTGTACTTTCTCGGTAGACAGAAGGAATTGTGTACATGTCAAATATTTGCAGAGAACTGGAACGATTTTGGAACATTTTGTCGACACTAGAGCAACATGCCGATATAAGGCCAACTCAAATCCTGAGAGACAATGCTGATGTAAAGAAGATTAATAACTTTCTTAGTACGCATTCTTTATTTCCAGAAACAGAAAAATTATTGTCCATCAGCAGTGGAATCGCGGCAGGTCCGGAAATTAATTGCCACTTAGCACAAGAAAAAGGAATTGAATCAGTGAAGAAACTTACTGGAAATTCTTTTGGTAAAGTTACTTGCAAAAGAAAAGAAAAGGTACTCACTCACCTTGGGAACAGTTACAAGTTCCGTTAAAGTTCACAACAAGCGTGTTGATATTGATCCACTTATTATCTTTCAAAGATTGTGTATTACGAAACAGTCGGATAAGGAGTTGAAAGAACATTTCAAATTTGAATTGGCCCCTTATCCAATGTCTTTGTTCAATAATGAAGGGATGCGAAAAGGAACAAAATCTTCTTTCTTCTGCTCTTTCACTCCACTTGAGCAAAACATTCCAATTACACCCAGTACATTTGTAGTAGTAGACGGAGGATACCTTCTGCACAAGGTTATATGGCGCAAAATGATTCTATCAGTTCAATAATTGATGGATATATTACTTACACATTTAATCACTTTGGTAGGAACGTAGCAGTGGTGTTTGATGGTTACCCTGAGGATGGAGCTCTCAGAAGTACTAAAACAGCAGAACGATTGCGTCGCTACTCTGTTCTTAGTAGCAGTGAGATTGTATTTGACTCTTCAACGATCATCACAGTGCCCCAGGAGAAACTATTAGCCAACGAGAGCAATAAACGACGCCTCATTAACGAGTTGTGCCTTGCCTTTTCCCATGAAGTCATTGAAACTAAAAAAGCAACGGAAGATGCAGACTGCATGATTATCCGAACCGCTCTCGAAAAAAGTACTTTTTACTAGAGCGTGATCGTGGCAGGAGAGGACGTGGACTTACTTGTTCTTCTCTGCGGTTTAGGATCAAACATTCATAATGTTTATTTCCAAAAAAATAAAAAAGGTGACTTCACTTGCACACAGTTTTCAACAACTTCATTCAGTGGAGGAGCCATGGAATTGCCTAAAGGATTCGAACTGTTTCTTCACGCATTTAGTGGATGCGACACCACATCTGCCCTCTACTGGCAAGGAAAGGCAAAGCTATGCAGCATTTTTGAAAAGAGGCAGAGTTTGATTCATTTGGCTGGTACACTTCTCCTTCCAGATGTTAGCCACGAAGCCATTGCCAAAGTAGGGCAAAAATGCTTTGTTGCTTTGTACGGAGGAGATGCATTCACCGATACTCTGCATGGTCTTCGATTCCAACACTCTGTCTGTCTGTGTGTCTGTCTGTGTGTGAGTCTGTATGTGTGTGACCAGTTTTTGTGGCCGCGATAGAGCAAAAACTACTGCATGAAATCGAACAAAAATTTTTGCACATATGTACCACCATGTGAACTGGTGCACCTGACTTTGTTTAGCGAATTCCTCCAAGGGGGGTGGAGCAATCGCACGTGTTCTGCGCGTGGGTGATTGCTATATCTCAAGAAGTAACCGGCGGAATCAAACGAAAATTGGTCCATAGGTAGACTCTACTGAGTACAGGTGCTGATTCAATTTGCGTGTCAATATCTCGAGGGGGGGTGGAGCAATCGCACGTGTTCTGCGCGGGGGTGATTGCTATATCTCAGGAAGTAACTGGCGGAATCAAACGAAAATTAGTCCATAGGTAGACACTATAGAGTACAGGTGCTGATGTAATTTGTGTCAATATCTCGAAGGGGGTGGAGCAATCGCACGTGTTCTGCGCGGGGGTGATTGCTATATCTCAGGAAGTAACAGGCGGAATCAAACGAAAATTGGTCCATAGGTAGACCCTATTGAGTACAAGTGCTGATTCAATTTGTGTGTCAATATCTCAAAGGGGGGTGGAGCAATCAAAAGTGCTTATTTTGTCATTGCACCTACTGTATCTCGAGAAATATTGCTGAGATTTGAATGAAATTTGGAATAACACTAACCCAATATGGAAGCAAGCATCGATTAAATTTTGGCGCCAATCGCCACAGGGGGAGGGTGGGGTGATTTTTGCGCTTAGTCAACAATGCGAAATATTAATTCATTAAAAAATTGCTTTCACGCTATTTAATTATCAAAACAGCTGAAAACTTTCAATGATTTGAAATTTTTAACTGTTGCCAATTTCTTTTTACTAACAAATAAAATGTTCGCAATTAATCTAAACAAGGCTTTTGCAATGATTACCGATTTCGCTCATTGATTCTTCATTTGCAGGATTATTACGATAATTGGGAAATTGGAGCTGTCTCCAATTATTCGGGCGAGTACGTATTTTATTTCGTAACTGGAATTCATAAGATAGATATAGAAGAAAGTTTCGTGACGGCTACGACAGCTAGTTAGATTCATCTGTGCCAATAATCGCTAACGAGACTAAATAAAAAGATAATTGATTTTGGCAACAGTTAGAGAACAGAAAATGTTTATAGTCAAAAAATTTCTAAGTTAGGTACATAAGATGTTTTCACCAATGTAGTCACAAGGATATAAACTAATGATGGGACTTATTTTACGTGTAATGTTTGGAAATACTTGACTCCAGTGCGATTGATTTTACAGGGTGCGACAAAGAAACTTGCTGATTTTAATTGGATGCTAATTAGCAAGGAGTGGTCAGAAAGGAGTGGGAAGAGTCTCATTTTAAAGAGAGGGTCCTGAAGTTTTGTTATCTCATAGTTTAGTTGTCGCCATGCGTTGGACAAAGGAGCAACGAGCGTTCGCCGCCGAATCTTACTTTTCAAACAATCTTTCGGTGGTCGCCACTCAACGTGCCTTTCGAACTCTGTTCAAAATTCAGCCCGTTGTTCCCATTCCTGGCTGGGAATCGACTCCAGTTTCATCCCTACAAACTTGCTGTGGTTCACCAGTTGAGTGATAACGTCTCCTTGAAAGATGAGGTACCGTGGCCGGCCCGCTCTTCCGATTTGACACTCTGTGACTATTTTTTATGGGGGTATCTCAAATCGATCGTTTACAACGACAAGCCCCGGACCCTGCAACGCCTGAAGAACAACATCCGGCTTGCTATCACCAACATCCCATCAGTCGATATGCTCGAAAGAATGCAACAAATCTAGGGTACATGAGTGCATCATTAACAGGGGCCGTCATTCTTCCAGATGTAGTTTTTAAATCTAACTAATATAAAAATTCAGAATGGGTACCATATCTTATAAAAAGTAGTAAACTGATACATGATGTACTTTTCCCTTAGTTGACTTTTCAAGTCTGCAAGTTTCTCCGCCGCACCCTGTACCAAGCTTAAAACATTTCCGATTTACCTAAATATTATTTGTAGCTTGCATTTGTATTTAAGGTGTGTAATACAGTTTTTTAGTTTGTCCAGTCAGAAAAAATTGCCATTGTTTACAGAAGTAGCCATTGTGTATATAGATATGCACTTTAATGTTGAAAAATTCATGAACGAGTGTCACTAAAACACCATACCCGGCCGAAACCCGGGCAGGGCCGGGTACCCGGCAAGTATTTAAATATATTGTTAACCTTTTTTTCCATTCCATGTATTTGTTATCGTCTAGTGCCTCTTATTCTTATTAGGAACGATTTTTTTTCATTTCTCGAAAAAAAAAAAATTTCGAACATTTTGTTTTTCGTAATTGTGGAAGAACTACTGAGTCCAGAGACTTTTGGACTCAGTAGTTTCTTTTTGGGCTTAAATGAAAGCCAATTAAATTTACTATAGCTTTATGTCCATTTTTATTCTTGTAGAACAGGAAATTATATCGATATTTGGTCTGAAATGCGATTGAAGCATAATTTTTTCTCTTTTCGCAAAAAATGACCAATTTTCGAAGTTCGATATCTCCTAAACAGTTGGTCCTACAGAGCGCTACTTGGGCTCAAATTCTTGAAAATTTAGTGTTCTTTAAAACGGGTATTCACACGTATTGTCAAAAGTTGCATAATTTGGAAGTTATAAGGGAATAACTGAAAAAAGTCGGAAATTTTCGCAGTTTTTCGCGAATTCCGCAGCGAGCACAGGGTTTGGAAAGGTGCAAACTTAGATTTGAACTACCCTAGGTGACCCAAACAACATATTAAAAAATCAGGACTACATCCCGATTTGCGATTTTAATGTCTAATTTGACTGGACTAATATCAGTACAAGCATATTCAAAAACACAAAAGGTAAAAATGAAAAGGCGAATCAAGGACTGGCACGTCATCAAGGGGAAGACTAGATCCCTGGTTCGCAAGGCCCTTTCTATCTGACGTGAGGGAAGGTCCCAATAACATGTCACCTTCCCCAAGAGCCTTGAATAAAATGAACGAAAAAAAAAACACAAGCAAAAGAAAAATGGAACGCAGTCAAAAATCATACACCAAAAAGGTGGAAAAAATTAAGTACTCACATGAAAAGGAACCAGACGTGAACTAAATGAACAACAGCGCAACAAGCAAATATGTGGCCCAAACAGAGAGTTACGGTCAAAGTTAAACTTTCTAAAAATAATTTAAGTAAAAGGAGGAAGGAATTTCATTGAAATCCAACGATGGCTTCAGAAAATTAAGGTTTTTTTGGATGTAGGCCCCCAGGCCTTGCGAACCAGGGATCTGGTCTTCCCCCTGATGACGTGCCAATCCTTGGTTCGCCTTTTCATTGTTACCTTTTGTATTTTTGAATAAATAAATAAATATATATATATATATATATATATATATATATATATATATATATATATATATATATACATATGTTACGGCCAAAGCCCGAAGTCCGGCCAGTTCGCGAAGTGGCCGGCCACTTCGCGCATTGGCCGGGGCGTGTGGCCAATGCCCGAAGTACTGGAAATAAATTGCGTATATGCGACTTTGGCCGGCCACTTCGCGAAGTGGCCGGAACTCTCTGGCCAATGTTCAATGTGCTGAAGCAAGATTGCGGTAGGGCGCGCTGAAGTCAATGCCGGTGGGAGTCACGAATCTGGCAACGTGTTTGTGTGTACGGCCCCGCCAACTAAATAGTTTCGATTGCGATTTAGTGTGCTTTCCCCCGGGATAGGTAAGCCCTTTCAATATTCGTTTGTTGTTTGTTATACTGTGGATCAAACTCATTTTCAAGAATTTGTACATGCTTTCCAAGCTCAGCAACTACAATTTTGTAAATAATTTCTTCCAACTCAGACTTCTAATGGCACTGAGTGGTGCTCAGTGCCATTAGAAGGTACCTCAGTACCATTAGTGGTGCTTAGTGCCAAAGTACTGTTCAACTGTCCATAAATCCAATTTTACTTGAATGGTTGGAAATTTCAATTCTAACAAGAAGTTCTGTCAAGAACTAAACGAGCCTACTTTCCCGTACATCGACATCGGCATTCTAGCATCTGATCATTATTCTCTTGACCATCTGAGACTAAACATTATGTCAAACATACCTTTTTAGCACTTAAAGCTGATTTCTAAAAGCAAAATATACCCCTCTCATCAGATGAAATAGAGACATAAAAAGTAAATAAATGAATAAATGAAGTTTTGTCGCACCTTTTAAAGAATGTAACTGTTACAGTTCTTCCGTAGAAAAATTCCTCAATCGTTTTCAAAAAAAAAAAAAAAATTAAAAGTACAAAGTACATCAAAACACATTTTATCAAAGAAAGGAAAAAAAACTCGTCCGTCGATAAAATGTCTCGATTTTCACTTTTAAACCGTTGTCAGTTGTTAAATAAAAATAAAGAATAAAATGCCCTCGTGAATGAAACACTTTTGTTACAAAAAAAAATCGTCTGCCAAAAAAAATAATAGTAATAAATAAAATAACACAAATGAATAAATAAACAAAAAATCGTCTGCGCAGTCAGTCATTTTTTTCTGAGCCTGCATTTCCGCCATGTTTGTGGAATCGGAGTCGGAATCAGAGTCCTCACAGAAGATTATTCAGAAAAGTACTTTACAAACATTATTTATCAAAACCATTTTTTTACAAAGTTAGTTTGAAGGAAATCCGACTTTAAGTTCCAGGATCAACATTCAACTTAAATTCCCCGTAGGCGCTAATGTTAAATTTTTTCCTGAACGGTTCAATATTGAACGAAAAATGGTTCAAACCAAAAAGCGAAATAAGGGAATGAACCTCTCCGAGATGTTTCAAACAAAAAAAAGTTTATTCCATTCGGATGGTTCACTCAGAAGTTATTAGGTGGGGAAAGGTTGCTTGAACGGTTCAATGTTGAACGAAAAAATGTTCAAATTGAAAATTTAAATACTGTAATGAAGTATCCTTGCTGAGATCCTTCGAGCAAAAAAAAAGTTTATTTAAATCGGACTGTTCACTCAAAAATTATTAGGGGTGACAGCTTGCTTGAGCGGTTCAATGTTGAACGAAAAATTGTTCAAATCGGAAATGTAAATACGGGAATGAAGTATCCTTGATAAGATCTTTCGAACAAAAAAAAGTTTGTTGAAATCGGACTGTTCACTCAAAAGTTAGCATCGCGGGACAGGTTGTTTGAACGGTTCAAAGTTGAACCAAAAATTGTTCAAATCGAAAAATCAAATATGGGAATGAGTTGTACTCGCCGAAATCTTTCCAACAAAAAAAAGTTTGTTCAAATCGGAATGTTCATTCAAAAGTTATTAGGTGGGGAAAGGTTGCTTGAACGGTTCAATGTTGAACCAAAATTGTTCAAATCGAAAAATCAAATATGGGAATGAGTTGTAATCGCCGAGATCTATCCAACAAAAAAAAGTTTGTTCAAATCGGAATGTTCATTCAAAAGTTATTAGGGGGGAAAGGTTGCTTGAACGGTTCAATGTTGAACGAAAAATTGTTCAAATCGAAAATGTAGATACAGGAATGAAGTATCATTGAAAAGATCTTTCGAACAAAAAAAAGTTTGTTCAAATCGGACTGTTAACTAAAAAGTTAGCATCGCGGGACAGGTTGTTTGAACGGCTCAAAGTTGAACCAAAAATTGTTCAAATCGAAAAATCAAATATGGGAATGAGCTGTACTCGCCGAGATCTTTCCAACAAAAAAAAGTTTGTTCAAATCGGAATATTCATTCAAAAGTTATTAGGGGGGGACAGACAGACCGACCGACCGACAGACCGACCGACAGACCGACCGACACACAAATTCCCCATCTCAATACCCTACTTTCAAATTTTTAATTTTTCGATATTCATTTTACCTTTTTATTTTTTTAACTTGGCGATATTTTTTGGACTTGGCGATATTTTTTTTAACTTGGCGATATTTTTTGGACTTGGCGATATTTTTTAGATGCATTAAGCCAATTTTCTTACTTTTTTCGTCTTTCTTTTATT
This sequence comes from Uloborus plumipes, assembly GCA_038373865.1. Classification (NCBI taxonomy): domain Eukaryota; kingdom Metazoa; phylum Arthropoda; class Arachnida; order Araneae; family Uloboridae; genus Uloborus; species Uloborus plumipes. The sequence continues at coordinate 179,682 of JAXGGA010000419.1, read as the reverse complement.
TTTAACGGGAAAGTAGGCTAAAAAGGAGTCATTAAATGTAAAAGATTTTAAAATTTTCTTAATAAAATGGTGATTAAAAGCAAACAATCTTGAGCTCAGATGCTTCTTCACAGTTTACAGACCCCATTGTCCCAAAATGTGAACGTCATATTTAAAAAATTACTGAAATTTTAAATTTATTATCTGAACTGACCTATTGTTATACCACATTAAATGTTTTTTCGAAATAAAATTGGAGTGCTGATCTTGCCTTGTTTATTTATTCACAAAATATGCAAAAAAAAAAAATACATATATATATTTTCTGCTATAAAAAATGGGTTATGTAGTGTATTTTTTTTTATTTTTTTTAATTACAAGTAAAATTTACCTGTCCAGAAAAAAGTTGTGTGAAAAAAAATAGATATCTAGATCCAAAATGTGTATTTATTAAAGTAATTAATAACTAATTAAACATTTTAGGCTGAAAAAAATATTTCTCTATCTTTAAACATATGTTTCAAATATTAATGGGAAGGATCATTGCTCCCATTTGAGAACATATTTAAAAACTTACAGAAATTTAAAATTTTTAATTTGAACTTAACTATTATTATACCACATCAAATGATTTTTTGAAATAAAGTTGGGGTGCTATCTTACTTTGTTTATTCACAAAATATGCAGAAAAAAATATTTTCTGCTATAATAGATGCGTTAGAGGGCCGTGTATTGTTTTTTATATTTAACAAGTAAAATAAAATTCAGTGAAAAGAATAAATATCTAAATTCAAAATGTATATTTTTAAAAATAATAAATTGATATTTAATATTTTGTGCTAAAAAAGTATTTCTCAATCTTTAAACATATGCCTCAAATATGGGGAGGATCATTGCTCCCATTTGGGAACATCTTATAAATCTGTTTAAATTTTTTTTAATTTAAGAACTATAATACGTTTTAATGAGCTAATTTCAAGCAATATAAAGTGAAAGTAGTGAAAAGATTTTTTTACACCTAAAAAAGTTTTGGTACTTAAAGTGTTGAAATAATAGGTGCTTCTTATTTATGTTTGATTCTTTAACTTAAATTATTCATGTACATTTACTGCTAAAAAACGAAAGGAATCGGCGCGTGATTTGAGAGAATCGTATTGTTTTTCAATAGGTTTTTTTCCTATGGCTTCTCCTGACGAATCTAGTATGCTGGGCGATGATGACGCACATGCAGAAGCGGAACCAACTTTTGATTTAAGAACCGTGTTCTTAAGTAAATTAAATATATTGGTTCAAGAAAAGTCAGATAATAGCTGGATCCTATGCAAAGAGAAATATAACGCTCTCATAGAGGATGTTAAAAATGCGAAAGGAAAACAAAAAAAAGAAAGTGTGGACTATCGTCGACTAAAAAAATATGACGTAATTGAGGTTGATGGAAGAGAAAAACTTATTGTGCCAGTAACAGAAGAGAATAGCGCCATTTTGTACTACGTGCACATAGGAGAATTATTCGAATTACTGCACGATACTCACTTAAAACTTGGACATGGAGGTCGCACACGGATGGAGAAGGAGCTGCAAACTAAATACAAAAATGTAACTAAGGAAATCATTACATTGTATCTCCGTTTATGTAAACCGTGTCAGACAAAATTATGTAATCCTAAGAAAGGTCTAGTTTCAAAACCTTTGATATTTAAAGAATTTAACTCAAGATGCCAGGTAGATCTTATCGACATGCAAAGTAACCCAGACGGCGAATTCAAGTTTATACTCAATTACCAGGATCATTTAACAAAGTTTATATTATTGCGAGCGCTGAAAAGCAAAAGAGCAGAAGAAGTTGCTTACCAGCTACTGGATGTCTTCACTATCATAGGTGCTCCAAGTGTGCTTCAATCAGATAATGTAAGAGAATTTGCGAATCAAATTATTAATGAACTCAAGAACATGTGGCCTGAATTGAAACTAGTTCATGGAAAGCCGAGGCATAGTCAAAGCCAAGGTTCAGTAGAACGTGCCAACCAAGATTTTCAGAATATGATGATGACATGGATGCAGACAAATAAATCTACACATTGAACAGAGAGTCTCAAATTCATTCAATTCATGAAAAACCGTTCTTTTCACCAAGGAATTCAGCAGTCACCTTATGAGGCTATGTTTGGCTGTAAAGCAAAAGTAGGACTGAGCACCACAAATCTACCCAAGGATGTTATCGATAACTTAGTTACAGACGAAGATCTCGAAAACATCGAACAAGAGATGGATGATGCTGTGAATACAGTGACTTGCTCCGCAAGCGAACCAGCTGCAATGACGACGGAGACATCGGAAAGTTCAGATCAATTGTCTGGCAATAAAAATGCGAACGAATTCTGTGTAGAATGTCAACAAGAGTGTAGTTCTGCCCATTCTTGCGGATCCTGCGGAAAGGTTGTGCATGCAACTTGTGGAATAAATAATGAAGCAGGCGAAGGATTAAAAATTACCTGTAGGCTGTGTCATAATAAAAAAGAAATCACGAAAAAGAGGTCTGCTGCCCATACCAGCTTACAAACTCAAGGTGTCAAGATGCTAAAAAATTCAGATGCAAAATTTCCACCTGCGAAAGTTGGAGATAATGTACGCATCCGAATTCCAGATGTTGACAGAGGTCGCGGTGACCCAAGAAGCGTCCTTGCAGTTGTCATGAACATCGAGGGCACTTTCTACAAGCTAGGAACAGAACATGGTGTTCTCAAACAACTGTACTCCAGAAGAGAGTTTTCCATTTTGCAAGAAAAACTACTTACATTGGCATCCGTGGGCACAGAAGAAAAATCGTTACGAACCGTTGCCTCTTCACAATCGCTGACCGGCGGCCAAGGCTACACTCGATGCAGTTGCAATACGAAGTGCGCAACAAATCGCTGCAAATGCAAATATAACAAACTGTTGTGCAATTCAAAATGTCATAAAAGTTCGTCTTGCTGCAACAAATAATGATATTCATAACTTTATGTAATAAACCGTTTCAGTGAATTATATGATTATCTTTTTGTTTTCTCCAAGGAGGCGGAAATTTTCATAAGAGACCAGGAGTTTTCTACCAGGTATTATGGGATCCTTACTCATTAAAACCACTCTCTTCAACAACAACCCACCTAGGGATACCGTATCTCCCTGGCCTTTGTTTCGAAGAACGATACTAGGCCTTTAAGAGGGGCGGATTCGTCGAAAAACTCCTCTGTGGCAGCTATAATGTGATCATCATTAGCATTACGGTATGCAAACACACAAAATTTTCTCATGCCCTTTTTTCTTCTGACTTTGGCCGATCTCCCCTAGCCACTTCGCAAACTGGCTGGCCAAAGCCCGAAATCAAGGAAAGATCGGACTTTGGCCGGTCATTTTGAGGCGATATTGGCCATTTCGCGAAGTGGCCGGCCACTTCGCGAACTGGCCGACTTCGGGCTTTGGCCGTAACATATGTGTATATATATATATATATATATATATATATATATATATATATATATATATATATATATATATAATATATATATATATATATATATATATATATATATTATATATATATATATATATATATATATATATATATATATATATTATCTTTTAACTGGAAACTATGAGGAAAATATCTGAGCCCCCCCCCCTTAAAATTTCGCATATGGGCGCCCATTGAAGACATACCTATGAAACTAACCTGTGCAAATTTTTAGCTTTCAAGATCCAAATCTGGAGGATCCAGCATCCCGCAAAAAATGAGGTCCAAAATGACGGTTCACCTTCGTGAAACGAGTTGCAATGTTTAGGTTAAGGTTGCAGAAAATTTCATCACACTGGAAGCCTAATATTTTTGGAACTTAACCCATTAATGCCTAGCGTCCCTTTTTAGGGACGGTCCAAAAAGTGAGTCTGAATTTTCCAAAAATGAACATTTCAACCAAATAATTGTGTTCAATTATTGCTTTGGTATTGCTTCAATTCTGTATTAACAGATTTCAGCACATAACCGCTGTAAAGTTTGATCTGTAGCCATTTGATTATGATCTTTATCAAAAATTACATCGTTCACAATCTCAAGAACAAAAAGCTAAGTTTTAAAAGTTAATAACAAGTAAATCTATCTGTGTTTGATATATGTGCTACTTTGATCGATGTTTTAGTTTACCTTTTCTTGCAATTTTGTAAATTTTAAATTTTTTTAGGATTTTATAGCAATTTAAGAACGTCCCTAAAAAGGGACGCTAGGCACCAATGGCTGCATTGTTTAACCGTTGCTGGTTTCTTGCTTAGAATCTATAATTTATATCAAAAGAAGTTAGTAAATGTTTTTAGACTGAAAAACAGATAATAATTGTCATTTTTAAAACTTATTTTATTTTAAAAATCTAATTAAATTAAATTAATTAATATATAAACTTAATTATACAACGTTCTTAAATATTTTCTCTTTTTTTTTAATTACAAAAAATACTCAAGGTAAATTTTGAAAGAAAGCTATTTCAAAAATGTAGTTCTTTAAAACACTAATTATTCGTTGTATTTAATTACTTTTCCATTATGTATTTAGGTGTCTATTATTGTTTAGTCTGACTGTTGAAGAAGCCCTAAGCTGTTTCAAAAGCTTAGCATTTCACCTTGATGAAGAATTCAAGGATTGCATATGTGTCTGTTGTTTGGAAAAGGGGGGGGGGTTGCAGATTTAATTTCAGAATTCCCTGAGAATGCCAATTTTGATCTCTACTGTGACAATTTATTTACTTCTCTTGCGTTCCTACGTGATTATTTGTCGCAGAAAGGTTTTGTGCAAGAATCGGATTAAAAAATGCTCATGAACTAAAGTTACGTTGTTCAAAAAAGAAAAGAGAGGAAGTTTTGAATAACTGTCGATGACAGGTAAAATAATATTACGTTGGTTCGGTGGAATAATAGCAATGTCATAACTATTGCATTGAATCTTCATGGAGTTCATCCTATTGTAAAGGCTAAGCGATTGTCCAACAGCGAAAAGAAAGTAATTGAAATTGATGAACCAAATATATATGGTTGCTCAGTACAATCGTTGCATAGGGAAAAAGATCCCATGCATCAAATATCGGGAACTACCGGTTTTTGATTCACTCTAAAAAATGGTGGTAGCCGCTCTTCATTTTTATTTTAGAAGCTGCTGTACAAAATGCGTTGAGCTCAAGAGTACCGGATTGAGTTAGGTATTATGGGGCTAGTTGTTATATTGCTTTAAATAAGACTCAGGTAAGATGTGCCCATTGAAGTAAAAGAGCTTATCGGAATGCAGCAAATGCAATACGTAGGTTTGCAGAACAAATGCTTTGCTGACTTTCATACTCAACAACACCAATATTTCCTTGTTCTCTGAATCTACTTCCCAGTTTATGTTAATTGCTTCTTTTATTTCTTCTTATAAATTGTCATTTTCAATATTACATCGTAGGCAGAAAAAAAAATTTGGTAAAAAGTATGTACCCTCTGGTGCCTAGCGTCCCTTTTTAGGGACGATTTTTCTTTCTTAAATAAAAAATTAATTTTTACACGATAATTTTTTAACTAATTTTTCTGTCCATTATACACTATTTGTAACCAGTATACACAGTATCGTTGAAAAAAAAATGTCAGGCATTAATGGGTTAAAGTACTTTTAATTGTAAACACTCTCCTTTTTTTTGTGAGATTGAGCTTATTAGATTTTGTGTAGCACGCATATAAACTTGCGAAAAATGCGGCGGGATTTTTTTTTTCCTGGATTTCAAAATTTTTAACCAAACAGATTCAAAGGTTCATACTTCGTAGTTCTATTGTCCAAATACTTGGTTTAAATGTTTTACAGCTGCAGAGCTTAGATATTGATTTTGTAAAAGATATTGTCATCCAAAGTTTCGATCAAAATCCCTCTCATGAAAAATTGCCTGTTTTCAACTCATTGGGCTCAGGTTTGTCCCTCTCCACCATTTTTTCGTTGGCACCCTTAGGAGGAACAGATTTTTTCCTATCAAAATGACTGTTTTTTTTCGATGGTGTTCTTTCAGATAAAGATGAAAAAAGTAGCTTGAAGTACTGTCTGTTATAAGGAATTGGCATAATTAGACTAAAAATGCAGAAAATTTTATTACACTAGAAGTCTGAATTTTTGGGAACTTAAAAGTACATTTAGTTGTTAATAGGTTCTAATACTTATGTAAGTTCATGCTCATTAGCTTTTGTGTAGCATACATGAAAAGTACAATTTCTGTTTGAAAAATAGCTTGCTTTTAATGAACTGTAGCTCATGTTCGTGACCTTTCATCATCTTTTTGTTTGTACCACTGGAAATGACGGAATTTTCCTATCAGAATATTTATATTAACAATCAACTGTACTTTAAGTTTCCAAAAGTATTAGGCTTCAGTGTGATAAAATTTTCTAGTCTCAGCCTAATTATGCCAATTCCTTATAACAGACAGAATTTAAAGCTAATTTTTTCATCCTTATCTGAAAGATCACCATCTATAAAAAAATTCATTTTGATAGGAAAATACATGTTCTTTCTAATGGTGCCAATGAAAAAATGGTGGAAGGTGACAAACCTGAGCCATAACACGAGTTGAAAACAGACGATTTTTCATGAGAGGGGTTTTGATCGACACTTTGGATGACAATATTTTTTACAAAATCAATATTTAAGCTCTGCAGCTGTAAAACATTAAAAGCAAGTATTTGCACAATAAAACTAACAAGTATGAACCTTTGATTTTTTTTTCTTATTAAAAATGTATGACAAGCTGAAAGAAAGGGAAAAAATTGCCCACCGGGTTTTTTTGCAAGTTTATATGCGTGCTACACAAAATCTAATAAGCTCAATCTCACAAAAAATACTGGAGAGTATTTACAACCAAAAGTACTTTAAGCTCCAAAAACGTTAGGCTTCCAGGGTGATACATTTTTCTGCAACCTTAACATAAACATTGTAATTTGTTTCACAAAGCTGATCCGCCATTTTGGACCCCAATTTTTGCGGGTTCCTAGATCCTACAGAGAGAGAGGGATCTTGGAAACTAAAAATTAGTACAGGTTAGTTTCAAAAATATGTCTACACCTCTGTAAAATCTAAGCTAAATCGGAGATAGTCGGGTGGGGACGATTTGAAAAATTGGTCCCGTTGACGTGGAATGACTCAATTATGTTGTGTGTTAATGTAATTTTATCTATATATATAAAATCAAATTTTGATGACGTCATGGGTGCGGGTCAAACGCTCTCCTAGCAAATTTATGCAACGTACGATTCATGGGCGCCCATAAGGGGGGAGGGGGGGCTCGAGCCCCTCCTTGGAAATAAGTACTGTTTTTGCTTTTAGTATTATTCGGAAAAAAATTTTCTTCACTCATTAATGAATAAGTTATTAAAAATGCCAAATTTTAATAACTCTAATCTGCACTGAAATTGCTTTCAGAATTATAACATTGTGTCTCTTCGTACATTCCTTTATAGAAAAACAAAGGCAGATTCGTGGGTCAACCGATGCTGCATTTGCATGGAAAACTCCCCCATGTCTGCGGACTAGCGGTTAAGAAATAGAGTGAGCTAATCCAAGGATGGCAAGACAACTCGGCATTTTTTGGCATTTTGAATTTGGAAGAAAAGAAAACTTTTTTCTGTTTTACATTACAAAAAAATTCGGGTTTCGGGGGGGGGGGGGGGTGAGACGGACCCAGGCCTGTTCTACAATCTTTGAAAATTATTAAATGCCTTTTTGAAACTCCATAAAAAGTGTTTCAATTATATTTCTTATCCAATAAATAAATTATGAATTAACTGAATGACCGGAATATATTAATCTTTCTTTCATCATTTTTTAAATTCTCTACACTATTTCTTTTAAAGGATTTTATGCGTTTTATACGATTGGTTATTTTATACTATTAAGTGCTGTTTCTGTCTGTGTTCTGTGATCAAGTTGGGAAACTGATCAAAAACTACTCTGTAACAAAATTGAAAATCGATGTAAGCAAGTGATGATGTGTTTATTTTTTCTCCTCCCTCGTTCTTCCTATCTGTCGATTAATGTCAATCGTTTGTTAAACTACAAAAAAAAAAAAAAAAAAAAAGAAATATTTTGATTGATCTTAATTTGCAAAAGAATGCAGAACATTAAAAAATGTTTTGATTGCCTATTTTCCAACATATTTTTGAAGTCCCGATTGGTCCCAACAAGGTCTCAAAATGTAGAATTTGAAAACTTTTTTTCAAAAATTTACACGGGGAGAAACCCCCGGACTCCCCAAAATTACGAATATTCTAGAGACCTACTCCTTTTAAAAAGGATCATTGCATCTTTCTTTTAATACCCTACCCCCAATAAAGGTCAGTCCAAACATTTAACACACACACACACAAGAAAACAGCAAGGGGGGATTGGAATCAGTAAGAAAAGGCTCATAACACACAAAACTGTGTGTGTTTGATGATGTGCGAAGTGGGCCCTCGCCGAATTTTTTTCTGGATACGGCCTTGTGACGCACGTACATGCGTTATTTGTAAGCGGTCAAAATGTGTTAAGTAATCTCAATAACAATTACGTCAGAGTAAATTACAACTAGCTGTCATTTCATTTCATTTCACCCTCCAGGGTCCCCCGTACCTACCAGCTTAGTGGTTTAACCGGGATAGGGCCCTGAAGAGCGCTCTGTTCTTAATTTTGAACCAGAACCTAGGGTCGAGCAAACCATAGGCCCTAGCACCCCCAGAGGTATCGTTTCACTTGGAGGACTTTGTGACCACGACATTTTTAACGCCTCCCAGTCACCATTAATCAAGACGGTGGATCTTTGATCGGCTGGGATCGAACCCGGGTCCTTTCGGACACGAGTCCGATGCCTTACCGATCGGGCCACCACGGCCCACAACTAGCTGTCGTGGCCCGTCACGAAACTTTCTTCTATATCTATCTTATGAATTCCAGTTACAAAATAAAATACGTACTAGCCCGAATAATTGGAGACAGCTCCAATTTCCCAATTATCGTAATAACCCTGCAAATGCAGAATCAATGAGAGAAATTGGAAATCATTGCAAAAGCCTTGTTTAGATTAATTGCAAACATTTTATTTGTTAGTAAAAAGAAATTGGCAACAGTTAAAAATTTCAAATCATTGAAAGTTTTCAGCTGTTTTGATAATTAAATAGCGTGAAAGCGATTTTTTAATGAATTAATTTTTTGCATTGTTGACTAAGCGCAAAAATCACCCCACCCTCCCCCTGGGGCGATTGGCGCCAAAATTTAATCGATGCTTGCTTCCATATTGGGTTAGTGTTATTCCAAATTTCATTCAAATCGCAGCAATATTTCTCGAGATACAGTAGGTGCAATGACAAAATAAGCACTTTTGATTGCTCCACCCCCCTTTGAGATATTGACACACAAATTGAATCAGCTCTTGTACATAATAGGGTCTACCTATGGACCTATTTTCGTTTGATTCCGCCGGTTACTTCCTGAGATATAGCAATCACTCCCATGCAGAACACGTGCGATTGCTCCACCCCCCTTTGAGATATTGACACGCAAATTGAAACAGCACCTGTACTCAGTAGGGTCTACCTATGGACTAATTTTCGTTTGATTCTGCCGGTTACTTCCTGAGATATAGCCTGACCCACGCGCAGAACACGTGCGATTGCTCCACCCCCCCCCCCCTTGGAGGAATTCGCTAAAAAAAGTCAGGTGCACCAGTTCACATAGTGGTACATATGTGTAAAAATTTTTGTTCGATTTCATGCAGTAGTTTTTGCTCTAGTGCAGCCACAAAAACTGGTCACACACATACAGACTCACACACAGACAGACAGACACACATTTTCCAAAAATGGTCGAAATGGACTCAGCGCTCCTCAAAACGTGCAAATCTGTCAAAATTCGACATTCGAAAATTTTCACGAATCCAATACTTTCTTCTATATATTAGATATAGAAGAAAGTAAAAATTTATATCTTAAGAGAGCCATTATTTTGAAAATCGAACAAAAAAGGGGGAAATTTTGGCAGTGACCATTTTTGATTTTCTTGATTTTTTTATATGTTAAAGTAGGTCATGAGAAGTGAACATTCTGAAGTTTGTAGCCCCCCAAAAATTTTGTTCGCTCGGTAAAAATTCCCAAAGTTTGATGTTTTGCAGCGCTTTTTTGGTAAAACGGCTGAAAGACGCATTTCAGTGCGCTGTAGTTTTTTACAGAAACGCCACCCCATGGTTATGTTTACATTTATTGATTGTACAGTGTCTGGTTATGAGGACCCCATAGTTTATTTGGGTTGGGGTGTGTTGCTTTCTTTAGTTAAGGGGCCGCAAAGTATGGTTTTTAGTCCATTTTCGCTCGACTTTGAACTGCGTTATTTCCCCCTAAAAGCAACCCCCCCCCGAAATTTTTTAACATATACTGAAAATTTATACTATGAAGAGAATATGTGGTACGAAAATTGTTTAATATCTCATTGCTTTGAAGAGAAAAAGACTTAGATATTTATCAAATTTTCAAAATTTGGGGTTTTTTGATCGCATTTAACTCAAAACAGCAACCCTAGAAAAAAATAACTTTTATGAATTATGGAACCTACAGATGTGTAGAATAACGTAAAAAAGAAAGTTGCGTGGGGTCTCGTCTAGTTTTCAAGAAAATAATTTTTTTTGTAGCTCATTTTAATGCTTTTTTCTCATAGTAAAATGTGTCCATCAAGTAGATCAGATCTGCTGAAACTCTAACCAGGAAAGTACTCGATCATGGAATAATGATTTTTTTTTAAATGAGTACCAATCGAAAGAGCATTGTAAAACATGTTTCTGGACGCATGCGTTTTTGCCCTCGCGCCCCCGTTATCGAAATATAAGGTCCTAAAGTCAGCTGAATTTTTTTGAAAAATCGCCAATTTTAGCGAGTTATAATGAAATCGGGAAGCTGCGGCGCGATTTCATTATTTGCGTCTAACGAGAAACCTAATTCCCATTTTTGGTCACCTGCAAAGCTTGTGAAAGACGGCTTTACAATAATCTTTTACTTTAATTGTGTGTGTTAAAGCAAAAAGCCATTATCAAGCCTATGAAGTGGAAAGCAGAGACCTCTGTAAAGAGGAAAAACAACTTTAAACAATATCAAAATTATATTTTATCTTATTACTAGCCGGGTACCCGGCCCTGCCCGGGTTTCGGCCGGGTGTGGTGTTTTAGTGACACTCGTTCATGAATTTTTCAACATTAAAGTGCATATCCATACACACAATGGCTACTTCTGTAAACAATGGCAATTTTTTCTGACTGGACAAATTAAAAAACTATTACACACCTTAAATACAAATGCAAGCTACAAATAATGTTCAGGTAAATCGGAAATGTTATAAGCTTGGTACAGGGTGAGGCGGATAAACTTGCAGACTTGAAAAGTCAACTGAGGAAAAAGTACATCATGTATCAGTTTACTACTTTTTATAAGATATGGTACTCATTCTGAATTTTTATATTAGATAGATTTAAAAACTACATCGGGTAGAATGACGGCCCCTGTTAACGATGCACTCATGTACCCTAGATTTTTTGCACTCTTTCGAGCATATCGACTGATGCGATGTTGGTGATAGCAAGCCGGATGTTGTTCTCCAGACATTGCAGGGTCCGGGGCTCGTCGTTGTAAACGATCGATTTGAGATACCCGCATAAAAAATAGTCACAGAGTGTCAAATCAGAAGAGCGGGCCGGCCACGGTACGTCACCTTTCAAGGAGACGTTATCATTCAACTGGAGAACCACAGCAAGTTTGTAGGTTTGAAACTGGAGTTCGTTGTGAAGAATTCGTCTCAGTGACCAATCAAAAATCCCCAAAGCAGCAGCGTGTTTACGCGTCGAACGACTGGGAGAGCGCAAAAACGACTCCCTCACTTTTTCGACGTTTTCTAGGGTTCTGGAAATCTGTTGACCTCCTGGGCCTCTGTTTGCCACACTCTCACTTTACCTGAATGTTTTCACCCACAAAACAGTCGATTCCCAGCCAGGAATGGGAACAACGGGCTGAATTTTGAACCGAGTTCGGAAGGCACGTTGAGTGGCGACCACCGAAAGATTATTTGAAAAGTAAGATTCGGCGGCGAACGCTCGTTGCTCCTTTGTCCAACGCATGGCGACAACTAAACTATAAAATAATAAAACTTCAGGACCTTCTCTTTAAAATGAGACTCTTCCCACTCCTTTCTGACCACTCCTTGCTAATTAGCATCCAATTAAAATCAGCAAGTTTCTCTGTCGCACCCTGTAAAATCAATCTCATTGGAGTCAAGTATTTCCAAACATTACACGTAAAATAAGTCCCATCATTAGTTTATATCCTTGTGACTACATTGGTGAAAACATCTTATGTACCTAACCAACGCCTCCTAAATTCTAAATGCCTGCAACTTTCTGGTTTTTATCACAGAGCAAAATTTCATCCTTGGTTCACGATACACTGCCATCTACCAGAGTTCTTCGTGAAAGAGGAATTAATGATTGGTTTATTTCTAAATTTAAATTTAAAAATCAACCAATCAAAAAATTTAATTCAAATATTGTTTGGATCCATCGCCAATTGCTGCAAAATGCCCTTGGTTCACGATACACTGCCATCTACCGGAGTTCTTCAAAAAATTAACGATTGGTTCATTTCTGAATTTAAATTTAAAAATTAGCTAATCAAAAAAATAACAACGACATTATCAGATTGCCGCAAGGCGGCGTTGAGAGTGGAACCCATCTCGGCGGTAGTGAAGCAAATGTTATAGGCATTTAGTATTTAGGAAGCGTTACCTAACTTAGAAATTTTTTGGCTATAAACATTTTCTATTCTCAAACGGTTGCCAAAATCAATTATCTTTTTATTTAGTCTCATTAGCGATTATTGGCACAGATGAATCTAAAAATCCTAAGAAAGCAATAAATTTCATACTTACTCCAGAGAAGCCTTGGTTCACATTTTCATTATGATCACCATTTATATTGTTGTTACCAGGCAACAAATTTTTGCAACGATGAACTGAAAATTTAATCATTTAATGGGGAACCTATATGAAATTTACTATTTTCCATAATAACTTTTTTAAACTAAGCTTTTTAGAAATGAATTATAGTTTATCCTGCTCCCTGTTACTGCAGCTATCTACGGTGAAAAAATGGTTAAAAATCGGTTCAGTAGTTTTGAAGTTTACCCCGGACATACGCATACAAAAGTAGTCTTTTATGTATATAGATTAGAGATAAAAGCATGTCCCTTGTTTAAGGGGCCCAGGAGGTAACAACTGAACCTCCTGTTTTTTTCTTTTCTTTTTTTTTTTTAAGTGTACGTGCAATTCTCAAATAGGACTGTTCAAGTAAAACTTATTAGGGACGGGGCTCGGGGGGGGGGGGCAGTTTTTTTTTTGAACGACTCAAAAATAAATGAAAATTTTTTTCAAATAAAAAAATCAAACAGGAATGAGGTGTGTTCTCTGAGATACACTGCTCGACATTGAAAATGCAACACCAAGAAGGTGTGGTCAGAAATTCATGCAAATTTTACCGTAGACGCACGTCACTGAGTTATGCAAATGATATGAAATGCGCAGCTCTCCGACGCACGTGAAGTAAGATATAAGAGAATGAAGTTGAAAAGTGGGCTATGTTCATGTTGGTTTTTCTGCCAGACTAATTATCGGAGAAATTTGGTTTTTGTCTCGAAGGATACGTGTGATAGGAGGAAATGCCACGCCGTCCTCAACGAAGACACTTCCAGCATATAGACGACTTTACAAGGGGTATGGTGATCGGACTGAGAAGGGGAGGTTGGTCCATACGTCAAATTGCAGCTGATACCCACATGGATGCAAGCACTGTGCATCGGCTGTGTCGGAGATGGTTGGAAAGAGGAAATGTAGCCACATTGAGGGGTGCAGGTGCAGCCAGAGTGACGTCAGACCGCTTGGATCGACGGATTCACCGACAAGCTGTGGCGGACCCGCAAGTCACTTGTACGTCGATTCTACAGCACGTGCAAGGTACCCTGGATGTTCCTGTGTCGACCAGAACTGGTTGCACGTGGCCTGCAATCACGGCGCCCGCTAAGAAGACTGCCATTGACCTCACAGCACAGACTCCAACGTTTGGAATGGTGCCGGACCAGAGCGACGTGGATGGCAGAATGGTAAACCGTAGTGTTCTCAGATGAATCCCGCTTCTGTTTGTCCAGCGATAGTCATCGCATACGTGTGTGGCGTCGACGTGGAGAAAGATCGAATCCGGCAGTAACTGTGGAACGCCCCACAGCGCGACAACGTGGCATAATGGTTTGGGGCGCTATTGCATACAATTCCGTATCACCTCTAGTTCGTATTCGGGGCACTATGACGGCCCAACGATATGTAGATAATGTACTGCGGCCGGTGGCAATCCCCTACCTTCAGGGTCTGCTAAATGCAATTTTTCAACAGGATAACGCCCGGCCTCACAGTGCTCGAATCAGCCAACATGCTCTACGAGGTGTACAAATGCTTTCCTGGCCACCATACTCTCCTGACTTGTCACCAATCGAACATGTGTGGGACGTGATTGGACGCCGTTTGCAGAACCTGTCACTGCCTCGTTCAGAGGACGAACCGAATGTGACGTAGAACAGTGTGGGAGGAATTGTACCGCTCAGCTGGGCGCCTCCACACCGGTATACGGCTAGATCAATGTGGAATATCACAGATTGGCAAAAAGTTGTGTTTAGTAATGTGTCTCGGTTTGTTTTAAAGACTGATGATAACCGTATACCGGTGTGGAGGCGCCCAGCTGAGCGGTACAATTCCTCCCACACTGTTCTACGTCACATTGCTCGCACAGCTGGTGTAATGGTTTGGAGGGCCATATCCTATGATAGCCGGTCCAATCTAATTGTGATGCGTGGAAACTTAACCGGCCAACGGTACGTTGATAATATTCTTCGACCCCATGTAGGACCTTTCCTAAATGGTCTCCCAGGGCAATTTTCCAGCAAGATAATGCTCGTCCGCATACAGCAAGAGTTACTCAAGACTTCTTACGTCATTTTCAGACTCTTCCATGGCCGGCCCGCTCCCCCAACTAATCCCCTATAGAGCAAGTGTGGGATCAGCTGAAACGCCAGATGCCATCGTGTCACTCTGTACGTGATTTGGAGCTGGCTGTTACAAATTTGTGGGCCCATCTGCCTCAGGACAACATCAGCCGTCTAATCAACTCAATGCCGAACCGTGTGGCGGCATGTATTGCAGCTAGAGGTGGTCCAACGCGCTATTGAAGTTGCTCTGTATTTGTGTCCTTGCACACCCTGTATTCGTTCAATTGTCTTGATTTTGAGATCAAGTGAATCTCTCATCTGTATCATTATGTGTATTAAATTTCATTTCAATCCGATGCTTTCTTCTTGGGTCGCTATTTTCAATGTGTCTGAGTGTATCATCTGAAAGCTCTTTAAAAGAGCTATTTAAAAAGATTTAATTTTTCTTTATAAGGTCAAGGGCCCACCTGTGATGACGTCATCAAAATGGCCGCTTTTACAGGTACATACGTTTGTTTCCTTCCCCTAAAACTCCATCATAGATTCAAATACTGCAAAACTCAAATATATCATCTAAAAGCTCTTTAAAAGAGCTATTTAAAAAGATTTAATTTTTCTTTCTGAGGTCAAGGTCCCACCTGTAATGACGTCATCAAAATGGCCGCTTTTACAGGTAAATACGTTTGTTTACCTCCCCCTAAAACTCCATCATAGATTTAAATATTTCAAAACTCAACTATATAATCTGAAAGCGCTTTAAAATATCTATTTAGAAAGATTTAATTTTTCTTTCTGAGGTCGAGGGCCCACCAGTGATGACGTCATCAAATGGCCGCTTTTACAGGTAAATACGTTCGTTTAACTGCTTAAAACTCCATCATAGATTGAAATATTGCAAAACTCAAATATATCATCTGAAAGCTCTTTAAAAGAGATATTTAGAAAGATTTAATTTTTCTTTCTGAGGTCAAGGTCCCACCTGTAATGACGTCATCAAAATGGCCGCTTTTACAGGTAAATACGTTTGTTTAACTCCCCCTAAAAAACCATCATAGATTTAAATATTTCAAAACTCAACTATATCATCTAAAAAAGCATTAAAAGATCTATTTAGAAAATATTTAATTTTTCTTACTGAGGTCAAGGGCCCACCTGTGATGACTGTCATCAAAATGGCCGCTTTCACAGGTAAATACGTTCGTTTAACTGCTTAAAACTCCATCATAGATTGAAATATTGCAAAACTCAAATATATCATCTGAAAGCGCTTTAAAAGATCTATTTAGAAGGATTTAATTTTTCTTCCTAAGGTCCGGGCCCACCTGTGATGACGTCATCAATATGGCCGCTTTTACAGGTAAATACTTTTTTTAACTCCTCCTAAAACTCCATCATAGATTGAAATATTGCAAAACTCAACTATATCATCTGAAAGCGCTTTAAGAGATCTATTTAGAAAGATTTAATTTTTCTTTCTGAGGTCAAGTGCCCACCTGTGATGACGTCATCAAAATGGCCGCTTTTGCAGGTAAATACGTTTGTTTAACTCCCCCTAAAACTCCATCATAGATTTAAATATTTCAAAACTCAATTATATCATCTGAAAGCGCTTTAAAAGATCTATTTAGAAAGATTTAATTTTTCTTTCTGAGGTCAAGGGCCCATCTGTGATGACGTCATAAAAATGGCCGCTTTTACAGGTAAATGCGCTCATGTTTACATGAGCGCAACAGTTACAACTGTTTAAAACTCCATCATAGATTTAAATATTGCAAAACTGAAATATATCATCAGAAAGTGCTTTAAAAGAGCTATTGAAAAGTGCTTGGTTTTATTTTCTAAGACAAATAGTTGAAAAGTTATAACAATTTTAAATTGAAAATGTATAAAAAAGACAATTTCTTTGTATTTTCCGACTTTGAGGTAAAAATTTCGCTGTGATGCATGCATTAAAAAAATCTTTCCAATTTTATTACATTTAAGAATAAATTAGTAGAACTACGTAGGGGAGAGTGGTAATGAATGGGCCACTTTTTGGTTTTGAATTTTTGTAATTTTTTCTAACACTTTGTTTCAACTCTAAATTGGTGTTTTAGTTACTTTACTTATCTGGCTATCTAAAAAAGCCATAAAAGTTGGATTAGCACCCGTCTATAATGAATTATAATAGAAAATAAAAATTTTGAAATTTGGCCCATTCAACCCCACCGATGGGGTTGAATGGGGCCATCGAAGGTAGTGAATGGGCCACTAAATGAATTCAATAAAACCATGTGGATTTAATCTTTTATTTGCTGAATATGACAAAATAAATGTGGCACTTGACATGATGATACAAAATCAGACTGATTTAAAATTATATAAACATCAAAACTGATGCAATTAAAATAAAACTTATGCATACCAATCGTAGCAGAAAAATGACTAAATAATGAGATTGTAAGAAATAAATAACATCAAATATATATAAAAAAAGTAACAGATAATACACACTACGATTTAACAAAATTTATATATTTCAAAAATATTAAAAATCACTTTCAAAAACTTCATCTTCATTTTTAAACTTGTCAAATTCAAAAAATTTTTTTAAAATTTACTAGACATCGGGAATAAGAAATATCTAACTTAAGTTACCAAGAAAGAAAATGAAATTGTACTGTGAGGAATATAATATGAAGGAGAGAGGGGGGCTTTTTCAAGCCACGCACTGCGACCAGAGGTCTATTGTATTATAGGAATATAATATAGATCTGCAAATTATATTTAGAAGTTACTGCAAACCTATTTTGACGACAGTAATTTTAATCTATCTATGATAGTCAGTTGTGTTTCATATTAATGCGAAAATCCAAAGAAACGGAAAAAAAACAATATTTAGGTGGCCCATTCATTACCATGACATGGTGGCCCATTCAGCCCCACCTATACTTTTGGAATACATTTAGGTTTTTTGAGTACATTGAATTTAGATAACATCAAAATACATCTTAAGATTAGTTTATAGATATGGAAAGACTAGCTTATACATATGTATGCAGTGAAATACTTGGTACATTTTAGCTAGGAAATGTTTTACTAAAAAGGGAAAAACTTACTTTTCAGTCAGATTCTTGACCATGCCACTCTAGTTTGAAAATGGTTCAGCGCAAACGAATGAAAATTGGATGAGTTTAGTAGAACAAATAGCTACATCTATTGGTGGCATCAAAAAAAAAATTCATGCAAATACTTTTCCATATTTTGTTAGTGGCCCATTAATCACCATGGCCCATTCATTACCACTCTCCCCTACTATTTATCGGTATTTTATGTAGATATTTAGTAGTATTATGTAGTAGTATTATGTAGAAGCCTTTCTAAATACATCTTTTAAAGCGCTTTCAGATGATATAGTTGAGTTTTGAAATGTTTAAATCTATGATGGAGTTTTAGGGGGAGTTAAACAAACGTATTTACCTGTAAAAGTGGCCATTTTGATGACGTCATTACAGGTGGGTCCTTGACCTCAGAAAGAAAAATTAAATCTTTCTAAATAGCTCTTTCAAAGAGCTTTTAGATGACATATTTGAGTTTTGCAATATTTCAATCTATGATGGAATTTTAAGCAGTTAAACGAGCGTATTTACCTGTAAAAGCGGCCATTTGATGACGTCATCACAGGTGGGCCCTTGACCTCAGAAAGAAACATTAAGCCTTTCTAAATAGATCTTTTAAAGCGCTTTCAGATGATATAGTTGAGTTTTGAAATATTTAAATCTATGATTGAGTTTTAGGGGGAGTTAAACAAACGTATTTACCTGTAAAAGCGGCCATTTTGATGACGTCATTACAGGTGAGACCCTTGACCTCAGAAAGAAAAATTAAATCTTTCTAAATAGCTCTTTCAAAAAGCTTTCAGATGATACATTTGAGTTTTGCAATATTTCAATCTATGATGGAGTTTTAAGCAATTAAACGAGCGTATTTACCTGTAAAAGCGGCCATCTTGATGACGTCATCACGGGAGTTCATGACCCTTGATCAAGTGTCTCCCGGCGGTTTTTTGTTCTTATATATGTACATAAGCTCTGTACCAAATTTCACACTGGTATCCGGAAGTGAAATATTTCGGCTGTTTTTGTCGCTAACTCCACAGACTATAAGGGAAGACAGGGAAAAAAAGCGAAAATTCGCAATTGAATGAAATATTATTCAAATCAAAAAGTCGAATATGGGAGTGTGTAGTCCTCACTGAGATATTTCGATCAAAAAAAAAAAAAAAAAAAACGAATCGAACTATGCACTCAAAAGTTATTGCGGGAGGGGGGGGGGGCAGAAGAACTGACCAATAGATAGACTGACAGGTACACAGTTTTCGCAGCTCAAAACCCTACTTTTTTTTTAAATTTCTCTGTGTGTATTTAATTATTTTTATTAAGTTGTGCTTTTTCGACTCAACTGTTTTGAGCGTTTTTTTTTTCAATGCATCAGGCCTTCTTTCATGATTTTCCCCCTATTTTCTACTTTTACAGAAAAGTAAGCTAAAACTTGTATTGATTTACAATTTTGTTAGTCTTTTCCTACCTGTTGAACATAAAGCAGAACTAGTAAAAGTTATTCCAGTGTTTTTAAACAGTTCGAAATTAACATTCAATATGTTGTACATTTACGTTACAGATACTTTTCGCTACAGTGACCAATTTTGTTTGAACAGCAGGGTTTGTTACAATTAACGTCGACTCTATTGGTATTTTTTAAGAATGCAAATTCCTATTTCCCTCCGCCCTTGATGTAATTTCTTACATGGAGGATAATTTTGCAGCTATTGACATTTGCTATTCGTTTTCTTTTTAAAATTTAATTTATTTTTTCTCGATTTCAAAGTTACCCCTTATCAAAGTTAAAAAAAAAATTGCTAACAGTGGGCAGATAGTGAAATTTCTTGTATCGATTTTTTCTTTGAAATAAGAACTGATATCATAATCCATGACAATTTAATTTCTATCTCAGAGACTATTTATTTCATTTTTTGTACATGAACTCATATTAGCTGCTCTTCATACTTATTTATATTAATTATCCTGAATTATTAAGAAACACGTACAATATGTTTTAACTTATAATAATTAACACATATAACTTAGTTCAGTAAAAAAACTTAAAATAGCTAAAATGCTAAAATGTATGGTTATCATGTGTAAAAAGATAAAACTTTAACTTTTATTAAGCGAAAACTTAAGTTTTCGCTCCTCTGGATAAAGCTCTCTGCTTTCCGCATCATAGTCTTAATAGTCATTATTTATTTTAGCGCACAGAAGTAAAGGGTTAACGTAAAACATCTTTTACTTTCATTGCAAATGACCAAACATGGAAATGATGCGAGCCGAGCAAACGGCAAACGGGGAAATCGGGAGGTAGCTTCAATTTCTTGCCAAGTCTTCAAATTTGGCTACTTTTCGGCCGACTTTAAGACCCCTTATCTCGAAAACGAGGGGACGAGGGCACTTGATCTTTGGGTCAAAAACATGTCGCTCTTTTGAATGGTACCATTTTAAACCTTTTCATTATTACTTAAGTCGAGTACTTTCCTGGTAAGTATATAGTAATGATGTATTTAAATTTGTATGGGGAAAGAGAAAAAGGCTAAAAACACTTAATTTTGTCTAAATTTTTATAATTTTTAGTTTTTTAATTGCAATTCACTCAAAAAACGTGAATACCTGAAAGAACTATTGAATGCACATATTACTAGCTTTGAAATATTGGAACAAGTAAATTCGATGAGGTATCTTCAGACTTATTCTAGTGGGAGGTCACAGTGACCTCCCGAAAAATTTCATGATCGCAAAATCTTGCTGACGATTCGGCAAATTTGGAAACAGTATTGCAACATTGAGATTTTTTAATGATACATTCTTCTCACGTGTGCTTGAACGTATTTTGTAAAAATTTAAGTTCCAGTGCCCATGAGTATCTTATACTTCTCAAGAAGATGTTCTTAATTTGTCAAAGGAATTTCCTAATTTTTCCGAATGATAAAATACGATCAAGCTCCCACGTAAAAAATAAATAAATAGAAAATTTCAATGTTGCAGTATTGTTTCTAAAGTTGCTGAATCTTCAAAAAATGTTTCCGAATATTAATTTTTTCTGGAGTTCACAGTGACCTCCTTTGACTTCCCATTGTTGAGCCTCTAAAAATACCTCACAGTAGTTACTTTTTCGAATATTTCCAGTCATTGCCCTGCTAGTAATATGTAAATTCAATAATTCCCTCAGTAACGATTTATCGTTTTTTGATGTAATTGCAACAAGAAGCTAAAAGTTCTAAAAATTCAGACACAATTAAGTGCTGTGATTCTTTTTCACTATTACTATACACTAAAAAATTACTATACACACATACAAAAATTATTATCATATATTTTCAGTTTTAGCAGATCTGATTTACATACTGGACACATTTTGCTACGGGAGAACGTATTAAAATCTGCTACATTTTTTTGCTGAAAAACTAGAAGAGACTCCTAGCCGCTTTATTTTGTACGTCGTTTTACACATATGCAGGTATCATCTATATCTATAAAAATGAGTGTATGTATACTTGTTCTCTATACAAATCTACAGTTTGCGTCAGATTTTCATCAAACTTGACACAGAGGTTCCTTGATGCCCTAGAATTCTCATAGGCGGGGTCTTGAAATTTTAAAAAATCTAAAAAGCTCAAATTCAAATTTTTTTGTCAAAAAATGACCCTTTTATAGGAATCTAGCCTATTTATATTGTAATCGAGATAGGCCTTTTAGCATTCAAATTGATGAAATTTAAGATTTTTAAATATGAGTATTTTCCAACAATGATTACGATTAAAGTAATGAATTTTCAATTTAAGGCTCACCTATTTCCTTTTAGCATTGAAATAAGTAAAAAACAATCATAATTCATGTGGACTTTATAAAAAGAACCACGGATTTGAATTTCAAATTTGCAATGTGACGACAGTTGCGTCTGTAATTGAGATAAGCCTTCAGAACGAGAAATAGATTTATTTCTGAGTTATAATAATTTTTACTTTGTAGGTGGGAACAATTAATAGAGAAAAGTTAATATTTTAAATTTGGCGGGTGAAATTGATGCAATTTTTTCACTTCCATGTGCATATATTTCATGCCAGTGGACGCGGCAAAGCACAGACAACATTTATCTTTAATTTTCACCTTTTGATAAGACTATTTTTCCGTAAACGTTTAACTTTCTGTAATATTTTAGTTTTTTTCAAAGTTTGTACCTAAGAGACAGATTGATGCAAATTATTTTATACCCATATGAATAGAACTCTTTCAAATATTTTTTTCCCTGAATGCTATGTTGTATTAATAAGCACCCGGGCAACGCCGGGTATTAAGCTAGTATAATATAAAAATAATCATAACATGTAAAAAAAATTAAATAGAAAATTTCAATGTTGCTGTATTGTTTCCAAGTTTGCCGAATCATCAACAAAATTTTTTGATCATGAAATTTTTCGGGAGGTCACTGTGAGCTCCCACTAGAATACATCTGAAGATACCTCACCGAATTTACTTGTTCAATATTTCAAAGATAGTAATTCGTGCATTCAATAGTTCTTTCAGGATTTCACGTTTTTTTAATTTGTTACAATTAAAAAACTAAAAATTATAAAAAGTTAGACAAAATTAAGTGTTTGTAGCCTTTTTCTCTTTCCCCATACAAATTTAAATACATCATTACTATATACTTAGAGTTTCCGCAGATCTGACCTACTTGATGGACACATTTTACTATGAGAAAAAAGCATTAAAATGAGCTACAAAAAAAAAAATTATTTTCTTGAAAACGAGACGAGACCCCACGCAACTTTCTTTTTTACGTTATTCTAACATCTGTAGGTTCGATAATTCATAAAAGTTATTTTTTTCTAGTGTTGCTGTTTAGAGTTAAATGCGATCAAAAAACCCCAAATTTTGAAAATTTGATAAATATCTAAGTCTTTCTCTCTTCAAAGCAATGAGATATTAAACAATTTTCGTACCACATATTCTCTTCATAGTATAAATTTTCAGTATATGTTAAAAAAATTTCGGGGGGTTGCTTTTAGGGGGGAAATAACGCAGGTCAAAGTCGAGCGAAAATGGACTAAAACCCATACTTTGCGGCCCCTTAACTAAAGAAAGCAACACACCCCAACCCAAATAACTATGGGGTCCTCATAAATACACACAGTACAATCAATAAATGTAAACATAACCATGGGGTGGCGTTTCTGTAAAAAACTACAGCGCACTGAAATGCGTCTTTCAGCCGTTTTACCAAAAAAGCGCTGCATAACATCAAACTTTGGGAATTTTTACCGAGCGAACAAAACTTTTTGCAGGGCTACAAACTTCAGATTGTTCATTTCTCATGACCTACTTTGACATATAAAACTAGCTGTCGTGGCCGTCACGAAACTTTCTTCTATATCTATCTTATGAATTCCGGTTACAAAATAAAATACGTACTCGCCCGAATAATTGGAGACAGCTCCAATTTCCCGATTATCGTAATAACCCTGCAAATGCAGAATCAATGAGCGAAATTGGAAATCATTGCAAAAGCCTTGTTTAGATTAATTGCAAACATTTTATTTGTTAGTAAAAAGAAATTGGCAACAGTTAAAAATTTCAAATCATTGAAAGTTTTCAGCTGTTTTAATAATTAAATGGCGTGAAAGCGATTTTTTAATGAATTAATTTTTTGCATTGTTGACTAAGCGCGAAAATCACCCCACCCTCCCCCTGGGGTGATTGGCGCCAAAATTTAATCGATGCTTGCTTCCATATTGGGTTAGTGTTATTCCAAATTTCATTCAAATCGCAGCAATATTTCTCGAGATACAGTAGGTGCAATGACAAAATAAGCACTTTTGATTGCTTCACCCCCCTTTGAGATATTGACACACAAATTAAATCAGCACTTGTACTCAATAGGGTCTACCTATGGACCAATTTTCGTTTGATTCCACCTGTTACTTCCTGAGATATAGCAATCACTCCCACGCAGACAACGTGCGATTGCTCCACTCCCCTTCGAGATATTAACACGCAAATTAAATCAACACCTGTACTCAATAGGGTCTACCGATGGATCAATTTTCGTTTGATTCCGCCGGTTACTTTCTGAGATATAGCAATCACCCCCGCGCAGAACACGTGCGAGTGCTCCATCCCCCTTCAAGATATTGACACGCAAATTAAATCAGCACCTGTACTCAGTAGGGTCTACTTATGAACCAATTTTCGTTTGATTCCGTTGATTACTTCCTGAGATATAGCAATCACCCCCACGCAGAACACGTAAGATTGCTCCACCCCCCTTCGAGATATTGACACGCAAATTAAATCAGCACCTGTACTCAGTAGGGTCTACCTATGGACCGATTTTCGTTTAATTCCGCTAATTACTTTCTGAGATATAGCAATCACCCACGCGCAGAACACGTGCGATTGCTCCACCCCCTCCCCCCCTTGGAGGAATTCTCTAAAAAAAGTCAGGTGCACCAGTTCACATGGTGGTACATATGTGCAAACATTTTTGTTCGATTTCATGCAGTAGTTTTTGCTCTAGCGCGGCCACAAAAACTGGTCACACACACACACACACACACACATTTTCCAAAAATGGTCGAAATGGACTCAGCGCACCTCAAAACGTGCAAATCCGTCAAAATTCGACATTCGAAAATTTTCACGAATCCAATACTTTCTTCTATATATTAGATATAGAAGAAAGTAAAAATCAGGAAAATCAAAAATGGTCACTGCCACACCTTGTCTAAATTTCAAAATAATGGCTCTTAATACGTCTAGTACTTTCATATTCTTAGTAAATCAAAGAAACACACACACATATTATATATATATATATATATATATATATAATATACACATTTTTAAAGTGTTTAAAATAGGGATAATAAATCCCAAAAAATACAAGACACAAAAATGTGTCAGCGCAAAGCCGCTCGGAACAATATCAGTACAAGCATATTCAAAAATACAAAAGGTAAAAATGAAAAGGCGAATCAAGGACTGGCACGTCATCAGGGGGAAGACCAGATCCCTGGTTCGCAAGGCCCTTTCTATCTGACATGAGGGAAGGTCCCAATAACATGTCACCTTCCCCAAGAGCCTTGAATAAAATGAACGAAAAAAAAAACACAAGCAAAAGAAAAATGGAACACAGTCAAAAATCATACACCAAAAAGGTCGAAAAAATTAAGTACTCACATGAAAAAGAACCAGACGTGAACTAAATGAACAACAGCGCAACAAGCAAATATGTGGCCCAAACAGAGAGTTACGGTCAAAGTTAAACTTTCTAAAAATAATTTAAGTAAAAGGAGGAAGGAATTTCATTGAAATCCAACGATGGCTTTAGAAAATTAAGGATATTTTGGATGTAGGCCCCCAGGCTCTTGGGGAAAGTGACATGTTATTGGGACCTTCTCTCATGTCAGATAGAAAGGGCCTTGCGAACCAGGGATCTGGTCTTCCTCTGATGACGTGCCTGTGGTGGTTTTAAAATAAATCGGGGTTTTACCCAGGTGGTTAATCACTGTAGTGATTTTAATAAATATGATGGAGATGGTGTAGAGTATATGGATGAATCATGAAATGTATTCTGCCGAAATCAGATAAACATGGAATTACGCAGAGAATAAAATGCAGGGAAGAGAAATCGAAAAAACTTATCTGTCACAGGTTGGTTTCGATGAGACGCTGGTTCTGGATGTTGGGTTACGATCTTCTCGACGGATGTTTTCACCATCTTTCCGTATCGTGCGCCGCTAAAACCGTGAGAAACTAAGACAGAATTTTATACGCTACTAGCAAGACATGTAAATAAACATCCTAGGCGGGACTTTCCCGCCCGAAACCTCGCCGTATCTAAGTAGTGGTAGCTATTGATATACCCAGGTTCTTCTTGGAGGCCTGAATGCATGGCAGGAGTCAGTAAAATGAACCGAATGAGACGCGGACGAATTCTTATAAACACAAGAAGTCTTGATTTATTCATAAACTAGAAAGGCATTTTGATGAAGATATTTTGATGAATAGAAAGGCATTTGATGAATAGATACACCATACAGGGTTTAACAAGCTAAGCACTCCATGCCACTCGACCATTAAAGAAATCGTTGGCTCATAGCCATCATTGATAAAGACTTATTGGTCCGGATATTAACAAACTTAACTTTAGAACAAGCAGATCATACAAATTATTCTAAAATAGGAGCATAAAAAAAATGAAAGGGACTTAGCCTATGGAGGAACAGGCGGATTCTCCGTGATTCTCGCAGGACCCCATCTCGGCGCTCCCCGGCCATACGCCTCGAAGAAGAGAAAAATGCCTCCTGCACGCTGTCCGCAACCTCTCTCTACTAACTCACGTGCGCTCCCTCGCCTTCCAAAGAAACAGGCCCCGTAGCCACACGGGCGGCGTTGCCAAACCATCATCGCAAGGAAAAAAAAACCCAGCGGAGAGAAAAACAAGTCCTTCCACAGAACGGGTGTCAAAGCAGCCACGCGCGCTGGCCTATAGCGAGGTGCATTCAGCCGGCTCCTTAAGTGCTCGCCTGACCTTGGCCGAGTTTTGCTCACCATGAAAGAGCGGAAAAGGGGGACGCAGATGACTCGTTCGAAGGATGGAAATTCTCACAGAGACAGAACAAAACGTGGCGACTGCAAAGTCACCACAGTGCCAGTCCTTGGTTCGCCTTTTCATTTTTACCTTTTGTATTTTTGAATATATATATATATATATATATATATATATATATATATATAATATATATATATATATATATATATATATATATATATATATATATATATTAAAAGGGGGGAGCCCCCCCTTAAGGGGGCCTTCCCCCCTTTATTTAAGGGGCTCTATTTAAGGGGGGGAGCCCCCCCCCCTTAAAATTTCGCATATGGGCGCCCATGGTACGATTATGAAAATTGGTACAAAATTAGTCCGCATATTGATGATCTGCACTTCGAAGCCGAAATTTGTTACTTCGCCCAAGATTTCATGAAATTTAATTGAAGTTAGGTAATTAAAAACTTATTACTCCCTATTTTCGTACTTCAAAGCAGTATTTTTTGAACTGAAGTGACGTCAATTACTGATTTTTTACGTGCACGCACATTGTTTAGTTTTCAAAGTAAGTAATTTATTTATTTTTCAGTTTTATTTTATTCATTTCTTCAACGATTACTACTTTTTTTTTAAATTCCTGAAACTTATTTTGGTTTTTAAGCAATAAATTTTCCTCTCTTTTGTTTAGTTTTTCGGATTATTTGCGGAAAAAATTCGGATTCAAAATTCGAAAAAGAGCATTTTACAGTGTTTGGGTAAGAAGCAGTTAACTTTGTTTATGAAATTTTTCAATGGGTTATTCCATACAAATTTATTAATTTACTTCTTGAAATTTGTATTTTATTTGCAAGCATCAAAGGGTACTGTTCTTTTAATGTCTAATTTTACACATATGATTAACATACCTTGGAACAAGGGAATATTGTGATAATTGGGAATCTGCCGTGGTTGTCAAATTTTTGGCGACAACTATTTTATTTTGGTGACCATTAGTTTAAGTTTGCAAAGGAATGATTTCCCTCGCACATGAATTGGCGACAAAGACTTGATGCCAATAGGGTGAGATAGCCAGACTTCCAATCACCGAAATTGTCCCTTCTCTTTTAATAATGCGGCAACCAAAAAAAGCTACTAAATAATTTATGAGAATTCCTGTTAAAAATTCTCCAAACCAGCTTTAAAAGCTCCCTTTAAGTACTTATCCGTTAGCCGGGCGTAAGCGAAAAATCGCCAAATAGTGTATCGCTAGATAATGTAGAATTCGGCCGAATTTCTTACAACCATATTTGTTTACCATTGAGCGGATGTTTGTTCCGCTTACAGATTTGGCATTTGTTTCGCTTGGCGACATTGGCGGTTCTTGATTTTTCGCTTGCACCGGCTAACGGATAAATACCCTGCATTAAGATGTACATAATCAGTTTAATCAAGATATCGAGTCATTATTATCGTTGAAATCTAAATTAAAATGTAAAATAATAAAAAATAAATCAACCATGGCGACGAAGCATGCTTAAAATTTTAATCTTGATAGGATAATTTAATGATGATACATGTGAGTACCCATTTTAAAGAACACTAAATTTGCAACAATTTACGCTCAAGTCACGCTCTGTAGGATTAATAGTTTAGGAGATATCGTACTTCGAAAAGTGGAGTTTTTTTGCGAAAAGTGAAAAAAATATGCTTCGATCATATTATGGACCAAATATCGACATAAATTCCTATTCTACAAGACAAAAAATGGACATGTAATTACAGCACATTTAATCAGTTTTCATTCAAGCCCAAACGTAGTTCGTAGGTTCAATATTTCATTTACAATCGCGAAAAATAAATATTTAAAATTTTGAGAAATGAGCAAAATCGTTTCCTAATACGAATAGGAGGGCAGTAGACAGTAAAAAAAATGAGTAGAAGGTCATTAAAAGGGTAACACTGTATTAAAATGTTAATTAAAAAAAACTTTACAGATCATTTTCACTCTTTTTTTTGTTATTTTTATAATGGTTCTTGTTGGCTGTAGTCTTATCCTGACTGTTTTCAGATTTCCCCTATCACTCCTGAACTATGCAACTTTTGATGATACGTGTGCATACCAGTTTGAAGAACACTAAATTTGCAACAATTTAAGCTCAAGTGGAGTTCTGTAGGACGAATTAGTTTAGGAGATATCGTACTTCAACAATTTGTCATTTTTTGCGAAAAATGAAATAAATATGCTTCGATTATACACTGAAGTGACAAAAGTCATGGGATAGCAATATGCAAATTTTCAGATGGCAGTAGCATCGCATAGAACAGGTATAAATGCGCAGTGCTTTTACAGAGCTTTCATTTCTGTTCAAGTTATTCATGTGAAGAGGTTTTAACGTGATGATGACCGCACGACGTGAATTAACAGACTTTGAACGCGGAATGTTAGTTGGAGCTAGACGCATGGGTCATGCCATTTCGGAAATCGTTAGAGAATTCAACATTCCCAGATCCACTGTGTCAAGAGTGTGCCGAGAGTATGAAATTTCAGGCATAACATCCCACCATGGACAGCGCAGTGGTCGACCGCCTGCACTTAAAGATCGAGACCGGCGACGTCTGCAAAGAGTCGTAAATTCTAACAGACAAGCAACACTGTGTCAAATCACCGTAGAAATCAATGTGGGACGTACAATGGACGTGTCTGCTAGAACTGTGCGGAGAAATTTGGATTTCTTGGGCTATTCCAGCAGAAGACCGACTCGAGTGCCTTTACTGACAGAACGACATCGCTTGCAGCGACTCTCGTGGGCACGTGAGCATATCGGTTGGTCCCTAGATGAATGGAAAACCGTGGCCTGGTCCGATGAGTCACGATTTCAGCTGGTAAGAGCCGATGGTAGGGTTCGAGTGTGGCGCAGACCCCACGAAGCCATGGACCCAAACTGTCAGCAAGGCACTGTTCAAGCTGGTGGTGGCTCCGTAATGGTGTGGGCTGTTTTTTCATGGCATGGACTTGGTCCTCTAGTGCGACTGGACCGAACATTGACTGGAAATGCTTATGTGCAGCTATTTGGAGATCACTTGCAGCCATTCATGGACTTCATGTACCCAAACAACGATGGGATTTTTATGGATGACAATGCGCCATGTCACCGGGCCACAACTGTTCGCAATTGGTTTGAAGAAAATTCTGGACAATTCCAACGAATGATTTGGCCACCTAGATCGCCCGACATGAATCCCATTGAGCATTTATGGGACACCATCGAGAGGTCTGTTCGTGCCCAAAATCCTGCCCCATCAACGCTTTCACAATTATGGACGTCTATCGAGACAGCATGGCTCAATATTCCTGCAGAAGACTTCCAACGACTTGTTGAGTCCATGCCACGTCGAGTTGTTGCACTTCGCCGGGCAAAAGGAGGGCCGACACGATATTAAGAGGTATCCCATGACTTTTGTCACTTCAGTGTATTTTGAACCAAATATTGTCATAAATTCTTATTCTACAAAACAAAATATAGACAAAATATAGACATTTAATTACAGTACATCTAATCAGCTTTCATTTAAGCCTAAAAAGAAGTCTGTAGGTTCAATATTTCATTTACAATTGAGAAAAAACAAATTTTCGGAAATTGAAATTTTTTTTGAGAAATGAGAAAAATTGCTTTCTAAAAAGAATAGGAGAGCACTGGACAACAGAAAAATGCATAGAGTTGTATAACAAGAAGTTCTGTCAAGAACTAAACGAACCTACTTTCCCGTACATCGACATCGGCATTCTAGCATCTGATCATTATTCTCTTGATTATCTGAGACTGAAAATTATGTCAAACATACCTTTTTAGCACTTAAAGCTGATTTCTAAAAGCAAAATATACATCAGATGAAATAAACACGTAAAAAGTAAATAAACGAATAAATAAAGTTTTGTCGCACCTTTTAAAGAATGTAACTGTTACAGTTCTTCCGTAGAAAAAATCCTCAATCGTTTTCAAAAAATAAATAAATAAATAAATAAATAAAAGTACAAAGAGCATCAAAACACATTTTATCAAACAAAGAAAAAAAAAGAAAAAAAAAACTCGTCCGTTAATAAAATGTCTCGAATTTCACTTTTAATCCGTTGCCAGTTGTTAAATATAAATAAAGAACAAAATGCCCTTGTGAATGAAACATTTTTATTACAAAAAAAATCGTCTGCCAAAAATAATAATAATAATAATAATAATAATAAATAAATAAAATAAAACAAATGAATAAATAAACAAAAAATAGTCTGCACAGTCAGTCATTTTTTTTCTGAGCCTGCATTTCCGCCATGTTTGCGGAGTCGGAGTCGGAATCAGAGTCCTCACAGAAGATTATTCAGAAAAGTACTTTACAAACATTGTTTATCAAAACCATTTTCTTACAAAGTTAGTTTGAAGGAAATCCGACTTTAAGTTCAGGATCAACATTCAACTTAAATTCCCCGTAGGCGTTAATGTTAATTTTTTTTCTGAACGGTTCAATATTGAACGAAAAATGGTTCAAATCAAAAAGCGAAGTATGGGAATGAGCCTCTCCGAGATCTTTCAAACAAAAAAAAGTTTATTCCTTTCGGACGGTTCACTCAAAAGTTATTAGGTGGGGAAAGGTTGCTTGAACGGTTCAATGTTGAACGAAAAAATGTTCAAATTGAAAATTTAAATACGGTAATGAAGTATCCTTGCTGAGATCCTTGGAATAAAAAAAAAGTTTATTTAAATTGGACTGTTCACTCAAAAGTTATTAGGGGTGACAGCTTGCTTGAGCGGTTCAATGTTGAACGAAAAACTGTTCAAATCGGAAATGTAAATACGGGAATGAAGTATCCTTGATAAGATCTTTCGAACAAAAAAAACTTTGTTCAAATCGGAAATGTAAATACGGGAAGGAAGTATCCTTGATAAGATCTTTCGAACAAAAAAAACTTTGTTCAAATCGGACTGTTCAGTCAAAAGGGACAGGTTGTTTGAACGGTTCAAAGTTGAACCAAAAATTGTTCAAATCGAAAAATCAAATATGGGAATGAGCTGTACTCGCCGAGATCTTTCCAACAAAAAAAAGTTTGTCAAAATCGGAATGTTCATTCAAAAGTTATTAGGGGGGGACAGACAGACCGACCGACCGACCGACCGACAGACCGACCGACACACAAATTCCCCATCTCAATACCCTACTTTCAAATTTTTAATTTTTCTATATTCATTTTACCTTTTTATTTCTTTTTGGCTTTTTTTTCGGACTTGGCGATATTTTTTTGACTTGGCGATATTTTTTAGATGCATTAAGCCACTTTTAATACCTTTTTCGTCTTTCTTTTATTTTTAACGGGAAAGTAGGCTAAAAAGGGTAACACTGCATTAAATATTATTTTCATAATAAAAAAAACTTGCAGGTTAATTTAGCTCAATGTTTTTCTTTTTTTACCCTACTTTCCCGTTAAAAATAAAAGATAGACGAAAAAAGCATTAAAGTGGCTTAATGCATCTAAAAAATATCGCCAAGTCCAAAAAAAAGTCAAAAAGAAATAAAAAAGAAAAAAAATATTGAAAAATTAAAAATTGGAAAGTAGGGTATTGAGATGGGGAATTTGTGTGTCGGTCTGTCGGTCTGTCGGTCGGTCTGTCTGTCTGTCCCCCCTAATAACTTTTGAATGAACATTCCGATTTGAACAAACTTTTTTTTGTTGGAAAGATCTCGGCGAGTACAGCTCATTCCCATATTTGATTTTTCGATTGGAACAATTTTTGGTTCAACTTTGAACCGTTCAAATAATCCCGCGATGCTAACTTTTTAGTGAACAGTCCGATTTGAACAAACTTTTTTTTGTTGGAAAGATCTTATCAAGAATATTTCATTCCCGTATTTACATTTCCGATTTGAACAATTTTTCGTTCAACATTGAACCGTTCAAACAAACTGTCACCCCTAATAACTTTTGAGTGAACAGTCCGATTTAAACGAACTTTTTTTTTTTTTTTTTTGTTCGAAGGATCTCGGCAAGGATACTTCATTACCGTACTTAAATTTTCAATTTGAACTTTTTTCGTTCAACATTGAACCGTTCAAGCAATCTTTCTCCATCTAATAACTTTTAAGTGAACCGTCCGAATTGAATAAACGTTTTTGCCTTAATTCTCATTTTTAGCCTACTTTCCCGTTAAAAATAAAAGATAGCCGAAAAAAGCATTAGAAGTGGCTTAATGCATCTAAAAAATATCGCCAAGACCAAAAAAAAGTCAAAAAGAAATAAAAAAGAAAAATAAATATTGAAAAATTAAAAATTGGAAAGTAGGGTATTGAGATGGGGAATTTGTGTGTCGGTCTGTCTGTCCCCCCCCCCCCCCCAATAACTTTTGAATGAACATTCCGATTTGAACAAACTTTTTTTTGTTGGAAAGATCTCGGCGAGTACAGATCATTCCCATATTTTATTTTTCGGTTTGAACAATTTTTGATTCAAATTTGAACCGTTCAAACAATCTCTCCCGCGATACTAACTTTTTAGTGAACAGTCCAGTTTGAATAAACTGTTTTTTGTTCGAAAGATCTTATCAAGGGTACTTCATTCCTGTATTTACATTTCCGATTTGAACAATTTTTCGTTCAACATTGAACCGTTTAAACAAGCTGTCACCCCTAATAACTTTTGAGTGAACAGTTCGATTTAAACGAACTTTTTTTTTGTTCAAAGGATTTTGGCAAGGATACTTCATTACCATATTTAATTTTCAATTTGAACTTTTTTTGTTCGAAGGATTTCAGCAAAGATACTTCATTACCATATTTAATTTTCAATTTGAACTTTTTTTGTTCAACATTGAACCGTTCAAGTAACCTTTCCCCACCTAATAACTTTTAAGTGAACCGTCCGAATTGAATAAACTTTTTTTGTTCGAAAGATCTCGGAGAGGCTCATTCCCATATTTCGTTTTTTGAATTGAACCATTTTACGTTCAATGTTTAACAGTTCAGAAAAAAAAAAACTTAACATTAGTGCCTACGGGGAAATTTTTAAGTTGAATGTTGATCCTGAACTTACAGGCGGATTTCCTTCAAACTAACTTTGTATGAAAATGGTTTTGATAAATAATGTGTTGTAAAGTACTTTTCTGAATAATCCTCTGTGAGGACTCTGACTCTGACTCTGACTCCGCAAGCATGGCGGAAATGCAGGCTCAGAAAAAAATGACTGACTGGGCAGACGATTTTTTGTTTATTTATTTGTTTTATTTTATTTATTTATTTTTATTATTATTATGATTTTTTTTTTGGCAGACGATTTCTTTTTTGTAACAAAAATGTTTCATTCACGAGAGCATTTTATTCTTTATTTATATTTAACAACTGGCAACGGATTAAAAATGAAATTCGAGATATTTTATTAACGGACGAGTTTTTTTTTTTTTTTCTTTCTTTGATAAAATGTGTTTTGACGTTCTTTGTAGTTTTATTTACTCTTTTTTTTTTTTTGAAAACGGCTGAGTAATTTTTCTACGGAAGAACTATAGCAGTTACATTCTTTAAAAGGTGCGACAAAACTTTATTTATTCGTTTATTTACTCTTTACGTGTCTATTTCATCTGATGAGAGGGGTACATTTTGCTTTTAGAAATCAGCTTTAAGTGTTAAAAAGGTATGTTTGACATAATTTTCAGTCTCAGATAATTAAGAGAATATTGATCAGATACTAGAATGCCGATGTCGTTTAGTTCTTGACAGAACTTCTTATTTCTTTTGTGGGTCTTTATTAGCTGTGGTCTTATAGCTAAACTGCAGGAAAAGAATGTGGTCTTTATTCTGTCTCAAGATGTTTGTGTATTTTCTTCATCTTCGAGAACTGAAATGGCAAGGAAGTTGTAACAACTCTATCCGTATTTAAATGAACATCTGGACAGTGGCGTAACTAGTCGTTGGTTTTAGGGGGGGTTATATTCAGAGTCGTCACGAGATTAAAAAAACGGCGACAGGAGGGGGAGCAACCCCTTTTTTTCACACTTTATATATATATATATATATATATATATATATATATATATATATATATATATATTCATCTAGTACGAACTTGAAAGTGCGGACTTCCGAAATTCAAAAAACCGGACTGCGTTGTAAAGAGTAACAGCCTCTGACACTAGAATTGTACAGTAGTCTTAAGAAATATTACTGCAGAAAAAAAAGGGGGGGGGGTCCGGGGGTTCGCCCCCGGAAATTTTCATAAATCGTACCTCTAAAAACTCCATTCTAGACTATCTCGGTGATGCTAGAGGAGAGGATGTTCGATCTCTTCCTCAGTCAGTAAAATATGATTGCAGGCCATTTTCAATAATGTGAAAGAAAATGATAGGATCCAGGAATTCTTCCAAGCGATTTTTTCGAAATTTAAATTCCAAACACGCAATTTAGAAGAATTTCGATGATATTGGGGGGTTTGGAGGGCTACCCCCGGAAATTTTTAACATTTATATCCTAAAAAAGAAAAAAAAAAGACGATCCTTAATGGTTCTGGAAAGGGACCCTGCAATGGGTGGCAATGAAGTCTAACACCATGATATTCACAGGAGAATCGCACTTTTTCTTTCTATGATTTTTTTTCCCTCATTTATGCATTTTTTGGACCAACATTTCGGGGGGGGGGGGTTGTCCCCAAAGCACCACCCGTAGTTACGCCACTGCATCTGGATCCGAAACAAAGACAACCTACCTTTTCTGCAGCTTCGCAATAAGACCACAGCTAATAAAGACCCACAAAAGAAAAAAAAAGAAAAACATTGAGCTAAATTTACCTGTAAGGTTTTTTAAATTATGAAAATAATATTTTAATACAGTGTTACCCTTTTCATACAACTCTATGCATTTTTCTGTTGTCCAGTGCTCTCCTATTCTTATTAGAAAACATTTTTTCTCATTTCTCAAAAATAATTTCAATTTCCGAATATTTGTTTTTTCACAATTGTAAATGAAATATTGAACCTACAAACTTCTTTTTATGCTTAAATGAAAGCCGATTAAATGTACTAAAATTAAATGTCTATCTTTGTCTTGTAGAATAAGAATTTATGTCGATATTTGGTTCAAAATATGATCGAAGCATATTTATTTCATTTTTCGCAAAAAATGACAAATTGTTGAAGTACGATATCTCCTAAACTAATTCATCCTACAGAACTCCACTTGAGCTTAAATTGTTGCATTATTTAGTGTTCTTCAAAATGAGTATGCACACTAGGGTGGTCACAAGAAACATGGGGGAAAAAAAATTTCAACTAATCTTTTGCGGCACCCCCCTAAAATGTGCCAATGGGCTAGAAAATGAGATTTGCAAAGTTTTAGCTTAATCGGATAATATTAACACGTGCCGCAAAGAGGGTAAAGTTAAGAAAAACAGCGATTTTTAGCCAAAAATTGTAGTTTTTACTCTGTAAAACCAAAACTACTGATCCTAGAAGCTTTATTTTAGTCTCATTTTGTAGGAAATTTTATTTTCTTTAAGTCTAATCTTCTTTAAAGTTTTGAAAAAAATGATTAAATATTTTTCAGAATTTTCACAAGTCAGGCTGCAACGCAAATCCTCGAAATTGCAAGTAACATGGGAAAATTTTTTTTTCAACTAATCTTTTGAGGCACCCCCCTAAAATGTGCCAATAGACTAGAAAATGAGATTTGAAAAGTTTTAGCTTAATCGGATAATATTAACACGTGCCTCAAAGTGGGTAAAGTTACGAAAAACAGCGATTTTTAGCCAAAAATCGTAGTTTTTCCTCTGTAAAACCAAAACAATTCATCTTAGAAGCTTTATTTTGGTCTCATTTTGTAGGAAATTTCATTCTCATTAAGTGCTAAAGAGTAGTAAAATGATGTTATATAATTTACCAGTATAAGTTTTAAGGTGCATTAGCTTTTGTTGTCATTTTAACTCTTTGCTTTCCGTCTTAACCCCTTAATTCCTCTATTTTAACACAGAAATTTGTTTCATTTATTTCTAAAGTACCGCGAAAATACCTCTTTTTTAATTGACAAAGTAAATCCAACAATAAGCAAATAAATGTAATTGAATAATGTAATGCTTTTAGGTTTTTGCATGAAAATTTCTTATTTTTGATATACCGTAAAATGAGGTGAATCGGAACACTTTTCAGCTTTGATTGTAAAAAAAGCAGTTAAAAGATTTTTTTTCAATTTGATTTTCTGGGTAAAAACTTCGATCTTGCTTTACTTTTGATATTCCAAGCAAACACAAAACATTTTGAACAGTTATTATTAAAATATATAGGAAATTATGGGTGTTCCGAATCACCCCGCTCATAGGGGTCAATCGGAACACATGTTAAAATTTGTATTTTTTTCCATGAAACCTGTAATAGGTCTCACAAATATGAGTAATATTGATCAGGGAGAACAAGAACAGATAATTACTGTCAAATAAAAGTATAATTTCAATACCAGTAAACGTTTATAATTTGTCAAAATTCAAAATAATTTTGAACTTATGAAAAATGAAAAGTAATTTTAAGAAATGCTTTTGAATTGAAATACAAAGATTTAACACGAATGGAAGTTACTCATGTCGTCCACAAATATGTACTTGTCCTTAAAACTAGCAATTGTGACTTGGCTTAAGTTTTTTCATAGCATCTTCTGGGATGATCTCTGCCTTTTCTTTAGTTTCTTAAAATCTCTGGGTTTCGGGGATTGTCCTGAAAGATTTTTTCGCTTATTCATCACTGTCTGTGTGCTTGCCTTTTGCTATATAAAGTCTATATGACTTTCCTCCTCGTATTTTAAATAAAAAGAAGTCTCCTGGAGAAAAAATCTTATGAAATCTACAACTTTCTGTCATTCTAAGATCTAGTTGCTCACGAGAAGGGATAAACAGTAATAAATCCTTGTCCTTGTCTTGATT
This sequence comes from Uloborus plumipes, assembly GCA_038373865.1. Taxonomy (NCBI): domain Eukaryota; kingdom Metazoa; phylum Arthropoda; class Arachnida; order Araneae; family Uloboridae; genus Uloborus; species Uloborus plumipes. The sequence goes on along the minus strand of JAXGGA010000419.1, from coordinate 142,073 downwards.
AGAGGAATTGGGGTTAGAATCTTGATTTTTCAAACAGTTTCCTTCAAATAAGTTTGAATTGGAACAACAGAACAAAGTGTTCCGATTCACCCCGCATTTTTTTTTCCAATGGCATTTTTCAGAATTCTTCATTTTTATGACGGTATTCTGTTGTTCAGATACATGTATAATTGAAACATACCACTCTTAGGTTTAAAATATAAGAAGGTTTGTTCTTGCATATGAAGTTTTGCAGTCTGTGAAAATGTGATGTTTTCTAGCATTCCACTTACAGCCCTCCTTAGAAGCCAGTAGCGTTGCCAGATTGACAAAAGTAATTTTTTCCTACTTCCTATCATCTTACCTTTCTAAAAAAAAAGGACCTGTCTATGGTGCCGCCACGCCAAGCGCCAAATTTGAACTGGCGGTTAATAAATTGGCGTAGTTTTGGCCGGCGGTTAAAAATTTTTAGGTTTGCTCTAATAAACAAATCCACGAGGGTTTCTCGCCGCTTGCCATCAGATTTGTCTATGATAGCGTGATTTTTGTGATTATTAATGATTAAATATGTCTATTTACGCAGGGCAAAAGTTTTCTTCCTATGCAGACTTACAGGACAAGGTTGAAAATTATTCGCAGGAGCAGAAAGTTCATTTTTGAAACCACCACGTTGTGAAAATGCCGACCCATCTTTAGTATACTACAAAATAAGGTTTTCTTGTGTTCATGGTGGAAGAGAATGCAGTGACAAAAATAATTGCACTGGGCAAAGAAAAACGAAGTGAGTGACGTTTTTTCACATATACTTTATTGAAATTTTGTGGTTGAATTTTACTTGTAATGCGTTAGTAAATCAAATTAATGGCTTTATGCTTTCATTTTTTGTTTTACCCTTTGCATTATGCTCACCTTTTTATTTGATTAGCTCTTGCTCTGTCCAATTCCCATTCTGCCCCTGAAATACCTTCCAGGAACAGCGACACCCCTCGTTTTATCTATACCCTGAGCGTTTTGTTCACCATTTTCACCCGTATGCAAGTGAAACACCCGTCACAACTTGCAAATCGTAAATATTTGCGAGTTGCGAGTGAGCTGCGATTCGTACCTAATGCATGTGTAACAAGATCGTAGATTTGCAAGTCGTGACGTCAGCTCTCGACTGCTCGGAAGTCCTAACCGATGAAAACAACTCTCAGCCAATGAGAGCGAAGGCTGAGGCCATGACAGATAACAGCTGCTGATACCTCGCCGTCTGAGAAGAGAAAATAAACAAATCGGCGAAATAGTGCTACACCAAGCAATCATTTTAAATGGAAGAAAATTATAAAGCGTAGTTTCCCAATAAAAACGCCTGTGAATAATAGTTTTTTTCCCCATGTCAGAAAAATAAAAATTTCAAGAAAATAGACAAGTTTTTCATAAAATGGGATAGAAATAAATAAAAATTTGTTTGTACACATAATATCCACATCTTATTAATCAAATTCCTTCAAATATATCTTTGTTTCACAATTGGTTACTGAACTGCAAATATGCATATATCGTGTATTATAAAAAATAAATCAGAAAATGAACAAAAAATAGTAAACAGTATTTTTGTCAAAACAAAAAGTTAAAAAGTTTTTTTTTTTGCAAAGCAAAATTAATTCAATTTGATGTTTTAACATTAAAATAGGAAAACTCCACAAAACTTTAAACTTTAGATGTTAATAAAACAGTTCAATAATATTTATCTAATGTCTCAAAAAATAGTATATTTATAATATACATTTGTGTATATGTTCTAAATATTTATAAAAATACACAGAATGGAAACAGAATAAACACAAACAGTAATTTAGTCAAGCATTTTATTCAAAACGTGTTTGAATTTCTGCAGAAATCAATGAAGGAAAACTTTAAAATGTTAGTAAAATGAAACAATTCTTTTATACAAAACAGACGATTGTGAATTTTCAGATATGCAGAATGTATAATATTTCATAATATTTTAAGTTGTATTTTAGCTATATCCGAAAAATACAGCAATCATTTAAAGTTCCAGCATAAATCCTATTTGTGAGTTTTATCATATTTCTATTGCAGCAAGATGACAAAAAGCATAATAATAATAAATTTCTCTACTTATTCAATAATTTTAGGTGTTTTGCATCTAATAAAAGCATGTTGTTGCCTTTCGGATGAGAAAGACTAAATAAAAGCATAAACATAAACATAAATAACTCTCTCAAATCTGCTCGGCATTGGACTGAAATTTAGATTTCAGAATTTTACAGATTTCAGGTCATTGATTTATTTACACAACTCTTATTTTCATTACTTGCAAGTGAAAAAGAAAGATATGTAACTCAACAAGCAAGATTTTTTTTTTTTTGCAATTTAGTCCATGCATTTTTATAATTTTTGGACAGTGTTTCTCTGTTCGATGTTTCTGCTAATGACTCTTGTTTTTATTTTATGTCGTCACTATGAAATCATATAGCTCTCAAACCTATGATCTACATATGATCAGACAAATTGAGAATGGATGAACTTGGTTTATAAAATAATAGTTTAATAAAAGATTCACCCCAAAAAGTTAACATAAAAAGTGGGAAGCCTGCCATATGACTAAAAAAATATTGATAGATTATTTAAACTACATTTATGCAAATAAAAGCAATAAGAATTTTTTCTTTCTGTTTTAAATGAAACATTCATGCTATTTCCATTAATTCTTACTTAACACTTAATAATAAATTTTAATTTTATTGTGTATAGCTCAATTCATGTGCGGATTTTAGACACAGGTAGTTGACTACACATTATGTACATAAATATTTCAACCACAGCTAAATGACAAAATGCATGACGGTACAGTTCTTCACTCATTCAATAATTTTTAGTGTTTTGCATCTAATAAAGGCGTGTAGATGCGTATTGGATAAGAAACACTAGGCAAAGGCAGATATATCATTCCTAATTCAAATACTGTCGGCCCCGCTTAAACGAATACAGTCGGTTCCAAGAAATATTCGATTTGGTGGGGTATTCGATTAAACGGGGATCTTTAAATCGCGTCCATGACATAGCAAGTATTCGGTTCCGAGATATTTTTTTCGTATAAACAGGGTATTCTTTTATCCCTTACCCGATTAAGCCGGGCCGACAGTACTACAGTACAAATCAATTTGTAATGAACATAAAATAAAATGCAACAATTTAGTTTCTATTAGATATATCAAACGAAATAAATAAAATATGCAATTACTTACAATAAACTCGAGCATTATTACTTTGATTTGAATTTTTTTAGCTTGCTCTCTTGTAAATTTACCATATTTTTGTCATTTAAAACTAACGAGAACTTTATGCTGTTGCATGTTGCACTTTTGAAACTTTTCTTCAAAATTATAAGTAAGAATTTCTTTGAAAATGCTATACATGTGTATAAGCACATTTAGAACAAGCGTTGGTGGTTTTTTCAACCCGCCTCTGTTTAAAATAATGATGCATTGAGGTGTGCAGTGTCGATTTTGTACTTATCATTGTTGTTTGGTTTGCAGAATGACAAAAAGATGCGTTGCTATTTTTTTACTGTTTTGAACTGGTAAACGTCAATTCGTTTGCACAAAATTCCTCGACAGACTGTTTCCGATGCAATTAGCTGGTACAAAGAGTTTGGTCATGACTTACGCCTTCCAGGTAGCGGAAAAAAACGGACCTTGAACACATTTTCCAACCGTGGGCTCATCAAGAAGCGAGTGCGGCGAAATTTGAGGGTCTCTATTCAAAAAGTCGCTCGTTAGATCGAATCAGCGACCGATCAGTTCGGCGAATAGCTAAACAAGAACTCAAACTGAAGCCGCACAAGCTACAAAATGTGCAACTTCTCCCTGAAGAGAACAAGCGCGTGAAACTTCAAACATGTCGCCAGCTTAAACGGCGGGATGAAGGTGAGTGGTGAAAGCGCATCCTCTTCACAGATGAGAAGCTGTTCACTGTCGAACAGGCGCATAACCGCCAAACTGACAGAATCTGGTTCACTGAAGCTCCTGGCACATCAGCCATTGTCGAACACCACCAAAATCCACAATCGGTGATGGTCTGGGGAGGAATTTGCGGTAGCGGCAAGACTCCTCTTGTTTTTGTGGATTAAGGGGTCAAAATCAACCAAGAAGTGTATCGCCGCAACATTCTTCAGGCCCTCGTACTTCTGTGGGCCCAGCAGCCCTTTGGTGATGATGATTCGATGTTCCAGAAGGACTCAGCATCTTCTCTACGGAATGGCCCCCTACTCGCCGGATCTGAATACCATGGATTACAGTGTGTGGTATATTTTGGAGGCCGGGGCCTGTGCTAAGCCCCACAAAAGCTTGGAGTCGCTGAAGCAGTCGCTTCTTTGAGAATGAGACCGATTGTCGTTGGAGGAGCTGCAGCCTATCGCTGAAAATTTCAAGTTACGTTTGGATCTGTGTATCCCCGCTGGAGAAAGCCACTTCGAAACCGGCTGAGTATATTATTGTAAGAAGTCTATGTTAACATTATTAATTGTTGTTTTGCTAAATTTCTTTTATTTAATGAAATTATCACAATAAATCTTTTTCCGGGTTTTTCTGCCGCACCCTGTAAATACACAATACCCAGCAATATAAGTTAAGACTTCAACTTCGTCCACACTCACATCAATACTAAGGTCACCTACCTAAAACGTCGCAAAAGTCACTGATGTCGATTTCCTCAACACCACTTGATATTGATATTGTATCGCTACTAAAGTTTTTAATTGAAATTTGGCCCAGTTTAAAAAAGTTAAGCGTCAGAATACTTCTGATTCTGAGCTTCCTCTCACTTTCAATAACGTCAATTACTGAAACATGGTAATTGCTTCCAGACATTTGGCGGTAAATTCTAAATCGGGATTCTAAACAATCTGTTTGAAATTTTCCTGTGAGCACATAAGAATTTTCTTGTTGAAGCAAATGCTTTATAAGGGACAACATGCATTTAGTTGTCTGAGAAAGCGCATAAAAAGTTTCCTCGCTTAAGCATCTAGAGCGAAGCTTTATTATTCTCAGAAAATCAACTGTTGCCTCCCAGTTTGGAAAAATATTCTGCTGCCCATACATTTGAAGAGCAGCTTGTGTACTTGTATCAAATACATTGAGGGCAAAGTTTACGTTTTGTCTTTCAATGTTTGTTGAATAAAGTTTTAAATGTCAACTTGTGAGCATATTTCATGATCGAGTTTCTCTCTATGTTAAAAACTTTCCATAAAAAAGAAAATTTTACAAAACAGTCTTTGTAAAGTCGTTAAACTCTGGACATAGAAATGTTTTCTCAGAATCTATCTGATTCAACAAGTTATTTCTTATTGAGTTCATGATAGGGGTGGATATCAGGAAAAGTGCTAATTTAAGTCACAAGTGAATTTCTCAAGCACTTCCAAAAGAAAACCAACAATTTTTCTTTTTTCATGCAGTTAACTACGTCGCACATACAATCCATGACAAAAATTTCAGGTTTTAATTTAATTTGTGACAATAGAACTCTTTTTATTGCCTCAATATCATGTCGGCAGCGCGTCATACATTCGAATCGCAAAGTTCAAAAAGATCCTGTGGATTATAAAACATCGCAGCAGAAACAAATACAAAAGGAAATAACGTGTTTTATGTTCATCGATGACGATTAACTAACTTCACGGATCAGTGCTCGGGCTGTGGCCCTTTGATAGACGAAATTTTTCAACGAAATCCACATTTCGCATTTGAAACCGATTGCTCACGTCGTTTAAACTCCAATATCTTTGCAATCGAGCTAATTGTCTTCGTCTTCGAGCAAGCAACACGTCCGCCATTGTTGACAATGTCGCTCGCAAAGTGTTCTACGGGAAGATTTTAGCTGCCGTAACGTTGAGTTGCAATTTGCTGAGTCGCATCCTGAATTTTGTTACACTTGCATTGAACAAATCGCAGATGACGTCAGTTACGAGCGAGTGAGCTGCGAGCGTTACACTTGCATTCGGGCCTTGATTTTCACAATATAATTTCTGAATAATAATTCCAGAACAATGATGACCTCACCTCCTCCAGGAAAAATCGCACCCCCTTCCCCCGCAGAAAAAAACTATTTAGCCACTGAAGAACACTGCCCTCCTTCTATAGGAAATGGGAAAATTTCCTGCAACACCCTCACCCCTACCCCCACACACAAAAGTATTACTAATACAGCCTGTGCCATGCCCTGCTATGCATTCCTGACTGAAATATTTCTGTGTGATGCAATTGTAAACGCCATCCATTTTCTTTCCAATCATATTCAGTGATATATAAACTACACGTTCCAAGATCCCTTTACCTATAGCTACATGTGGTTTAACAAGTTTAATTGGGCTTTGAGTAGAGCTTGGCATTTTGTTGAAGATCAGGAGCCAAGCATCTCCAAACCAGCACCCCCCAGATGCATTAATTTGGAAGAGGACCGTGTCACGGGAGTTCATACCAAGACTATCAGTTTAATTTTTAGGGTGGTGGCTGTATTTTAAAATCATTTTTTTTTTCGCATTTTGGAGGAATGTGTTCTAAAGCTTTGATACATTATCTCTTGGGTGGGGGGAGGTATCCATCATAGACAAATATGCAAACACTTTCAGTATCCAATTTAGTGCCAATCGTATGGCGATTGCAAATCCTATGGTTTTTTGTTTTTTTATTTAGGAGAAAATCTCAGTAAGAGACATAACAGCAAACTTCTTGTCAAATTGTTTAATTTTGGTCAGTCTTTTGTATGTATACAGTGTAGAATCCTACCCAAATTTCTCAGATCCCCTTGACAGTAATCCGAGTATCATACTTCTATCTATAAAGGGCTCAACAAATGAGATACTGACTGCATATATGATTGCCAGGGTTCACCGATATATATCACGGTATATATTCAATATTTATTTTGAAAATATCATGATATTTTCTATATTTCTTTTTTTAAAACTACGATATTTTCATCGTAAAAGTTATATTAATCATATTAATAATGTTCAATCATGATTGAAATAATCAAAAAGTTTCACTAAACTTATTTGATGTATTAATGAATCATTATCAAGAGATGAAATATTTTTAAAAGTGTAATGATATTTTCGAACCCTGACGATGGCATGCAATATACCGCCAACTCAGCTATTTCGATCCATGGACAGCTGTTTCGAGCTTATTATGCTCTCATCAGCATGGAATACGAAAGTAGTAGAGTTGCAGGCAAAAATCCTTATAAAGCAAAGAAAGCCAAAAAAAAAAAAAAGCTGGTAGCTAATGTGAAATTAGAATACCAGCGAGCGACCGCACTTGGTACGGGACAACTCGTAAATTTTTTTGGCAAAGCTCAAGGTATAAAGCAGTGAGTAATCGCCCCTAAGCAAGGGCGAAGGCAAAAACATTTAATATACCGCCAACTCGCCTTTGGTATTCTAATTTCACATTAGCTACCAGTTTTTTTTGGCTTTCTTTGCTTTATAAGAGGATTTTTGCCTCCAACTCGACTACTTTTGTATTCCATGCTGATGAAAGCATAATAAGCTTGAAACAGCTGTCTATGAATCGAAATAGCCGAGTTGGCGGTATATTGCATGTTTTTGCCTAAGGCAGGAATTCAAGTGAAACAGGCGATCGCAAATTACAATCGCTACTGGAAATGAATTACATTAGAACGTTTCTTGATAAAAACATCGTGACGTCAGCGTGACGTTTGCCTATGAAAAACGAGCTAGATAAAACGTCACAGCCTACTTGGCGAATAAGAGGAGATCACTGACTGCTTGTGAGCTCTTATTCGCTCCACCCGTAGTGACGTCAGTGCCAAGTTAAGTTGATGATAATGTAATTCACTTCCAGTAGCGATTGCAATTCGAAGCGATTGCAATGGTGTTTCACTTGAATCCCTGCCTTAGCCTTTGCTTAGGGACAGTTACTTACTGCTTTATACCTGATGATGGCGTTTAAGCCTTGTATTGTGACACACTAACTATATTCTATTCTACTAAATGTGTTATAAACATTTTAATGGTAATTTTTGGGGCCTCTCTGGCCTAGAGATATAGTATTCTCCTCGTAAGCAAGAGGCGTAGGTTCGATTCTTGCTAATGCCCTGAGTTATTTCCTCTCTTTGTGCTGTAAATCTTTCTTGTGATGTCTTATATGTTATAAAAAATAAAGAAGTTCAACCCTACTGGGCAATGGCAAACCAAGTCTTGATAGCTATTAGACTATTACATGACAACAACGGTAATTTTTTGTTGCATTAAATAAGCAATTTGAAAACCTATATAAAGCTTTCAGACTAATATTTATAAGTTAAATAACTTATTGAATTTTACTTTTGCAGAACTGATCGTAGTGGATGTAAAGCTTACATTAGACTTATATTGTCTGAAGATGATAAACATTTAGATGTCATTCAAATGGAGTCCAATCAAAATCATCCAATTTCAGAGGCGATCTATGAAACAGAACTTTCAAGAGTGTTATGCATGTGGCAGTTCTGCAGCTAGCATTGATGTTAAATGCAAAAGTTGTTTATCATCATTCCATTCAAGATGTGTGCAGCAAAATTCACTTGACATTGGTATAAATTGGTTCTGTGAGTTGTGCAAACAGGTAACTACAATTTGTGTATGTCTCTTATTTGAACTTAATAATCTATTTCAGCCATTTAATTGAGGCAAATTAGGAGGTACTAGGATCTCTTCGTTGCTCATGTTTGTGAGCTTAATATCTTTATTTTTATGATATATTTCCTTTTTTATGCTTTTAATGTAATAAAAGTTCAAATAGACCTGAGAAGAAAAAAAAAATATATATGAACTGTATCTGAATTCAGCTGTAGGATAAAATTTTATTTTGTTTTATTCACCAATTTTTGCAATAGAGAGAGAGAGAGATAGATGCGCCCCTGGTTTTGGAATTTTATCTTCCAGGGCTTATTACTTTTTTTATAGTTGGCTTTCGTTGCTGTGAATGTACAGGTTTCTCTGGAGTGCTGAATGCCAAATGTAATTGGCTTTTAAAATTAAATTAGTTTTTTTTTTTTTTGCAGTCTGCTGCTCATACTTGGGGTAGCATTAATTCTTTCATTGCTGCATTACTTTTTAACCAAATTTATTCTAGGTGCACTTATTTTGTCTGTTTGTGTAATAAACTATCTGATAAGTCTTGTCACTCTCAGGTTAATAATTATTGTTCATTTTTACAGGATGCTGAGGAGAGTACCTCCCGCTAAAATTGAAAACATGTAGAGGTGCTGATGTTTATGTTGGGATATAATTCATTTCCCCATTTTATGATAATTTTTGTTCTCATTTTAGCAGAAAATGTTTCTGAAAAATATAATTAGTATTGTTAATTGTTTTTGGATGCTACATTGCTTTTCTTAACTTAAATTTGAAGATATTTAACTCTTTTCGTACCTCTGATATGTATGTTTGTTAGTATTTATGATGCATGTTTCATGTATAAATTTACAAATTGACTTTTTTTTTTTTGAAATTTAGTATTTAGCACTTTTGTAAGCAAAACTGTTTTCTATACTCTAAAAAAAGATCTTAGCATTCTCATAAACATTAATGTATTAATAGATTTTAAAAGTTGATGGAATTGTTTTAAAGTTTATTTTTTACTCCAATACTTTTACAAATATGAAAAGTGTCAATAATGCTATTAAATTTCACTTCAAGTGTCTAACTCTAAGTGCTGCATGATCCTTGCAAATGTCTTTTTATTTAGTTGCTTTGATTGATAAATAGCTTTTTCTCCCATGAAAAAACAATAGAGTTGTAAGATTGATTCTTTTATGAAAGTTTCATGAGTATTTTATTGTAAAGTTTTATAAACTAAATTTGAAATTCTTAAGGGATTACAGAGTCATGGCTTTGACGTGAAATTACATATTAAAAGCTCTATTTTTTTATAAATCTGAACTCGGCTGATATAAAGCCCTTTTAGTGGTTAATTGTAGATATCCATCAAACTATATTTTTGTTTATGAGATTATTAGGTAAACTTTAGCTTATGATGTCCATGTTAAGGATACTTAATAATTGCCATTATAATGTGTTGTTTTGGTGACTGTTAAAATCATTTATATTATTTTCCTGCTCTAATATTTTGTTTTCCACCAAAGTTACGAAGTATTGTGTAGCTTATGCATGGAATAAAAAATTTATGACTCACTCAGAATTACATAATTTTAAAGAAAAATCAGTACATTATTATTGCTCCTTTTTAAATTGTTTTCCAAACTGTCAGTTTTATAATGTTAATTCTGTTTAAAATTAACATTTTTTGCAACTAATTGATTAGTTTTCCTGGGATGTATTTCTTTTGTTCTTGATAGATAAACAATCTTTTTGTTAATGAGTTTTTAAGTTATTTAATAGATTGAACTCATGTAACTTTTTGCCATATGCGCAGTATCAGATTCATCGACGTGTGGAGTTATTGTAAGCGAGATTGGATTGCTAGGGATGGCCTGCATCTGAGTTCTACAGGGGTTAAAATGGTTAGTGGTTTGGTTTTGGAGTCTTCTGAGTCAAAAAACTAAGTTTGAAAGGGGGGCAGGGTTCACGGAGAAGGTTGCAAAAATATGCAAACTATTTTGGTTTAATTAGGAATGGTAATAAGGAGGAAAATAAGAGAAGTCATTTTAACAATTTTGATTCAAGAAATCGTAAGGGGTTGAATAAAAACAAGTTGAGCATGCTTAAGGTTTTTTATACCAATGCTCGCAGTATTAGGAACAAGATGGAAGAATTAAAAAGCATAATCACAAATGAGAATGTGGATGTAATTGGAGTTACCGAGACATGGGCTACCAAAAATGATGATGATTTATTGTGTATTCCTGGGTATAATTTGTTTAGACAAGATAGAGTAGGTAAAAGAGGTGGTGGGGTTTTATTTTATGTTAGAAATACTTTAACTTGCAATGAATTGGCAATAAATGACAAACCTAATGATATTGACATGGTTTGGCTAGAACTGATGAGCGGTAAGGGTAAAAAATTACGTTTGGGTAACATTTATAGGCCACCTAATCTAAGCCAGGGTCAAGATGAACAGATGTATCGTATTATTAGAGACATGTCGAGTAAGGGACCAGCAATTATTATGGGGGATTTCAATTTTCCGGGCATTGATTGGAATAATTCTTATCCCAATAATAGTAGAGAAGAGGAATTTCTAAAAGTAATTGGTGACTGTTTTTTAGATCAAGTTGTTTCTGAGGGAACACGGCAGGATACTGTTTTGGATCTTGTTTTCAGCAATGTTGAAGGTTCTGTACAGGCATTATGTGTAGGGGAGCAGATTGGGGATAGTGACCACAACAGCATTAGGTTTGGGATTAAGTTTGATATGCACAAAGACAAAAATTTTAGGTTTGTACCTAATTTCAGAAATACTGATTTTGTCGCACTCAGGCAGAGTTTGAAAGCGGTTTTTTCATCAGGTTTGGACAATAGCGATGTAAATTTGCAGTGGACAGAGTTTAAGGAAAAACTAGCAAAAACAGTTGGAGATTTTGTTCCTTTTAGGAGAAAAGGGGTAAACACAAAAATTTGGCCCATGTGGTTCACTAGGGAAACTAAGGACGCTCTAAACCGTAAGCAAGCTGCTTTTCGTCGATTAAAAGAAACTGGTCACAGCGCAGACAGGCTACAGTATTGTGAGGCTAGGCGTAGTTTTAAGTATTTGGTACGGTTTCAGAAAAGAGAATTGGAACAAAAGCTGGCAGATAATATTGACAGGAATCCAAAGGAGTTTTTTGCATACGCAAATTCTGGGAAAGTTCGAAATAGTCAAATTGGGCCACTAGTAGATGAGCATGGTAATTTAATTCAGAATGATGGTGATGTAGCAAATGTTCTAAATGACTTTTTTTCCAGTGTTTTTAACGATAACTGTATCTCAACAGTTGACACAAGCAAGACACAAGCTACTACACAGCTTGAGGACTTTGTATTTTCCAGGGAGGACGTATTACTTTATTTGAAAAAAATTTAAACCACAAAAGCCCCGGGACCAGATAATATTTATCCAAAAATTCTAGTAGAATGTGCAGAGGAATTAGTTGACGTTATAGTTAATATATTCAATGCTTCGTATAACTCAGGGATAGTGCCAGAGGACTGGAAACTAGCTAACATTACACCACTCTTCAAGAAAGGGTCTAGAGGTAATGCAGGAAATTATAGGCCTGTGAGTCTGACTTCAGTGGTATGTAAAATTTTTGAAACATTAATCAAAATTAAGATTATGAATTTCTTAGAAAATAATGGGCTGTTGAGTAGTTTGCAGTATGGTTTCAGAAAAGGTAAATCGTGTGTTACTAATTTATTACATTTCTATGACAAGGTTACCTTGGCTTTAGATAGCAAAAAATGCGTAGATGTTGTTTACATAGATTTTCAAAAAGCTTTCGATAAGGTACCGCATGTAGCACTACTCAGTAAATTAGCTGATATAGGGGTAGGAGGTAAAATTCTAGTTTGGGTTAGGAATTGGCTGACAGGAAGGAAACAAAGAGTAGTTGTTAGGGGTAACTATTCTAAATGGAGTGAGGTTTTAAGTGGGGTTCCCCAAGGATCAGTTTTAGGTCCCCTTTTGTTTATTATTTTTATGAATGACATTCATGAAAATGTTTCTGGAAACATGAATTGTTTTGCCGATGATGTCAAACTTATGAGGGTTGTAGAAAATGACGAACAAATAAATCAGCTGCAACAGGATTTGGATCATATTACTAAATGGGCAGACAAGTGGGGTATGGCAGTTAATGTTGGGAAATGTCAAGTGCTGCATTTCGGTCATGGAAATAAGCATACAAGTTATTATTTACAGGGTTCAGTCATTAGTAGGGCAGATAATGTTATGGATCTAGGTGTCTTAATAAATCAGGATTTCAAGTCTAGTCAACAGTGCAGCATAGCTAGTAACAAAGCCAATAGGATGCTTGGGTTTATTAATAGATCTATTTCAAACAAATCTAAGAAGGTTCTTCTGCCTCTATATAGAAGTTTGGTCAGACCTCATTTGGAGTATGCTGTTCAGTTTTGGTCTCCTTATCTGAAGAAAGACATTAATTTATTGGAAAGGGTACAAAGAAGGGCTACAAGGTTAGTAAATGGGTTTTCTAATTTAGACTATGATTCCAGACTTAGAATGCTTAATATGTATAGTCTTGAGCGAAGGAGAGCCAGAGGGGACATGATTCAGTTGTTTAAATTTATTAAAATGAATGATGTTACGGGGTTAGATTTTCGCACGGAAAGCAGGACAAGGGGTCATTGTTTTAAGCTGTTTAAATCTCAGGCTAATCTTGAAATTCGAAAAAATTACTATTTTAGTAGGGTAGTGGGAACTTGGAACAGCTTACCGGAAGAGGCGGTAAAGAGCAGTGGAGTAGATGGCTTTAAGAGGGCCATTGATCTTCATTGGGGTCTTTAATTTGACTAGGACCAGCCAAGTTGGGCCCAGAGCCTGCTGCTGGTCGCCACATTTGTATTTGTATTTGTATTTGTATTTTTTTTCTGTAAATTCGCAGTCTGAAACCATGCATTTCTAGTTTTTGTTTTTCATTTGGTGTATAAATAATGCCTGACATTGGTGTTAAAAACCTGATGTATCCAAGTATCAAGGAAGTGTAAAAATATAGTATCAAGAGGTTGATAAAATGGTTGCATTAGAAATTAGGGAAAATGATTTTGTTTTTCCTGTAGCCACCCTGAATATTTTTCTAATTATAATTACTGTTAAAACCGTGTATTTGCTGCAGTTTTGGAGTTGTTGTGGAATTGTTATTTCTACCAATATTTCCTGAAAGTAAAATTAAATAGGAGCTCATGTTAAATTTTTATACTCTGTAAGTTTAGGAGTTTTTGATGTTTAAATTTGTTTGATGTTTTAGAACTCTTAAAAGATGACATATTAAATGTTTTCAAAATAACTATGATAACAGTTTTGATATGTATGAATTTACAAAAAAGTAATAAAGAAATTGTTACTATATGTGTAGTTTTTTATGTGCCTTTCTCACAAAGGAATTTCACTGCTAAAATTTGGGTAAACCTGTACAACTTGATTTTAAGCTTTGTTTAAAGCAAAAGTGTGAGCTTTGGGATGAAAAATCATCCAAGAAAAGCAATAGAAAAAAAAGTCCATAGTATAAATTATACCAGGTGCCCAAACTTGTCACATAATTCCATCAAGAAAGAATAAGTTAAAATTATTATCCCGCAATAAATATTGTCACAAAAAATTAAAGCCCATTTTACTTTTTTTTTTTTTGCTTTGCCATTAAAGTTATGTACGAAAGCAATTGTCCAGATTATTACGTGTGTAACAAATTGATAAGTTTTTAAAAAGCATAGTTTTTAAGACACATAGGCAGAAGGGGAAGTGACTGCCCCCTCACTTTCAAAATTAAAGAGGCTTTGCGCTCTCAAGTACTTACCAGAGTTAAAAATTAATAATAATTTAAAAAATTATTTTTTACTTCAGATTGATTTGTAACACGAATATAAAAGGAATAAACCACCTTTTTTAAAGATCATTTAATCCGTAATAATTAGAGATGGTACGAAGCTTCGGCCATTTAACTGAAGCTTCGGTCTGGCCGAAGCATGATTTGTGATACGGCCGCTTCGGCCTATAAAAATTTATGCTGTAAATTTGCGTTTTTCAATAATTGTTTCATAGAATATTGTCTTTTAAGCTGTACACACTTATAAAATATAAAACAAGAAAATTACTGAACCCTGGAGGCCAGAAACTTTTCAATAGTTAAAAGTATTTTATAGTTAACTTGAAACTTGTAAAGAAATTGTTTAATTAAATTACATTTTGTTAATAATCTTAGGAACAACTTTAGTTGCTTTGAAATGAAGTTGGTGAAATTTGGATTTCTTGAAACCTTTTTAGTGTTGATATTTCAAGAAAGTTATCAATTTTGAACATCTCACAGGGAGTTTTTTTTAGTCGTATTTTATTTAACAGAGTTTTTTATACGTAAAAAAATTCTGTCTGAAATAAATTGATTAATATATTGAGTAAATTTAACCCATTTTGTATATACTGATCAAGTTTATTAATAATAGTTCACGATCGTAAAGCATCCTTAGAATTATTAAAAAGTTAAATTGAAGCTGCATTTTAATTAATTATTATTCGAGGCGCCTCCTTTCCTTGCACATCCACTAGTGACGAAAGATTTTGTTTCGATTTCATTTGTTACTTAAAAAGGAAGAATGCACGTACATAAAATCGAACACAGTCAACTGAACTTCAAAATTTTAATAGATATCTATTACAATATTAAGATATTATGAAATAGCAGCTAATTTGTAGTTAAATTATTCTATGATTTAATATTTGATCATCAGTTGATTGATTGATACCATCATATGATCATATCAATTGTTGAAATCCAGTAGCGTAGCTAGGGAACCCAGCGCTCGTGGCAAACTTGAAAAATTGCGCCCCCCCCTAGAGATCGCTCTGATGGGAGGTCATTATGACCTCCCAAAATGTTCTTACTCCAAAAAATTTGATTTATTTATTCGAAAAATTTGCAGATAATGTTGCAACTTTTTTTCTCTCTTTTTTTCTTTCTTTCAGCAATTTTAACGATGCTCAATGTTTATGTGTGCATGATATGTCTGCTTGTTTGTAGAATTGGGTAAAATTTAAGTTTTATTTTTTACAACTTTTTGTTCAATTTGAGAATTTTTCCTACAATTTTAGTTCGGGGCGTTCCTACCTTTCCCCATTATTTCACATAAATTCAAAAAACAAAAATTTCTTGCAATTCGTTATTGAACAAGTGTTTTTTTTCCACATAACAGCTTTCATTTTAAATAGAATTTGATTTAAAACACTAGAAGAATGTATGAAATCTAATATCTTTAAACGAGCAATTCTTGTATATATATATATATATATATATATATATATATTTCGGATCTCGAAAACGGCTCTAACGATTTCGATAAAACTTGGTATTTAGATGGAGTTTTGGTTTCTGAGTTCATCTACGTCGGCGTTTTTTCTGTAAAAACGCCAGTTTTCACAAAAAACCCCGTTTTTTGTGCCTTCATTAAGTAAGTTTGAGACGCTTTCTTTATCGCCATTTTCTTTATGATTATTATCAATTGTTACTGTTTTATAGCAACTACGTTTTAATTTAACAATGGATTTCATAGTTAATCACATCAGCACGAGTTTAAATTTTATGGTATTTGGCAACGTTAAATTGTTATTGTTTTTTGAAATGTTAAAGCAAGGCTTCACTAGATAGTGTCTTATACAGGCTGTTTCATTTATTCAAAAGCCATGGGATAAAAGCAGTGGTGATTGTCTAGCGACATTTATTCAATTTTATGGTTTCTTACACGATATAAAAATCGGATTATTTTACTTTTCAAGTACGATTTAAAAATTGAGTATAAAAGTGTTATAGTTAGTTTTCAAACACTTTTTTTCCTCCTCAAGAGTGTTTAGTAAGATATTTCAGGTTAAAAATCAATAAATACGAAACTCAATTTTCTTAAAATATTAAGTTTCAAAACAAAATTACATCTATCTAATATCTTTAGACGAGCAATTCTTGTATATACAGTCAAACCCCGCTATAACGAACCCTCAACGGACCGACTTGAGTGATCGTTATAGTCGAGGGTTCGCTATATCCGAATTTCCAAAAAAAAATATGCTGGTAATATGCTATAATAATGAATATCATAATTGCATATATCTTCATTTTGTCAATGTTTTCAGTCACAAAAAAACCGTCCACAGTTTCTCTTTCTGCTTTTTGCAATTTCTTACAACCGTTTATGTTTTTTCATTAGCAGAAACGCTGGTGACAATAGATTCTGAGAGGGAAAATTTCTTGCAAAGTGAGGATTGGGTTTTGCCACTTTTTTAGGATCGTTATAGCCGATATTTCGGGCTTTGTGGTTCGTTATAAGCGTACAAAGTTGCATTACTGACACAGAGTTTTAGAACGGATCAATAAAAAGGTTCGCTATAACCGGGGGTTCGCTATAGAGGGATTCGACTGTATATATTTCGGATCTCGAAAACGGCTCTAACGATTTTGATAAAATTTTGTATTAAGATAGAGTTTTGGTTTTTGAGTTCATCTACATCGGCGTTTTTTCTGTAAAAACGCAAGTTTTCACAAAAAACCCCGTTTTTTGTGCCTTCATTAGAAGTTTGACGCGAGCTTTCTTTCGCCATTTTCTTTATGATTACTCTTATTGTTACTGTTTCATAGCAACCACATTTTATTATAACAATGGATTTCATATTTAATCACATCAGCGTAAATTAAAATTTTTATGGTATTTGGCAAACGAGTTTTGGCAACACGTTAGAATTTTATTGTTTTTGAAATTTAAAAGAGATCGATCAAAAAAAGTTAGAATTGGGTGTGGGCCGCGGTAGTCCGATCGGTAAGTCGTCGGACTCGTAACCGGAGAGTCCCGGTCCGATCATATAGAGGAAGCCCAGCCGATCAAAGATCCACCGTCTTCATTAATGGTGGCTGGGGGACGTTAAAAATGTTCGTGGTCATAAAATCCTCCAAGTGAAACGATACCTCTAGGGGATGCTGGGCCAAGGGTTTGCTCGGCCCTTGGGCCTGGTTCAAAAATGAACAGAGCGCTCTTCAAGGCCCCATCCCGGTTAAACTACGAGTTGTGATATGTACGGGGGGAACCTTGGAGTGTGAAGTCAAGTGAAAGTCAAAACCAACTGGAACCAAATGCGTACTGGAGAACATGGACTCTGCATCCATTCTCATCAACCCCTCCCGCGCTTTAGGCGCCAAATAAAATGAAATTGGGTGTGATTTTACGGTGAGCATGGATTAAATAAGGTTGTGTTTTTTTAAAACAAATTACGGCTGTTTTAAAAGCATAATTGCAACCAAAGGCTTAAAAATGCTTTTCACGTTTATCTAAATAAGTACTTCGCATTTTAGAAAAAAACACGAGTTTACAAACCTCTTTTTTTTTAACCGAGCGGGCTCGGTCCCCTGGTACTAAACATAATTTGTGCATTTTAAATAAAAATCAAAGCATTTATTCTATTGTAATTAGGAAATCAAAAATATAAAAAGCATAATTAATCTGAAATTATCTTAATAAATACGACTACTTGCGTACAGGCAAAATAAAAGTTCGCCTCCGGCTACTTTTTATCAATAAATACTTTTCATTCTTAGTATTTAAAATGTTCAAGAGACCCGCCGTTATTTAAAACTAATATTATCTATAAGGGAAGTTAGGAGAGGCACTTTATTTATTTATTTTTTTTTTTTTTACTTTTAAATACAGCGTATACAAAGATGGGCTAACAATAGAGAAGGTATTGGCGGGTACCACAACGGCTGTGCTCGAACTGAGAATGAAAAAAAAAAAACTGATTAGCACGTATATTTGTGTACCGTTTCAAAAAAAGTGCCTCGCTCCCTGAAGTAGCGTTAGTGTTGTACACGCATCTTCCCTCAACATTCACTTGGCGTTTCCTTGTTCAATAATACATAAAAAACAATAGCTATTTTTATTTATTTATTTATTTATTTTGACAATAGAAAGAGCACAAGACATATTGCACTGGCGTGATTACAAATCGAGCTCAATCCATCCCTAATGCTAAAACGGTAATGAGTATAAAGAACAAAGCAGTGCTATATATAGTTTAGAAGTGAGAGCACTTCCTTAAAGTATATATAAAATAGAAAAATTCCATAATACGAAATCGAAACTCACTAAAAAAAAATTTATTTATCAATTTTTTTAACCTTCTAAACTTCTATACTGAGCCATCGAAGCACAAATAGCGTTTGAAAACGTTACTCGTTTAAAAATCGTGCTCAGTTGTACTTGTGTTACTCATTTCCGGAATTTTCATTAAATGTAGGCTCTGGGTACAAATTTTTAAAATCGCGAAATTTGCAATAGTCGTTTGTAAGAAACCTCCCCTTCCCGTTTTTGAGAAATACATATTATTCTCTCGCTAGTTTTCGGCACAGAAAAAATGTTACCAACAGAGGCCATCATAAAATTGCATTCCAAAAATCTGTATCTGAAATGTTTTCAACGAAAGCTCGCCGATTTTTAAAATCGCAGAACGTTATTTCCGAAGTATAGTATGTATTTGATAAGTAAGTGAAGTGATATCGAGAAAAAAAAACGGCTGGAAAGAAGCGGAGAGAAAAGGTTTGTTTTTACCTCTTTTAAGCGGATAAGACCGGCCGATTTCAGATCAGCCTATGCAGACTCCAATCCCCATATAACTAAATTCTATCCTACCAGATAGATTTAAGCTAACATCAATGCATCCAACCGAAATCTACCAAAGCAAAGTTGCACATTTTGTATGGTTTGTGTTGTAACGTGGGGGCGCAGTTTACGCTGCTCGGGGTGTCTTTCTTTTTTTAATTATTTAGTCGGTTTGGACCGACCAACCGGTCCAAAAAAAACCAAAAAAAAAATTAATCGGTCAAAATGCCGCACCCCTGGTTGCTGCGCCCGTGGCAAGAGCCACTCCTGCCAACCCCTAGCTACGCCACTGTTGAAATCATATCAGTTGATTTTATTATAAACATTAACTCAACTGCAGAACATACGTTTCATATTCTAAATAATGCTTCATATTACTTAGCTGAAATTAAAAAAAACAGAAAAGTCTTTTTTTCTTGAACTAGCAATACAAAACAAACAACGAAAAACAAAACCTTTAATTAGTGAAATTAATTAGAAAATGAGACAGTTAGCTGAAAATGTTGTTCAACACTAAGGATATTCACTCATACTGGGATATCATATTGTATGTATTTATTATATGTGTTCTATGCTAAAACTTCAATATGTGCCGTAGCCGAAACTTCGGCCACTATTTGCCGAAGCTTCGGTATTCGGCCAAACTCCGCTTCGTGCCATCTCTATAATAATAATTTAAAGTATTGAAATACGTTTCCCGCACTGCAGTAAAGTGAGGGGGCTCATTGCATAAGCACTTAACATTTTTCAATTAGGCATATCATCATTTATAAACAACACGATCTAGTAACTGCTGTGATGCAACTCTGTAGGAAGTGTGCCCATCTCCAAAGAATAATGGCGCAACCTTTAAATTTTAAATGCTAAAAAGTACCCCCTCCCCTCCCAACAAGAGACTCTCAGAAAACTAGTGCCATATCCCCACTAGAAAAGATCTCAAAACCGTCTTAAAAAAGTGGCACTTTTTTGAGAAAATCAGCAGATATCTCAAGATAGTTACAAAATGAAGGTTTGTCTGAAAAATATCTCATAACTATTTGAAGACACTTCAGAGACATTCGCAACAAACTTAATTTGTCTGAAGATTTTCCACACACATTTGAAAAACATTTTCGTAGCGAAGTAAAATCTTAAAAAATTTTTCGGACATCTTGAACATCATAATAACGAAGAATAATTGTATTTGCAATTTTTTTTCTGAATATTATTTTACAATGTTTAGAAAATGTATTTGTCAAATAATGCATTAGTAACAATTCTGTAGTCAAAAAGAATTTTTAACTTTTCTAAGCAGACAGGAGGTCCTTTAGAGACCCAGGAGATCACATGGGGGGGGGGGGGGTAACATCAATTCAGTTTACTTCGGATTCTTGCCAATATTAAGTTTTAGCTGTGGTGGTGTTACAATCAATCTGTATTTTAAAATAATTATCGAGGCTAGGTTGTTGATGGGAATTGCATGTTTTTGCATTCTCAGCGAATTTTCATTTAAAAGGCACTTTTCATGATTTCCAGATCGTTTTTAAAAATGTTTTTTTTTATTTTTTTGAACATTATCAGTTCTTTTTTTCTTCTTTTTCCAAAAAGCATTTTGTTTGTAAGAATATGTTTCCCATATTTTCGACCCAACTGGAGAAAAACTAAAATTTGCTGCAGTAGAAGAAACTTGTTATTTTAAATGTACGCCAATAACAAAAGTTTACGTTGAATGCAATTTTTCAATGTTAAAATTCATGTAAACTATGAGCCCAATCGAACAACATATTTCTCAAAATTATGCAGTCAATAATTTTGCCACAAAAAAGATTCTGTATTATATATTTCTTCGCAATTAGCTGTTTTGATGCATTAAAGCAGTTCTGAATTAATAACACCATTACATTTAAAAACTAAATGATTTTATGAGAGCAGTTTTAAACATTTTACTTTTACACTATGCTCCATTTTTAAGCATTTGAAATTAATTATTTAACTATTAAAAAAAAACAGCGTAAAGTGGTCAAAAATTAAATGTATATATTTCTTGTTCTTCTCTGTCAATTAATTCGTTGAACAAGTAGGCAAATTTCTTGTTTTATTTTCCATGTGAAATTCAGAATAAAAAATATTAATATTAATACATGCGCAAAACTCAGACATTTTAACCAAAAGAAAAAAATGCTGTTTCCAAATGAAAAGTTTGTTTTTAATTTTTTGTGCCAAAGAGAAAAAAAAAATTTTTTTTTTTTCATTAGCTGCTGTACTTCATATATAAAATCAATTCAGTAATGTTACACTTAAATATCATGATCCAAACAAGATTAAAATATGCTGAAATCATATTGAACTTGTATTGATTAGAATTTATTAAATGAATAAATCAGATGATTTATATATTATATCGCAAAGTATCGCAATTTTGAATTTTTATTTAGTCCTCGCTCCCGAGCTCAATGCAAAATTAAATTGTCATCAATAATTTAAATACTTTAATTTTAACTAAGGAGTTCCCATTTAATTAGTTTTGATTATCCTTAAACCAATATTCTTGTTTCTATAATTAAAATTGCGCGGGAATGACAAAAAAAAATTAATAAATAAAAATAAATAAATAAATAAAAAACAATTGCCTGTTCAGAAAAAAATCAAAGCAAAAAACTCTTTTTCAACTATTTCTCAGCACATTCAGAGTTTTAGCCAGAAAATAGGAGAGGTCAAATTAAGGACAGCTTGGCCGGCACTTGGGACAATATGCTGATTGACAGGGGGACAGGGGGTTGGTCACGTGTCCTGTTCGCCCGGTGCCCGGTGAGGCGGTTTGGAAACCACGTGGTCATGCGGCGCGTCTTAACTTGAACAAGATCAAGATGTGTGTGTTGATCGTGTGTGTGAATCGCGGGATCGAGGGCAATATTACTATTCTCAATTCCTTTGTCTGGACTGTTTTTTAGCGAACATTATATAGGTTATGAACCTCTATCGAAGATCAAGGTAAAACTATTTTTTCAAAGTTTATTTTTCTTGAATGATATATTTTATTTATATTCATAAAAATATGAGATAACGTGTGGTGCTTACAGGGCCTGATTTGCAAGTCTCCATGCCCAAGGCACTTTTAAATTTTCCTGCCCCCTTTGAATGATTTTTACTTTATAGAGCGGCGATGATTCAACCACGGTGTTCATACCCCCCTAAACTTCATAAATGCACATTTAATTTCTATTAAGAAAATAAATATATAAAGGCATATTCTATTAATTGGTATTAAACTATTCTGTGTTTGGAATAATATCAAATTGTAGGTTGTCTGTAAAAGTATACATTGTTATGCATTCTATCACATCAAAAAAGCTACTACTGTATAACAGAACTGAAAATAAGCAATGTATATTTTATCTTTTGCATAATTATTATTATTACTGTTATTAATTTTATTTTGTTTCAACCTTACAACTTATCTCAACTTGTTGGTAGAACATTTTTACTACTTTTTTTTTTGTCAAAAATTAAAAAGTTTTTTCATCAACTAATGACATACACTGAAGTGACAAAAGTCATGGGATAGCAATATGCAAATTTTCAGATGGCAGTAGCATCGCATAGAACAGGTATAAATGCGCAGTGCTTTTACAGAGCTTTCATTTCTGTTCAAGTTATTCATGTGAAGAGGTTTTAACGTGATGATGACCGCACGACGTGAATTAACAGACTTTGAACGCGGAATGTTAGTTGGAGCTAGACGCATGGGTCATGCCATTTCGGAAATCGTTAGAGAATTCAACATTCCCAGATCCACTGTGTCAAGAGTGTGCCGAGAGTATGAAATTTCAGGCATAACATCCCACCATGGACAGCGCAGTGGTCGACCGCCTGCACTTAAAGATCGAGACCGGCGACGTCTGCAAAGAGTCGTAAATTCTAACAGACAAGCAACACTGCGTCAAATCACCGTAGAAATCAATGTGGGACGTACAATGGACGTGTCTGCTAGAACTGTGCGGAGAAATTTGGATTTCTTGGGCTATTCCAGCAGAAGACCGACTCGAGTGCCTTTACTGACAGAACGACATCGCTTGCAGCGACTCTCGTGGGCACGTGAGCATATCGGTTGGTCCCTAGATGAATGGAAAACCGTTTCCTGGTCCGATGAGTCACGATTTCAGCTGGTAAGAGCCGATGGTAGGGTTCGAGTGTGGCGCAGACCCCACGAAGCCATGGACCCAAACTGTCAGCAAGGCACTGTTCAAGCTGGTGGTGGCTCCGTAATGGTGTGGGCTGTTTTTTCATGGCATGGACTTGGTCCTCTAGTGCGACTGGACCGAACATTGACTGGAAATGCTTATGTCCAGCTACTTGGAGATCACTTGCAGCCATTCATGGACTTCATGTACCCAAACAACGATGGGATTTTTATGGATGACAATGCGCCATGTCACCGGGCCACAACTGTTCGCAATTGGTTTGAAGAAAATTCTGGACAATTCCAACGAATGATTTGGCCACCTAGATCGCCCGACATGAATCCCATTGAGCATTTATGGGACACCATCGAGAGGTCTGTTCGTGCCCAAAATCCTGCCCCATCAACGCTTTCACAATTATGGACGTCTATCGAGACAGCATGGCTCAATATTCCTGCAGAAGACTTCCAACGACTTGTTGAGTCCATGCCACGTCGAGTTGTTGCACTTCGCCGGGCAAAAGGAGGGCCGACACGATATTAAGAGGTATCCCATGACTTTTGTCACTTCAGTGTATAGCAAGTACAATAAGAGCTAATATGAAAAAAAAATCCAACTTGATCACGGGAGTTCAGTGTTAGAAATAAGTAGCCTAATTTTGAAAAAAAAATTTTTTACACCTAGATTTCCAAACATAGGCACCAAATTTCACACCTAGAGCTATGGATTGTATCTCTAATCTAGAAATTTGAATTAAAAAAAAATTTTCCGATATTTTTTTCCTTTTTTTTATAATTGAGACTCGTAACTGATGTAAAGGCAGGACACACTTAAAAGTAACTTATAAGTTATTTTATTTATGCTATTGATAATAACTAGCATTTCTACTTGATAAATAGTTATTGTATTATGATATGTACCTCTAAAAAATATCTTTAAAAATGCCACTTAGATTATTTATTCTGACAAATTTAATTTATGCTATAGGTATCATGACATCCAAATTCCTCTTTCTAAAAAATATCTATCCTAAATTAATAAAAACATGGGTTATTCAAAAAGTTTGAAAACTTCATAACCTCATAAACCAATGAGTCCTTATAATTATTTTAGCAACTCTTAATGGTTAACTTTATGACTACTGTTTTCCGGAAATGATTAAAAAGATTGTTTTAAAAAGACAGCATAGAAATATGATATTATGCTGATACTTAATATTCTGATAATTTATTTTGATTGTTGCTTCACAAAAAGAGGCCATTTGCTCAAAAGGAATGTTATATATAATTTATACTCTCTACCAAAAGTTTAAAAATAAACCTTAATAACTGAATTCGGAACAATCAATGAAGTACTGTATGCGTATATGTAGTTATAAATTAGTATAGCACGAACACATTTTAGTGTGAGTTTAAAGTCTTATTTTAAGGTATCTACATTTTATAAATTCATATAAAAATACTCAAAGGTCAAAATTTTGACCATCTTAAATAATTTCAAAAGTAATAAATTCAACAAAATCTACAAAATTAGTCATGATAACAAATGTTTGTTTTGTCAGTGTCTTAATGTGGGCAGAAATTTATATAATAACTTAAAATTTCCTGAAAAATAAATTTTTAAGAAAATCTACGGAAACGTACCAGCAGAAAATCTCAAGTTATTTGGAACACTTTATGCCTAATTTTTGAAAAATTTTGCAAATAAATATCTCAAGATTTTTTTCGGAGATTTTATACATTCTACAGAAAATCTTAAGACCCGTTGTCTGTAGATTTTCTTCGAACATAGGCTTAGGAAGTGTTCCAAATAACTTGGGATTTTCTCAACTTTTTTTTTAAAGATAGTTTTGAGATCTTTTCTAGTGGGGTACCCCCCCCCCCCCCGGGTGATGAGACATATTAAGAGCAGCAATAGACTGGAACTTGGGGAAAATTATGTGGAAAAACTATCTGTGACAATACACTCTAACCTGGGAAACCCTGAACGTTAATTTGTGGGAGAGTGAAAATTTTCAATTTGCTGAACAGAACTCCAAGTTTATCCAAATAGATAAAACACGTGGGTGCACACTAAGCAAATCTAATGAAAAGGGAAAATCAGGCATTTAAATTTTGAAATATTGCACTGATGTCTAAAAATTTTTCGAATTTCAGAGCAGATTAAAGTTACTCAAATTTGACATTTTTAATAACGTATTCATTAATGACCAAAGAAACAAACGTTTTTATACTTTTATTAAAAGGATGGCGGTAAAAGCACGGACGTAGTAATTTCTAGGGGGGGGGGGCTTGATGATTATATTCATCAGCCTAAACATCCACCAAGAAGGGACAACTATATTTTTAGAGACAAAATATACAGTCCCTAAATGTTCCTGCATTCACTGAAAAGATTTATTTTATAACACTGAAATTTATTCATGCATTTATTAATTTTCCTCCTCCCACACACATTTAAAATGCAAGATTGTATTTACGAATGGCAATGTGGCATTTCTATTTTATAAGAAATTTCAACATTTGAAAATATTTTGGCAACGGCAGTTCGGAAAAAAACTTTAATTTTTTGAAGAACAACTTAGTTGCCAAAAGTGCGATAAAGCATGCTAGCTGGCAACCCAGCAGGATAGCTTTCTATTGTTCTGAGCGGCTGCCTAGGGACGTCCAAAAAAAAAATTAATGGTGAAAAATACCCAATAGTATATTTATGAAGAATTTCTTTGTACGGTCTGGAAGTTTTGTTCCGATTGACCCCGCTGTTCCTATACACCCCATTTTACGGTACTCTACGATTTAACCTGAAAAATGCCAAATAAATACTTTGGACATGATAACAAAAATAAATGGAATAGCACTTAATGAGTATGAAATTTCCTACAAAATAAAACCAAAATAAAGTTTCTAAGATGAATAATTTTGGTTTTACAGAGGAAAAACTACGATTTTTGGCTAAAAATCGCTGTTTTTCGTAACTTTACCCACTTTGAGGCACGTGTTAATATTATCCGATTAAGCTAAAACTTTTCAAATCTCATTTTCTAGTCTATTGGCACATTTTAGGGGGGTGCCTCAAAAGATTAGTGGGAAAAAAAATTTCCCCATGTTACTTCCAATTTCGAGGATTTGCGTTGCAGCCTGACTTGTAAAAATTCTGAAAAATATTTAATCATTTTTTTCGAAATTTTAAATAAGATTAGACTTAAAGAAAATAAAATTTCCTACAAAATGAGACCAAAATAAAGCTTCTAGGATCAGTAGTTTTGGTTTTACAGAGGAAAAACTACGATTTTTGGCTAAAAAACGCTGTTTTTCTTAACTTTACCCTCTTTGCGGCACGTGTTAATATTATCCGATTAAGCTAAAACTTTGCAAATCTCATTTTCTAGCCCATTGGCACATTTTAGGGGGGTGCCGCAAAAGAAATTCGAAAATTGATTTTTTGTGACCACCCTAATGCACACGTATCATCAAAAGTTGCATAGCTTAAGAGTGATAGGGGAAAATCTGAAAAAAGTCAGGATAAGACTACAGCCAACAAGAACCATCATAAAAATAGCAAAAAAATGAGTGAAAATGACCTATAATTTTTTTTTTTTTCATTTTTTAAAATAATATTTTAATTAGTGTTACCCTTTTAATACCATTCTATGAATTTTTTTATTGTCCACTGCCCTCCTATTCTTATAAGGAAACGATTTTGCTCATTTCTCAAAATTTTAAATATTTATTTTTCACGATTGTAAATGAAATATTGAGCCTACAGACTACTGTTTGGGCTTGAATGAAAGCTGATTAAATGTGCTGTAATTACATGTCTATTTTTTGTCTTGTAGAATAGGAATTTATGTCGATATTTCTGTACCTCAGAACCAGTACGACGTAAGTCCAAAAATGGCGATTTTCACTTTTTTGCTTCATTGTATGTAGAATCCTATTCCACATCGACCTATGAGAACGTTTTTCTATAAAACAAATTCCTTCACAATTATTTAACAGCGTGAAAAGAGCGCGAGTCCCATCCTTTGCATGTATTCGACAATCGTTTTCGGCCTCTACTGAAAAATGACGAAAATGGACTTACATTAGTCTGGTTCTGAGGTACAGATTTGGTCCATAATATGATCGAAGATAATTTTTTCACTTTTCGTAAAAAACTCAATTTTTCGATGTCTCCTAAATTATTCGTCCTACAGAACTCCACTTGAGCTTAAAATGTTGCAAATTTAGTGTTCTTTAAAATGGGTATTCACATGTATCATCAAAAGTTGCATAGTTTAGGAGTTATAAAGGAAAAACTGAAAAATGTCCGAAAATTTCGCTGTTTTTCGCGAGTTTCGCAGCGAGCACAGGTTTTACCGCCTAATTCACCGTTAACCAAGTCCCGTGGCCGAAACCACGAGGTTCAATAACTCGGGGTTGAGATTGTTACCACGCGTTTTTAAAATTCGGTATTCACCGGCAAAATTAACGCCGGAGTTACCCCAACTTCGAGGTAACTCAACTGAGCG
The DNA here is from genome assembly GCA_038373865.1 of Uloborus plumipes. NCBI lineage: Eukaryota > Metazoa > Arthropoda > Arachnida > Araneae > Uloboridae > Uloborus > Uloborus plumipes. The sequence goes on along the minus strand of JAXGGA010000419.1, from coordinate 114,106 downwards.
AGCAAACCAAGCATCCTATTAGTTAAAAAAAGTCACATGATTTACTACGTCGTTTGTTTACATTTGGAGTTAACTAAGGTTTGCGTTGAAAGTAGTGCTCTCTTGTTATTGAAAATTAATTAACGCAGCTCACAGCCCATTACTAACGAAATATTGGTCATAAAAAATAAAGAAATATAATAAGAGTTTCTCGGAATCGTGGGTGAAAACGTGGAAATCGCCGCAATCGTAGAGCTCCTATTTCCGCCACATTGCTTTGACTTATGTTATTAATGTTTACATGTATTGCGCATGCTCAGAGAACAAACCACGCATTTAACCTTGCTCCTACAGAGCTTGGTTAAGTTTCCCAACCAAGCGTGGTTTCGGAAACCTGTCAGCGCGTAGTTAAAGTTGACGGTGAATACGAAGTAGGCGGTAACTCCGGGTTAAGGGTCGGTTTAACCATGCTTGGTTAACGGTGAATAAGGCGGTTAGAAAGGTGCAAACTTAGATTTACACTACCCCCAGGGACCCAAATAACATATTAAAAATTCAGAACTACATCGCGATTTGCGATTTTAATGTCTAATTTTACTGGACTACGATGATAAAAATCTTATTTACTTTTAAATAAGAAAATGTGAAATTGTTTTATATAGGACATGTTCAACATGTCTAAAGAAAGGTAATCCTTACTAGAGCCCCGCTATATAGATAGGCCGACGCATCAAGATTAAGTTTCACCACTTTGGATCCAATTCCTTAACTTTTACTTTCAAATTTTCATTGTTGCTGAGTTGGGTTACCAGAAAAATGTTTTGGCACATTGCTAAGCTTTGTCAAATCCACGTACCGCTAATAATTGCTCATAGTGAAAAATTACCAAAACGCGATTACTGGCCAGAAAAGACAACCACTCAAACACACAAACACGCGCTGGATCCAAAGTGGTGAAATTTAATCTTGATGCGCCGCTGGCTCGTCTATATAGAGGCCTTAATCCTTACTAATAAAATTTGCTTGTCAACAAAACCAGAATCAAGAGGGAAAAATGAAAGCCCTTTGAAAAGCCTTAAACTATAAAATCAATTTCAAGTATTTTATTTGTTTAAAAAAAATAGAAACTGGCAACTGATAAACATTTTAATAAATTATAAGAGTTTGCTTTCCTTATCTGCCAACAATGACAACGGTTCCAATCGCGTGAATAAGGGCTAAGCTGCATTTGCTAAAAAACGCTATAACTCGCGTTCTATAGAACATGGAAGATCCAATTACATCGTATCAGAAGCAGAAAATTTTTCTCTTTCATTTGGTGCTATTTTTTAAAAGTTTTGAAACATATTTTCACTGCTAAAACCCCGAAAAACCTTTCAAAGGTTTTTAATTAATATCTTCGTTAATTAATACCATGCGAAGACGCAACCTAGCTAGGAACACTCTCGATCAACTCCCCTTTCAAACAATTTTTTTTTTTTTTTAATCGGTCCATCCGTTTAGGCTGCAAAGTGCCACAGACAGATACACAAATACACAGATACACATACTTCATACACGTCAAACACATAACCCCCCTTCCTTTGTGTGTCGGGGGTTAAAAATACATCTTTCTGACTACACAGCCACCTTTTTTGATAAAATTCTCCCACATTCAATCGACCTTCCACTAACCACACCCAACATTCAAATCTTTACTGACTTCTCCTAAACCGAACACGGGGTGGGATGGCTTGCGCACTCGCCGCCTTTTTTAATGACGACCTCTTTTTCGCGAAAACGAACACCCTCTCTCCTCATAACTCGATCTTCCAGGCCGAAATGCTTGCTATTAATTTAGCCATCAAATGGATCATTTGCAATTCTCCTGACTTCCCAAATTTCTCCTTTTTAGCCTACTTTCCCGTTAAAAACAAAAGAAAGACGAAAAAAGTATTAAAAGTAGCTTAATGCATCTAAAAAATATCGCCAAAAAAATAGTCCAAAAAATATCGCCAAGTTAAAAAAATAAAAAGGTAAAATGAATATCGAAAAATTAAAAATTTGAAAGTAGGGTATTGAGATGGGGAATTTGTGCGTCGGTCGGTCTGTCGGTCGGTCGGTCGGTCGGTCGGTCGGTCGGTCTGTCGGTCTGTCTGTCCCCCCCCCCAATAACTTTTGAATGAACATTCCGATTTGGACAAACTTTTTTTTGTTGGAAAGATCTCGCCGAGTACAGCTGATTCCCATATTTGATTTTTCGATTTGAACAATTTTTGGTTCAACTTTGAACCGTTCAAACAACCTGTCCCGCGATGCTAACTTTTGAGTGAACAGTCCGATTTGAACAAACTTTTTTTTGTTCGAAAGATCTTATCAAGGATACTTCATTCCCGTATTTACATTTCCGATTTGAACAATTTTTTGTTCAACATTGAACCGCTCAAGCAAGCTGTCACCCATAATAACTTTTGAGTGAACAGTCCGATTTAAATAAAACTTTTTTTTTTGTTCGAAGGATCTCAGCAAGGATACTTCATTACCGTATTTAAATTTTCAATTTGAACATTTTTTCGTTCAACATTGAACCGTTCAAGCAACCTTTCCCCACCTTATAACTTCTGAGTGAACCATCCGAATGGAATAAACTTTTTTTTGTTGGAAAGATCTCGGAGAGTACAGCTCATTCCCATATTTGATTTTTCGATTTGAACAATTTTTGGTTCAACTTTGAACCGTTCAAACAACCTGTCCCGCGATGCTTTCAGAAAAAAAATTTAACATTAGCGCCTACGGGGAATTTAAGTTGAATGTTGATCCTGAACTTAAAGTCGGATTTCCTTCAAACTAACTTAGTAAGAAAATGGTTTTGATAAGTAATGTTTGTAAAGTACTTTTCTGAATAATCTTCTGTGAGGACTCTGATTCCGACTCCGACTCCGCAAACATGGCGGAAATGCAGGCTCAGAAAAAAAATGACTGACTGTGCAGACGATTTTTTGTTTATTTATTCATTTGTTTTATTTTATTTATTTATTATTATTATTATTATTATTATTATTTTTGGCAGACGATTTTTTTTGTAATAAAAATGTTTCATTCACAAGGGCATTTTGTTCTTTATTTATATTTAACAACTGGCAACGGATTAAAAGTGAAATTCGAGACATTTTATCAACGGACGAGTTTTTTTTTTTTTTTTTTCTTTCTTTGATAAAATGTGTTTTGATGTGCTTTGTACTTTTTTTTTTTTTTTTGAAAACAATTGAGGAATTTTTCTACGGAAGAACTGTAACAGTTACATTCTTTAAAAGGTGCGACAAAACTTTATTTATTCATTTATTTACTTTTTATGTGTCTATTTCATCTGATGAGAGGGGTATATTTTGCTTTTAGAAATCAGCTTTAAGTGCTAAAAAGGTATGTTTGACATAATTTTTAGTCCCAGATAATTAAGAGAATAATGATCAGATGCTAGAATGCCGATGTCCATGTACGGGAAAGTAGGCTCGTTTAGTTCTTGACAGAACTTCTTGTTTATTTTTTCTGACAGCTTTTCAGCCATTCAATCGCTCCTCCAGTTCCATCCCTTTTTCCCCCTTTACTTTTAAAACCAAACAAAATGTTGCCAAAATTGCTAATTTAACTTCAATCTCCTGGGTCAAGGGGCCCTACTCTCATTGTATCGTCAATATAGTCGATACCGAGAATACAGGTTTTTTTTGTGCGTGACGTTACATCTCGTGAGACTCGAATAATCGCTAATCTCAAAGTCACTTCTAAGTTTAGGTATCTAGAATCGCGCCGAGAAGTCTACGACAGGGTAAGAAGACGTGAGTTGTCTTCCTCGGCAGTGAGAAGCTGTTTGTTTATTCCAAGTTTTCTCAACGCGAAGTGTGCCATAATCAGGGTTGTTTGATTTCGTCCGGGGTGGAAAAAACCGCTGGAAAAAACCGCCCCGGACAAAATAGCATTTTGTCCATTTCGTCCATTTTGTCCACTTTAAAGAAAATGACAGTTCTTGATTAAAAAATCCAAAGTTTAAAAGTAATGTTTTAAAACATTGATTTTTTTCAATGAGGTAATAGTTTTATTATCAAAATTAACACACATAATTATGTATACAACAAATCTCTATATATAAAGATGACGGTGTTTGTTTGTTTGTTTGTTTGTTTGTAACCGCTGTCCAGAAGCCCCCACAGCACCTACAGACCTGGAACTTGGCACAAAAATTCGAACATATCCCAGTAAAATGCACCTCGAAGGCCAAATTTTTAATTTTGAATTAGTTATTTTTAAATTAATTAATTAGTCCCATTTTTGGTGTATCCGCCATAATTGAGGTGGGAAAACCTTCCCCCACCCCAAAACATTATATATCGCTGGAAAAGGGGATTTTTTTTCTGAAAAAGAAAAGTTTTAGCACGTTTCTGTCCGTTAATTAGTACATGAGATATTAATTAATGAAATTTAGTCAATTTTCAAGGCTTAACTCTGTACGCAAAACCGAAACACTAGATCCATTTTCCATACAAGCTGCTCTTTCTTCTCTCTCTCTCTCTCTCTCTCTCTCTCTCTCAGTGGTTTAAATTTACTTATAGAGTTAAGCCTTGAAAATTTACTCAACTTGAGTATATGTCCTATTACTTACTTAACATAACCCCCTTAAGTCCTGCAGCTTGCCTCAACGTGGCAAGGGGGTGGCAATGGGCGGAGTGGACATGAACGTCGGGAGTATCCTACTCCTGGTAGGGTCACCCAAGGCGTGAAGGCCACCCCATTATGCCTAGCTAAACTCTGTTTTGGGCAGACCCAATCTAAGGTGTGAGGCACCGTGCTGATGGATGAATGGCATCTGGGTCTTATATGATGTCTCAAACGGTCCCCTCGAAGAACCAGGCGAAACCTCGTTGTATCCAGCCTTGCACCCGTACAGGGAAGCCATGCGGGTGTCGACCGTTACCCATCCTCCCAGTTCCCAGGTCTCTCATGGACCTATTCACTCGCACAAATAACCAAGGGTTGGGTTCTTCTGCTGAAGGTACCCAACTAGCCAGTGAAACAACTCCTGTAGGGTTGGATCCTGGCACCAATGAGGAAACCAGCAACCCTGCTGCTGGAGGAGGTGCGGGTGCTGCCCAGCAACCCACTGACTCTGCTGTAGGGGTGCAGGAAGTACTCGTTAAAATTGCTCAATTGAATCTTCACCATAGCCGTTCTTCATCTGCTCTTCTGAGTAGTCAGATGGCTAGAGGAGAGTTTGATATTGCATTAATCCAAGAACCCTGGACCAGAGGAGGTAAAATCTTAGGTCTAGGTACGCGGGATCATAAAATTTATTATGATACTACTTGTGCAAGGCCTAGGGCATGCATTATTGCCAGCACTAGGCTTAATGCTCTGAATCTCATTAAATACCTAGATGGTGACAATATCGCTGTCAAGGTAACTAATGAGAATAAAGGACATAAAGATGAACTTATTCTTATGTCTTCTTATCTTCCTTTTGAAGAGAAAGATCCTCTCTGAGAAAATGAAAGCTCTTATTGAGCATTGTAAAAAAGCCAATAAGAAATTTATTATTGGCTGTGATGATAATGCTCATAATATAGTTTGGGGCAGCTCTGACTGCAACAAACGAGGCGATAGCTTACTGGAAGACATCTTATTTTACAACTTATGCCTTCTTAACAGAGGCAATGAGCCTACCTTTGTTACTGTGAATAGGAAGGAGGTCATTGATCTGACAATTTGCAGCAACTCTTGTGTTGATCAGGTTAAGGGTTGGAAGGTGTCGGATGAAATTACTTTATCTGACCACCGGCTAATTACTTTCTGTGTCACTGGTCTTACTAGACTAAGTTTCATTGGTAAAAATCCCAGGAACACTGAATGGGATTCTTACATCCAAGATCTTGAGTGCTTTACTGGTGGTATCACTGGTAATTATAACTCGGTAGCGGATTTGGAGTTGTCTGTTGACCAGTTGCAACGTGCCATTCTCCTGTCTTACTACCAAAATTGTAAGGCTACTGTTACTGCCTCGCCAAGGCTCTTGGTGGTCAAGAGAGCTCAGTAACTTACGTAGCAAGTGCAGAAAGCTCTTTAACCGAGCTAAGAAAAATTGTGATTGGGATGCTTATAAATGTACCCTCACCAAATACAATAAGGCCATCAGAGGGACGCAAAGTATAATTGCTGGAGGCAGTTCTGTGATAGCATTACTGATGTTTCTTCTATGGCAAGAATTACAAAATTCATGTCCAAGGACAGAAACAATGGCTTGAATACCATAAAGCTTCCAAATGGCAGTTTTACTGAATCTAGCAGAGATACCTTAGCAGAAATGCTAAAGGCACACTTTCCAGGTTCTAATGTCATTGATGGCTCATTCCCATTGGTTACTGTAATGGGTGCCTTAGTTAATTAATTTAAAGTTTTTAAAACTCGTAATAATTCATAATTCATAATAAACATTCTTAGTGAACTTTCTAATTCATTGAATTAAATTAAATGAATAGTTAAATGAATAAAATTATATAAATAAAAATTTGCACCATTATTCGATTGATCGTATAGTGGTAGTGTATTGCATTGAAACACTTAAATAAAAAAAACGGAATTAAATCCCTTAATTTAAACATATCAAAATTCTTTGAATAAAATCAAATCAACTCAGATTTCAATTTCACTCCATTATTTATTTTATAAAATTGTATTAATCAGCATCAAATATTAAATATTGACAAAATTTGTACTTAAATCCTTCAACATGTAAATTGCATTAACATGAAAAAATGGAGTAATTGTATCATTTCAAAGAGAAAAACATTTACCATGAATACCCTTTTTGAAGGGGAGAAACGACGTCTCCCTCTTCAATTATATTCATTGTGAGAAGGCACGTTCGCTTTCTTTTGCTCTCTTTGATTGTCAATCGAAAAGTCGGGTTTTAGTTGGTACATTAGTATTGATCAAATCACTTTTGCCAAGACAAACGAATCTATCATAGTTCATCAAGCGGTTCAAAATCCATTTAGAAGATCATTGATGAGTCAACACAGTTCGTTTCATATGTGGAGGAATATGGCTCTACGGCGTTTCTTCAGCACAGTTTAAATTCCAATTAGAAGCTCGTTGATAGCATTAACAAAATTAGAAGATCATTGATGAGTCAACACTGTTCGGTTCATATATGAAGGAATATGGCTCAACGACGTTTCTTCAACACAGTTCAAGTTCTAATTAGAAGATTGTTGATAGGAGATTCGATTCATTAACAAAATTGATAAATTGATGCATACAGGAAGTTTATAGCCGAAAGATCCATTCGCAAAATAAGATGATTCATTCAGTTCCGGTAACCAGTAACAATTGGACAAAAATAGGAACATTAATCTTGTTTAAAATATATATAAGTTACGAATTCTTCACGATTCACGTTTCATCCAGATTATAATACGAAAAATACATTTCTCTTCCAAATTCATCAATTAAATTTCAATTGCAACGCTTTTTCTTGGCCTTTTGCCAACGGATTTTCTACGGAAACCTTTTTCGCACTGCATAGCTGTGCCGGACATCCTAACGATACGAAGGCAGCAGAGAGAAGATTGATAGCTGATTTTTTTTTAATCTTCCCGAGTGACGCTCATTTTCTCAGCCAATAAGCGAAAAGCTGCTAACGTTTGTTTCCAAATAAAGTCATACAACAGGGAGATGTGGTCAAGTCATTAATTCGTCAGTCATCGCATTCCTACGTGATGTCACACGCTTCTTCAAACAGAAATCACCACTTATGGCGCCATCTTGTAGTAAAAATTGCTATTAAAAATGATTAAAATTGTAGATTTTAACAGTTACCATACTAATAAGCAGGTGTGCTAAAAGCAAATGGGACTGCGCTAACAGAATTGTTACCTATGAGAGGGTTGTTTGGGCAATCAACTCATTCAAACCCTTCAAAATTCCTAGTATGGATGGCATTGTTCCTGTTCTTCTGCAGAAGTGAATAAAAGTTCTTGCCTCCATACTTTGCAGGCTTTTTAGAGCATGTATTGCCCATGAGCATGTTCCGACTGCCTGGAGGCAGACTAAAGTTGTCTTCATCCCAAAAAGTGGTAAAGATAATTACTATGAGGCTAAGTCTTTCAGACCCATTAGTCTCACTTCTTTTTTCTTAAAGGCTATTGAAAAGCTAATTGATAGACACATTAGAGAGACCGTGTTGAAATCATCATCTCTCTCCCTCTCTCAACATGCCTATCAGCCCGGCAGATCGACTGAAACTGCTTTGTACAACCTTTCCTTTATTTTGGAAAAGCCATTGAAAGACAAGGAAGTAGCTTTGGCTGTTTTCCTTGATATTGAAGGAGCCTTTGATAGAGTCCCTTTAAGTACTATCTTGAGGGCCCTTGTTAAAAGACACATTGACAGAACTATTGTTAACTGGATTAAAAATCTGTTGTCTTTTAGGTATGTTAATGTTTCTCTTTGTGGTGAAACTCTTATTGTTCACACTAATGCTGGATGTCCACAGGGTGGTGTTCTTTCACCTATCCTTTGGTGTTTAGTTGTCGATTCTCTGCTGGAAAGCATTACTACTTCTGGCCTTTCATGCATCAGCTATGCTGATGATGTCACTATTGTGGCTAGAGGGAAGTTTATTGAGACTGTCTCCTCCATTTTGTCACAGGGATTAAAATGTGTGGAGAGATGGTGTCAGTCTGAGGGTCTCTCTGTAAATCCTCATAAAACCACTATGGTTGCTTTCACACATAAGAGGTATCCAGGTATGTGATTAAGTTATTTGGAAAAACTCTCACTTGTTCTGAGGAGGTCAAATACCTTGGGGTCTATTTTGACTCCAAGTTGAACTGGAAAAAGCATCTTACTTATAGTCTGACAAAGGCAAGTAAAGTGTTTTGGTCCTGTAAGAGAGCTATTGGGAGAACTTGGGGGCTACGTCCCAAGGCTGTCAATTAGGTCTATAGGATGGTCATCTGTTCCATCATTACCTACGGTTCCATTGTCTGGGGGTCTAGAACCAGGCTAAATACTGTGAAAACGGAACTTAACAAGCTGTAAAGGATGGTCTGTGTTGCCATGTCTGGATGTATTAAGACCACGCTCACTGCATCTCTTGAACTGCTACTAGGTTTATGTCCTCTCTATATGCGTATTGAAGCTGAGGCTTTTATGTGCAAGGAAAGGCTTAAGCGCTCCGGTCTGTGGAAGTCCTATTCTGGGTATCTTTCCTGGAAGAACTTTGATGGGGATGTACTTGGGCATCCTTTATCTGGCCTGCCAAGCGATGACATGTGCAATGACTATGCTTTTGACAGGCCTTACACAGTTATTTTTCCTACTCGAGCTGACTGGAAAGATACTCCTTTACATCATAGTCAAAGTTGTACTCTCTGGTTTACTGATGGTTCTAAAATGAACGAGAGCACAGGTGCTGGGGCTTTTTGTTCCAGTGATGGTATTAAATACTCTTGTCCGCTGGGCAGGTTTACTACTGTCTTTCAGGCTGAGGTTTATGCCATTTTGATGTGTTGCATTATGTGTCTGAATAGCAGCTACAGAAATAGATGTGTTCACATCTGCTCTGATAGTCAAGCTGCCTTAAATGCCCTAAATAAGGTTGCAATAACATCCCGCATCGTCTGGGAATGCTATAATATGCTTTGCACTCTTGCAAAGTTGAACAAGGTCACTCTCTTTTGGGTACTTGGGCACTCAGGTGTCAAGGGTAATGAAATAGCTGATCAACTTGCTAGGAAAGGTTCTGAGACCCCTTTTGTTGGTCCAGAACCAGCAATTGAGATTTCAAAGAATCTCATTAGGACTGCTGTTTTTAATATTTTTAGGGAAAAACAGTACCACAACTGGCGGAACTTGGATGGGCAACGTCAGGCAAAGGAACTTAATAGAGGGTGCCCTAGTTTTAGGGCAAAAGAGCTCTTAAGTTTTAATAGAAATAGTATTAGGAAGGCCATTGGTCTCCTTACTGGTTATTGTACATTAAAGCGACATCTCACTATAATGGGTGTCATAAATGATCCAACTTGCAGGGGATGCCTCTTTCATGAGGAAACTGTTGCTCATATCCTGTGTGATTGCGAAGTGTTTTCTGCCTATAGGTTTGAACACCTAGGTCGTCATTTGCTTGAACCTTGGGAGATTCATGACATTCCTATTAGGTGTTTGCTGAATTTTGCTTCAGCCACTGGTCTATTTTAAGGCTTCTGTTTGGGGACTAGTACAATAGACCTGTGGTCGCAGTGTTGGTTCGTTTGAACCCCCCTTTCTCTCATTTCATTTCATACTTAACATAATGTCTTTTTGACTTATTTGGCGAATTGTTTTAAATTTTAAAAGGACTTTTAGTGTAGCTTAAAAGGTTGTGGAGAAAACGGTAAGATTAGAATTTTTTATGCGACATTTTAAAAGAACTCAATGCATTTACAGTTTTTAAAATACTATGAGATTTAGAGCTGTGATGCCTAATAAGTGAATTTGAGATGTAATATAAGAATATATTCTTAAAAATTAAAGTTTTGTTGTGGCCAATAACTCTCACAATATTTTCAGAAAATTATAGTGATTTGCCCCCTATGATGAGAACGCTACTGATAACTCTAAATGTTTAGCAACAGAAACATCAGATGAAGAGTTTAATGTATTAAATAAGCTCAAGTCTCAAAAGACTTTCAAAATATTTTTGGAGGCGAAATGGACAAGATAAAAGTACCGAAATATCAGGAGGGAGTTTTAAATCATACATGACCGTTATACAAAGTTTGACGCTTTTTTTCCAGAATGATTTTTCTAAAAACAACTCTACCAATACTGAAATAATGACTGCAATTATAACAAATGCAAATCTGACTAATGAAGATAATGTGACAGCAGCAACAATTGTGATAATTCCTCTAAAAACTCCTATAAATTTGTGTACGTCATCTACTTCAAACAAAACAACTCACTGTAGAAAATTTATCGATGATTACCAACAAAATGCGCCAAAAAGTAGGAGAAAATTTCTTAATAGGATAGCCAAAAATATCATTCTTTGTAATTTCTGAGAGTTACAGAGCAGCTACTTAAAACAATGAACAAGAAAAGCAGCAAAAAGAATGCAAAGTAAAGAAAAGAAAACGGAATGGACAAGCAGCCGTACAGAAAGAAAATGCTTTAAGGAAGACTAAAACAAATAAAGAGAAGTCAAAAAATAGAAAAGGGAACGATGGAGAAAGATATTGAATGCTATAATGTTATAATATATTTAATGAATGGAAAATATATTCAATTAACGGTATGATACCTTCATATAATGGTATACTATATTCATGTAAAGGTACAATATTTTCATATATATATATATGAATAATCCAGTACAACATTGAATGTTTACATGGCCAATAACTATGATAAGGTGGCCAATTTCTATCAATTTGACATTTTTGTTTTTGCGTTGACTTTTTTCTAATAATGTATTTGAAAAAGTGTTTTCAGACAGTATGAATAGTAAAATGCATAAATATAGTATCATATGAAGTCATTTATTTTTCATTCAAGCATACAAATACGATGTCGCTAAAGTGGCAAATTACTACACCGCTTCAACCCCCAAAGCAGAATACTGCTAAATTTGGAACGTACGTCGCAGAACAGGTATCTGAACTGCAAAACAATTCTGGTCAAATGTGAGGGAAAGTTCTGAAAATTTTCTGCAGAAATTCAACAAGTTCTGCAGAGGAGGCAGTTTTCTAACTAAAGATACAATTTTTCAGAAATTCGGAACAATTTCTGCAGATTTCTTCAAATTTGAAAAAAAAAAAAATCTGCAAATTATGCTTATTAAGCAGAAAATCAAAAAGTTGATTTTTTTGTGATATTTGCAGGAACTTTAAATTTACTCCAAGCTGAACAAAATCTGCAGAATTTGCACAAAATTACATGTTTAGTAAAAATATACTTGCAGAAAATTATGTTTGACTAACCTGTTTTATTCCGATTAAGCGTTCTGCCTCCAAGACTTGGTCTCATTATTGGCTATGTGCTGCTATTTTAGTGAAAACATTGCTTCTAACGCAGCGGCAAAGCATTCAGAGCTATTTGATGTTTGGAGGAACAGACATAGTGAATTGATTTACATTTTCTGTCAAGAATGTGTGGCTGGTATTTTAATTTCAGGCTTTTTTCTGTAGTAAGACTACACTGTTAAAAGTGATGTGCTTAAAAATGAGACAATTTGGTGACTTATTTTTTCCAAGTTAATTGGTCTTGAATTCAAGTCTCTGACAAATTCAAGTTTAAGACGGTCCTGTTATTCAAATGTTCCACAAATACAGGAAGGAAAATATTACTTTGTTTGAATTGAAATAACTAATAAATTAGTAGAAAAAGTTGAAGTTTATCATCATAAAACGATTTTCTGTCTCTTCAAAACCATTTATTTCCAAAAATAAAAATAAAATGACTATTTATTTCTTAAGCGATCGGCTATCTTAACACCAGAGATTCTTGATAACATTACGCATGCGCGGCGAGCGGGGGATAACGGAAAATCCCCTTTCTTCCTTCTTCCCGCCATGCCAAACGAGTGGTGGACCGGTGGACGTAGAATATGAAAAGTGAAAAAACGGTAAGTTTTTAATGTTCAGTTTTGTGTACAGTTCTGTTTTATTCTGCTTTTATTTTCATTTGATACTTCATGTCTTTGTAATAAGTTTGAACTTTCTCGATGACACTAGAAACGGACAAGACTGGTGGAAACTAGGCTTGGCATCGGTGTATTTAGGTGTGTGAGAGCTTTTTTTTTTAGATTTACATTGAGTACAACACCCTTTGTCCCCGTCACCTTCTACTTGGAAAATTCGAAATGACGAGTCTTGTATCATGCGTCTACAAAAATGAATTATATTTCTACGTTTTCAGGAGTTCATCAACATCATTTAAAATTGTATGACAAATGACGGAATGAATTTTTTACAGTAATATTGTTAAAATAATCCTGAACAATGACTGAATTGGTTTAATTTGATGACGGGTTAATATTTTAAAAGAACTTGAGTAATATATCTATAGAACCAATGAAACAAAATTTTGTTAAAAATTGCTTAAGCCTGTGTATTATTGGAGCAATCGAAAGTAAAAGCAATTTGATTCGCTGAATTTTTTTTTTACTAGCGCATTTTTTTCGTCCTATTATAAAGTGACTTTGTTTAACTTCAATGCCATGCTAGCTGAATTGAGCAAAAAGACCGTGAATTGCAATTGAGAAAAGGAAGCACACTTTGGAAATAGCTTATTTTATCCAAGTTTTTATAAACGCCTGTTTACAATATTCATTAAATATTCCTTCTTAGAACCTGTTATCTTTTGCAACTAACAAAAGATTCAGTATTTATTTTTGAAATATCATTATTATTATATTTATTAATTAATTTTTTCAAACGATGAAAATTTTGTTTTCTTTTTGAATTGCTTTCTTTTTGAATTTAAACAATATTTAACCATCTGTTTCATTTTGTTAAAATTGTTTCATGCGAGTAAAAAAACATTTATAATGTGGATAAATTTATTGTTCTACTTCTATTAAAGTATTGACTTGAAGGGCTAATAAATAATACTATCCAATGGTATACTGTCACTGTAATATTTGTATAATCAAACATAATTTGAAAAGTCAATGGATTTTTTTTTTTTAATTTTTTTTCTCCAATTTCTTCCGCCACCCTGGATTTTTTTTGAAAAAAGTGGACAAAATAAGAACCCCAGAGGAGGCTCCGTTGTTTTTTAGGGAGTGCCCAGGGGCTGGTTTAGAACAGGGCATTCGGGCCCGAGCCCAAGTCCCCCAACAAAAGAAGGCACCAAATTTTTTTACCAAGTATTTTATTATTTATGAAAATTGTTTCAAACAATATAAATACCATGAGTGTGTAAGCAAAAAGGGAGTTTATTTATCTTTTTTTTTTTGAGGGAGGGGGGGGGGGGCACCACATTCGTTAGAACGCTGAAGCACTCAGGTGTGTAAATCGGTCGCTGCCTCTTGTGCTTGATGAATGGATAATGCAGCTTGGTTGATTTAAATTGTTTAAAATAAAATGATTTCTTCTCAAGTGTTTTATTTGAATAGTTTTATAACATAGAATGTTTGCTGCAGTACATGTATTTGCGTTTCTTTCGAATGATTTAGATGTTGAAATATTTTTGAGGAGAAAGCTATTTTCTTCATATTGTCGGCTCCAAGAAATATTATTCGTTTAAGCGGGGATTTTTAAGCATTGCGTCTATGGCATCTGTTCCAGGATTTTTTATTCGTGTAAGCGAGGTATTTGATTATCCGACCCGATTAAGCGGAGACGACAGTATGTGCAAGATTTGCTGGGTTGAGTTTTTCAGAAACAAATACCATTGTTTGACAAGAATAGGAGCTTCTTTATTTAATATCAAAAAGGAATAAATATTTATTGGTCAATTCAAACCTTAAGGGTTTAAACCCCCAAACCCTTGCATACGCCACTGTAATAATATGAGCAAGCTTATGTGGGAGACATGGGTTTTGCATCCTGTTGGTGTACCTACTTCAGGAAGGAAAGGTTAGAGAGGGAAGGAAACAGAACAGCAAAATTTATTGATCTGTTCAATATTAAAACTTAAAAGAAAGGAGAAATTACATTTGTCTTTTTTGAACCTTAAGTTTTTATATTAACACATAATCGCACCTGTTTACTATTTTTTTATTTTTTTCCTACTTAGTTGAATTGTATTTCCCCAACGCAGTCTCTCCTTTGGGACCCCATTCGAAGTAGAGCCCAAGTCCAGTGCTTCATCGGAACAGAGGTACGTATTATCTCGTGTTTGATTTGAAATTATTACTTTTTTATTTTGTATACATGTAAATATTTTTTTCCAATTTTATTTTAAGAAATGTTTCTCTTGTCTCAACTTATCATGAGCCCCCATATGTTCAATTTAAAAGGAACTAAGAATTTTTTTCAAGGATTTAAGTTAAAGGTGCAGAAAGTTGACGCTTGTTTCCTGTTTACAAAGGAAAAAAAAAAGTTAGATTTGTGAAAACTTTCTTTTAAAAAATTAGACTGACATTTTACCAGTTTAGAGGAATTTATAATTTTGCTTCTTCAGAAGACAAATATTCGTCAAATTGGCCGAGTAAAGAGCATTTACCGTATACTCGGTACTACACTAGTGTCCACCAATTATAGTTACCCTGTCTCTAATACACGGTGGCATCAGAACCCGGAAGTCAGATAATTTTATCAATCAGGAAAATGCCAGGGAAAATCAATTTAATAAAGCAAAGAAACAACAGCATTGTCCGATCAGTGTAAAATTTTAACTTGCCTGACAATTCGTGGGATAGGAGCCGTAATCGCCATTCGACCATGTAGGCATTATTATCTTAATGTAGACTTATTTTCAACCCTTCTTACTTATCCCCCCCCCCCATTAAGGTAACAAAAGTAGTCCAACACAGCGTTTTGGGACAAATGTTACGAAAAATTTGTTGCCCAAACCCCCTGTTTATGCCAAATGATGACTCATGATCCCCCCTTTCCGCGAAGCTGGATTCGCCCTTGGTTGAATAGTGGATTTATAATATTCTTCACCAAAGCAGTATATTAAATTCGTGTGGCACAGAAATTAAATTCTACTGCAAGCATTAATCAAAATTTATTTAATGATTTTTTTCTTTTAATTTGCTTTAGACTTTAATTATGTGTCAAAGTAATTAGAAATAATGCTGTTCATGTTTTTGAACTGCATAGTTTTGAATTTAATTGCAGTATAAATTGCTTAATTTTAAGGGATTCATCGATGCAGCATGGGTGTTACAAATTTCATACATCAAAGAAAAAAATTCAAAAATTGAAAAATTCATATTTTAATTAAAAAAAAATTTTTTGGACAGTTAGGTTCACTATATTTTTAATAATTAAGTTACATTTTTTTTTTTTCATGTAACAATCTATTCAAAACTGGCAAATGAAACATTATTGAAGTCCTTTGCAAAACATTCTTTAAAATTGAAGTTTGTTTGTAAATTTTTTTATGAATGCAGAATTTTTGTGGCAAATTTAACGAAAAAAGATTGATTGATTTATGAAGAACTTTCCATAGGTGATCAGTAATTTATGTATTTTTCAATTAAACTTTTAAAATAATTTAAAATGTTAAGCCTTCTTTTTGGCAGGTCAAAACCCAATGTGCCTGTGCAGTAGGAAAGTTGGTTGTTATTGTTTTGATTTGATTAAATAATTTGTTTATTGCATGTTTATCAGCTTTTGTACAATTAGTCCAGGGGTTCCTAAACTTTTCCAGTTCAAGAATTTTCCCCATGGTCTAATCTCTACATGAATAGATTGAAACCGTGGCCACTCCATGGCATCTAGCTGTAGTCACTAAGGGGGAAACTCCTGTCTTAACTTGTTTTTCAAAATTAATTTGATTTTTGCTACAGTCTCAAATTATTATATAGTTTAGATTTTTATATGTTCATCTTGTAAAAATTCTGGGAGTATATAAAGTAAGAAAATCTTAAAGTTCTCAAGAACCTGGCAAAGAGACCCTGGCTGTGATATTATATGAAGGGGTAAAGAGAAAATAGTGTTTATTTTAACAGTTTAGTGTGAATCCTATCCTTCTTTGAATATGCATTAAATCAAAACTTGCTTCTTCTCATTGTATTTCCTTTGCAGGGCATTACTTGCAAGATTTCGACACGATTAAAGTCGAAATGACAAGACTCAAGCTCCCTCACTACTCGGACAGAAAACAAGAGGACAAGCCTATAAAGGTCGTCATCAGAGGACTCCCTTCCACCTTCCCCATCGAGGACATCCGACTGGAACTAGAGGAAAGGAACTTCACGCCGGAAAAGATCATCCAGTTAAAAAAAGGACGTGCTAAGAATTTTGAACCGCTCCCCCTGTACCTGGTCATCCTACCGAAGACAGAGGCAAACCAAGCCATCCACCAGATGCGGACCCTCTCCTACTATGGAATACGAGTGGAACTCCCTAGAAACAACCCAAATCAAGTTCTCCAATGTTATAACTGTCAAAGGTACAACCACACCGCCTTCAATTGTGACATGCCACCGGTCTGCTTCAAATGCGCAGGAGCGCATGACAGCAGAAAATGCGAAAAGCCCAAGGATGAAGCTCCCACTTGTTCGAACTGCAAAGGAAGCCACATCGCCTCCAGCAAGGAATGCCCCCGTCGCCCCAGACCACTGCCCCGCACTGGACCAAGCAATGCACCCCGCCGACCACCCCCCAAGGACTTGACTTCCCAATTCCTCGACTACCTCAAGACTCTCGGATTCCACCATCTACCGGCACCTGGACCCGTCAACCTCCCGCCGCAGCAGCCCACCGGCTCGAACCCCATCCAGTAATGCTGCCGTGCTTCGGCTCTCTCGTCTGCTCCCCGGCCTTTGCCTGCCAGCCTTTGATGTCGTTCCGGCCATCGTCGCCTGCCTTCTCCGGAGTGCGCTCGTAGTCCCAACGAGGGCAAATCTCCTCCACACTCAGCTTGTGTGCTCATGCATCAACTTCTACTCCTTTCCAGCCCACGATGTCAGGAAAATGGGCCTTCGCCCCAGGCCTGGTTAATATTTTGATTAATTTTGATTGATTGATTGTTTTTCTGCGCCAAACCGCGGATCTTCCCCTTCCGCCGATCGGAAATGTTTGCGAACTCCACTGCATGTTACTTTTCCCTCGTGGCGAAGGGAAGTGAGCTGTGCCGTTGTGGAAGGATTGTGCTCCGAATTCCACACGGTGTGGTATTTAATCTGGTGTGGGTGTTTCTCATGCAAGGCAAAAGGCAGGTAGAGGAGAAGTGTGGCTTATCCTCTACCTGCGAGTGGATATAATGAGAGTGATGTTGAGTAAGAATTGTCCGCTAACACTTCTAACCTTCTCCCAATTGATGAGTATTGGGCAAGGATCTTTCGCATTCAAGATGTATAAAGACAAGTATATAAAATATAAAATATAAAAGTAGAAATAAAAATTTTAAAAGATTTGCGAAAGAAAATTTTGCCATGAAATGAAATATGTTCCTATAATAACATTAATATATCCATAAAACAATGCTGTGTACATAAATATTTTACAATGGGGCAACATTCATTAAATCCTCAAAAAATATAACGTAAAATGACCAAATGAATCAAAATTAAACCAATATTTCTTGTAGCATCTAATGCATTTTCAAATACAAATGATATACATTTATATGTGTATTTAATTCAAACAAAATTTAAATATAGAATTTATGAGAAAATATCGTATAAAGTTTACTTTTTAAGGGATTGTATTATGTTAATAAATATCTAAGGTAATAGAATACTCTTTAATTTCTTTTTAAAAATATGTATTAAAGAAAAACTTTTTTTTTCTATTTGTCTACTCTACAATAATGTAACTACACTCAATAGTTTTTTTCACTATGTTAAATTTTATTTCTTTCAAATAAAATTAGTTAAAAATCAATGGGTTAATTGCCATTCTTTTTTTTTGTATGATACCATCATTCTATTTTGAAAAATGGGTAATGCAAGAGAGATACTAATTGTAAATCATAACACTTTTATACATCAAACGTATGAAAAAAATTGTCTTTTCTTTCATTTCTTCCATTTCGTCCATTTCTTCCGGCGTCCCGGACTTTTTACAAAAAAATGGACGAAATGACAACCCTGGCCATAATGTTTATAAGTTCTGAAAATGTGGTTTAGTATGTTTTCACATTGAGAATTAAGATTTTTTCTTTATTTTGAGTTTGATGTTGGGAGAGGCATCCATTTATCGGCAGTAATTGGAACTCTGCAACTTTGTCGATTATCTATAATCATCCTTATTTTACTGATAAATTACTGATACTTTAAGGTAATGCCCAAAACTTGAATTTATATATCTACTTAACCAGGGTGTCGATCTAACCCAGGGGGGAGGGGTACATTTCCTTTAATAAAATGAGCTCTTTACTCAATTTCTATTTTCTATCAGAGGAGGGGGGGGGGGTGCATTTCGTTTTCATCGTATCGTATTTAAGTTTAATTTTTCCCCACAGAATAATTGAATCATAGTTTTTCAAGTCTTAAAATGATAGCAAAAGCATAAAACATGAATTTGTTTCTTTCAATTCTCAAACATAAAATGTTTTAAATGCATTTTGGAAAAAAGATCCGCAGACATGTGATTTAGGATCTCCATTTTTCTCTTCTGCATTGCCCGAAAAATAGGGACCTGTACTTAATATTTATAGAGTGAATATATATTGAGTCTATCAAAATCATTGCAAAAAAGCACAGCACATGCACTAATTTTTACCCCTCTCAAACAACAAATGTTTTAAATACACATTTTGAAAAAGTGATACCTAGACACAGGGCACGACTTTGTAGGACATTGAGCACGAGCTTTATGTGCTGCCCCCCCCTAATAAAAACAATATAATGAAGCAGTAAAATATTTTGGATTTCAAATTTTCGAAAGAGTATTTTTAAATTTATTTTTTATCTTGCCATAGTGCGATATGAAATTTCTCCATTTTAAAAACTTTAGATAGATTTAAGGCCCCCCCAAACGTTGGTGCCCTGGGCCTGTGCCCCATATACCTATGCCTTAATTTTACCCTGCTGAGAAATGTGATTTGGAAGCTCATTTTTCTCTTCTGCATTACACACACAAAAAAGTCTTTACTTAGCATTTAAAGACTGAAAATACAACTATTATTGCGAAAACAAAAATGAGTAACGCAAAAAGGGGACTTTTACTTAAAGCCTGAATTTTTTTAACTATTATTGCGATAAAGTCAAAATATCGCTAAAAACAAAGTCATGAAGTTAAATGATTTAATTTGACAAATATTTTTAAATATTCCTATTATTTTTTAAAAGTATTAATAAAATTTTTCATGTTCAGTCGAAGCATTTGATACATTGAGATGAATTCGTATAATGTATTTCGACACTTTACTTCGCTTACGCTTGTATGCTCGTATGTGTTGAAAAGATGTACTAATTACGATTTAAAATTCTAATATTTTTAAATTCCTGAAACACAACATCTTAATCTGCCCGAATGCTTTTAATATTTGGCTCTCGAATCTTTTTGCCATCTATTTCGGAGGCTAAGCTAAATCAGAAAGTTAAAGCAAAATGCACAAGCGAATGTTGATGTAACGCGAGTGAGATATAGTGTCATTTGATTGGTCAATCGTTTTTCCTCCTCGATACGCGGTAGAAGGAGAGAAAATTCTCACTTGGGCACATTTAGGGCTTTCAGAGTAGCACAAAATTTTACAAGCGACTACTTTTTCGGCGGTTCTTGCTTGTTGTGAGGGAGTAATAGACGTCACTGGAAGTTACAGGAAGTTACAGTGTAGGTCCCAAGGGCCCATATTGGCATCACAAGCAATGAAACGGCCGATAAGCTTGCCTTTGAAGCGACTTCAAAAATCCAAAACTTTTTCCTCCTGCTCCCAATCTCCCACTTAAAATCTATCTTCCGTGATTATCTCCTCTATATCTGGAAAGAATATTGGACAAATGAATCTTCCGGGAGATGGACTTTTGATCTTTTACCTACCCCTTCTTTCAACACTCTGTTGGCAAATAAAACCCTGAATCAATTCTATTCTGGATATGGCCTCTACCATGATTATTTTTTCAGACATAAGTTACTCCCTTCTCCAAACTGCATCTGTGGTGATTTTGGAGATTTAAAATACTACCTACTCTCTTGCCCACACAGCAGAGCCCACCACTTCCCCTATAGTAATCAAAACATGAGAGACAACTGGAAAGTCCTCCCCCATATTGACCTTAAAGCTCACAGATGCATGTTAAATCATTAAACTTTCTTGAAGCCAACAGGACCCTGCTCTTCCCAGACCTAAACTAATATCCACTCTTAATCACTCTTTCTTCTGTTATCCATGACATCTTCTGATAAATTTCTCTCACTTTTCCCCATTACACAATCTTCCGTCCTACACGTGATCTTAGCCCATAATATTTTTGCCCACACCTTTTCATTCACTATGTGACTTTGCCTTTTTTTATATTAATCTGTTTGTTTCGTATTGTCATCTTTTTCATGTCTCTGTATTTTGTAAGTCCTTTGTCTTGCTGTCTTTGTATTGTACCCTGTTATTTTTCTTGTAGTATTTTTATTATCTGCAATGTTTTGGTGTCTTGAATGAATTTCGACACCGACTCCGACTGCCGGCTTACGAAAAGGCAGTCATTCTACGACTTTCGGTAGGTGCATTCTTCTGAACTCAATAATACACTTCTGTATGTTTGTGCGCTATACAACGAAGCTATCCCAGTTACAGACATGAAACTTAGCATAAAAGTTGTTCGAAAGGTCTGATGTTGCAACATGCAGCTCGATTTTTAAAGTTATTTAATGTTTTATCCACGTTTAGACTTCTGCGTGCTTATGTCTGTAGAAACACTTCTAATAAACTTAGAAGAAAAAAAACAACGCATCACTAGCAGAACAAATAATGTTCTTTAAAAGTCTTACTTGTTTGAAGATTTAACGTAATTAACCGAATTTCCAGGAATTTTCAAAGGAAGGTCATTTTTTCGACATTTTTCAACTATTCAATTAAAATGCAAACTAAAATTCCTGCATCAGAGATTCTAATGAGGCTATGGCTCTAAAACTTTTCAAGTATATAATATAAACATTTTATCTTTATTTAACCCTACACTGCATGATTTTTTATTTTTCGTAGAAAAAAATATATGTGTTTGTCAATGTAATAAGAAAACATGGAAAAATATTTAAAAAAATTTAACTCTAAATTTTCACCCCTTTCTAATTAAAAATAGTTTTGTTGCCAAATGGCTACACCATGCATTCAACAGATAAAAATGATTTTAAATGATAGTCTTGAAATTAGTTCTTTTTTGTAAAAAAAATAGAGGAATTGAACATTTGGTGCACTGTACTCTTTTAATCCTTTACATTTTGACATTTTACATTATTTTTTGTATGTACTTGTACTTTCCGATGATCAATTCCGTCAAATCTGATGTCTTTTGGAGGCTCTCTCGCGAAAGCTTTCTTTCTTTTCTCTTTTTTTTTTTTTTGGTTTGTAACTAGTTCCTCTGTAGCTAATGGTCTCTTTTTAATACGCTTTTATTAATTTCACATGTGGGTTTGTTTGTATGTATGTATGTATGTATGTATGTAACTCTGAATAAAAGATAAAATTTACGTTCTTTGCAAATATAAAAGTAATATATTTAATATTATTTTTGATACTAAAGGCTAAACTGTATTGCATATTGATGTATTATAAGTGCATGTAAACTTAAGTGCGGATATTCAGTAGTTTTGGAAATCAGAGGGAAACCCGTGATGATCACAGCGCATTCCAATGCAAAAGCGTATTTTTTAGTTTTTTTCAAAACTATATTTTAAAATTATTAATGACTTTACTTGTCCGTGTAAGCACAACGTTTGTGCTAACTGAAATCTAGAATGAACACGTTTTGAAGGCTATTGATTTTTTGTTTGTTCACTCTGTTGAACATCAACTAAGCATTGATAATTGCCAGGTCTTATAAACGGTAAAACAGCCGAAAGTACCACTTTTGGGTCCGCATGATTATATTATACCTTCCAAAAAGAGAAAGAAGCTAGCGCGAAACATAAACAAAGCACATACTTTATGAACTATAGAGATGAATCGAAGTGTTCTCTGGATGCTTACTGCATAATGTTGCCAAATGGCTACAGACGTGCATTATGTCCTAGATTTTTTCCAAATAATTATTTTGATGTAAAACGCATCTTAAACGAAAGATAAATGTTTATTTTATTCATGTTATTTCTTTAAAAGACAAAGAAAAATATTTCATTGTAAAAAATAATTTCAAAACTTGGTAGTTTGAGTGATTTTAAAAGCTATCCATATGGATTCATTTAAGAGCATGTAACAGACCAGTGCTGCCATGTATGGAGGATAAATGGTGATAATTGCTTTAAATATACCCAATACTTGCTTTTTATGCATTGAGTTGCCTTATGACTACATTCTGCTATTCATAAGGAGGACAAATTGTCCATGTATCCAATTGGCAACACCATGCAGTGTAGGGTTAAAGCAGAAACAGTGAAGTTATCTTGTTTCATTGATTTGTAATGATTTTGCTTTCAATGAGGAGAAATAAAAAAATTCAATTTTCACCCCCTCCGTAGCAGTTGGCTGCTTGCCAACTATTGCAGAATAGCTTTTGTAGAGCGAAAGTGAATTAATTTGATGCAATGTATTTTTTTTCCTTTGAATGATGTAATTAGTTCTTGCCCCCCCCCCCTCCTTCCCCTCAAGAAAATGTGATGAAACATTATTTTGAATCAGAGAAATAATTTTCAAACAATATTTAATCAATATTATACTCGGTTACTTTAAAATAGGCGTATCAATTTTAGAAATTTTGCATCGTCTCCATGGAAACCGCACCAAAGACAACAGTTTCAATATTTTTTTATACACTCCTGTTGAGGCATTTCATTTATTTTATGTTTATCGAATTAGGCTTGCGCTTTTATTTATGTCCTCGTATCTCAGTTATTTCCAAACGTTTTCTAACAATCTAGTGCTAAATAGGGACAATCCATTTCAAATCACCCAATATGAATAAAATTTGTTGCTCAACATTTTTAATTTTCTTGATTCTTTTATCATGGATTACCTATGGGTAGACATGAACAAAACTGCAATTGAAAAAAATTTACATGCAATATTTTTTATTTGGCAGCCATTTCAAAACGGCGATTTGGCAAATTTGATAGAAAAACAGGGTTTGCGAAAATTTTTATTGCCAAGTCGTTTTTTAAGATATCCAAACTAGCTGCCAGGGCAGCTAGATTAGCTTCCTGCGGCATATTGATGCATAACGTCCCCCTTCTCTAACTTTCACCTCATTCTGAAGTTATATTATTTGATATAATTTAATGTTAATTCGATTTCAAGACATACCACGCACGTGGCCCGGCGTTGCACGGGCACTTCGTGCCCTGAAAGTAGTGAGGAAAATTTCAAGAAACTACTCCCCGCCAAGGCGGCTCGCTAACAGGCTTCACGCCTTTACTTTTTTCCTACATAAAAAAATCATTCGAATTATTGAGATGCTTCGCGCCTTCAAGATGGTGAGGAAAGTTTCAGTAAGTTCAGCTCGCTCAAAGGAAAAAAGCAGACATAGATACTCATTTTTAATATAAGTAGATGGCTTTTCAACAAATGAATGTTCCAAAATATTACAAGTAGCTAGCGATAAAAATACTATGTAAGTAGCCCGCTTATGAGTTTCGTGTTTGATTTAGTTAAGCCTTTATTCAAAATTCTCATTATCATTGTTATCACTGTTTCATAGCAACCGCGTTTCAACAATGGATTTCATATTTAATCATTTATTAGGCTTAATCGCTTTAAATTTGACTACTTATTAATTGATATCTTCGCTAATTAAAATCGTATAATTATATAAATTGAAACTAATAAAGCCTGAAAAATTTCCTATCTATCGGTACCTGGTTCGACTTTCAGTTCATTGGCGTTCAGGAGAAAGAAGCGTGACATAGATAGAAAGAAAGATAGATACTCAGTTTTTAATATAAGTAGACTAGCTGCCAGGGCAGCTAGATTAGCTTCCTGCGGCATGTTGATGCATAACGTCCCCCCTCTCTAACTTTTACCTCATTCTGAAGTTATATTATTTGATATAATTTAATGTTCATTCGATTTCAAGACATACCACGCACGTGGCCCGGCGTTGCACGGGCACTTCGTGCCCTGAAAGTAGTGAGAAAAAAATTTAAAGAAACTACTCCCCGCCAAGGCGGCTCGCTTACAGGCGCTTCACGCCTTTACTTTTTTCCTATATAAAAAAAATCATTCGAATTATTGAGATGCTTCACGCCTTCAAGATGGTGAGGAAAGTTTCAGTAAGTTCAGCTCGCTCAAAGGAAAAAAGCAGACATAGACACTCAGTTTTTAATATAAGTAGATGGCTTTTCAACAAATGAATGTTTCAAAATATTACCAGTAGCTAGCGATAAAAATTCTACGTAAGTGGTCCGCTTATGAGTTTCGTGTTTGATTTAGTTAAGCCTTCATTCAAAATTCTCATTATCATTGTTATCACCGTTTCATAGCAACGACGGTTTGCAAGAATGGATTTCATATTTAATCATTTATTAGGCTTAATCGCTTTAAATTTGACTACTTATTAATTGATATCTTCGCTAATTAAAATCGTATAATTATATCAATTGAAACTAAAGAAGCTTGAAAAATTACCTATCTATCGGTACCTGGTTCGACTTTCAGTTCATTGGCGTTCAGGAGAAAGAAGCGTGACATAGAAAGATAGAAAGATAGTTAGAAAGAAAGATAGTTAGAAAGAAAGATAGTGAGAAAGATACTCAGTTTTTAATATAAGTAGATAATAATTTAAAAACCAGTGTGTTCAGCATAAAATTACCTTTAAATGCACTTTCTTTAAATTTCCCTATCATGTAAGAAAGTTGGTCAAAATCTTTCTCTAAAAACTAGGAAAAAACATAGAAGTTGGCAATTTTTAAGTCCATAAATTTTTATGAAGGGAGAAAGACTCAGCAATATTATTACTTCCTTTTACGTAGTAAAGGAAGTATTGTGATCGCGAAAAAAAAAATCACTCAAATTTGAGTCTAAATTTTGATTTTGCTCACCCCCGAATGAATGTTCCGTAGTTTTTTCGACCTGTCAGCACGTGCATATGTACCTACCAACATATAAGCAGCCGAAAAATCCTTTTCAACCACCTCCGAGTTAATTACGACCAGTTTTCTCGTGACGTCTGTATGTACGTATGTATGTATGTATGTGGGTCGCATAACTCAAAAACTATATGCCGTAGAAGCTTCTAGCTTGGTATGTAGGCTCTGAGGATGGTCTAGTTGTGCACCTCCCCTTGTGGTTGCATTTGAATGTTCCCAAGGGGGTGTTTTACCCCTTTTTTGGGGTAAATCAGTGTTAATTTCAATGCAGACTCAAGTAATATGAATTGGCGCGACCACTTGGCGATATGTCGCCAAGCTTTTGGTCGCCAAGTGTTTGACGCCAACTTGGCGACATATCGCCAAGTTGGCGACAAATTTGGCGAAAAAATTATTTTTTGAATTTGGGTTCAACTTGGCGCTATTGGCGATATTTTGCGAAAAATTCACTGAATGATATTTGTTTGTTTGTTTCTTTCAAATGGGGCTGCGTTTAGCTTCTTGCCATTTGAATGATATTAAAATCAGCAATATTTAGAAAATTAACCATTGTAAAGTATTTTTTGCATTGTTTCGTGGCAGATTAGGGGAGTAAATATTTGAATTGTTACCTTGCTCACTCCAAGCACTTTTTTAACACTTAAGGCAACTACTAAGAAATTTACACGTAAAAGGAAGTAGTGTGGGGTCCATACCAGATTTTTTTATTTCTGTGTTTGGGTACTCATAATACTACCAGCAGCATAAGTTTTAGTCTTTAGAATGTACTCCTTTTTTTTCTACTGGTCTTCAAAAATGGCGAAAAACGCGAAAATGCCAATTTTCGTAGGTCAGTATCTGAAAAGGGACTGAATGAAAAAAAAATGAAAATTATATAAAATGTTCTTTATACTAATAAGAATATCTCACAAAAAAATTATGACTGAGACTCAACTGCGTTTTGAGTTATAGCGCTGCGAATTTCAACAAAAACGTTACCTTTTTTATACACTCGTGCAATCCTAAATTAGTAACTAAGGCTAAAATTATCTTAATTAGCAAAGTTAAATAATGCTAAAATCTATAAGTTAACAATGCACTTTTAATTACATCTTTTTTTTAAAAATAATCGACAGTAGTATTAGTACTACCGTAAAATGAACTACCGTTCTTGAACTTACCCATGTTTTATGCACTACAATGCTATAAACTATTACACACATTAATGTTTTTTAAATATACTTTTGTGTTCAACTCTTAACTACTTGCCAGCTGTAATTTTGGTTAAAATGTTGAATAAACGTGATATTTCATTGCACAGTTTATCAGTTGTGTTGTGTGTTCTTCCCGAAAACATTGTGAGTTTAAATGAAGTAACTTTACGTACTATTTTCTTTGCTGGTACTCACGCACTATCATTTTTTGACTGTTGAAAGGCAGTTTTTGGTCCAGAAGAATGAAAGAAATGCACCAAAATATCATTGTTAGCTTCACTTTTTTCTTCAACTTTTTCCATCCACCACTTCTCATCGTATATACAGGCAACAAAGTCATTATTTGGGAATGACGACACATTTGTAAATAGTATTGAAGTCTGATGATCATCAAAACTCAAGCCTGTGGAAGTAACAAAGCACCTGATTTGATTGTTATTTAAGGGAACATATCTGTGATAACCTTGTATCTTTCACTGTTAAACAATATTCAAATCTTTCAGTCAGTGGGTTTTCCATTCGCTGAATTACAGCCATAGGCGGATTTAGGCTGTGAATTCTGGGGGTGAAACAAACCGGGTCCCCGCCCTCGGAATTCCCTGAACAATCAAAACAAAAATTAAAGTTATCAAATCAAACTTTTGTTTTTGGTGCACGGATGGGGGGGGGGGGATTAGTAACTTTCAGAAGGTGGTCCGTGGAGGTCTGGACTTTGAGAACCTCTGAAGTACATAATATGCTGGATTTTTTGGGGTTTTCTTTCAGGTGAATTAAGTTGAATTGTAGCCATGAAAAACTTTAATTTATTTTCCAACCTGTTTCCAGATTAAATACACTTAATTTATTTTTTCAAAATGTCAACAAAATGTTGGGGGTGCGGTGCACCGCCTGGCACCCCCGTAAGTCTGTCTATGATTACAGCTGAAGAAACATACATATATGTTGTTTAACAGTGAAAGGTACAAGAGGTTATCACAGATATGTTCCCTTAAATAACAATCAAATCAGGTGCTTTGTTACTTCCACAATCTTGAGCTTTGATGATCATCAGACTTCACTACTATTTACAAATGTGTCCTCATTCCCAAATAATGACTTTGTTACCTGTATATACGATGAGAAATGGTGGATGCGAAAAGTTGAAGAAAAAAGTGAAGCTAACAATGATATTTTGGTGCATTTCTTTCATTCTTCTGGATCAAAAACTGCCTTTCAACTGTCAAAAAAATGATAGTGCGTGGGTACCAGCAAAGAAAATAGTATGTAAAGTTACTTCATTTGAACTCACAACGATTTCGGGAAGAACACACAACACAACTGATAAACTGTGCAATGAAATATCACGTTTGTTCAACATTTTAACCAAAATTACAGCTGGCAAGTAGTTAAGAGTTGAACACAAAAGCATATTTAAAAAACATTAATGTGTGTAATAGTTTATAGCATTGTAGTGCATAAAACATGGTTAAGTTCAAGAACGGTAGTTCATTTTGCGGTAGTACTAATACTACTGTCGATTATTTTTTTAAAAAAGATGTAATTAAAAGTGCATTGTTAACTTATAGATTTTAGCATTATTTAACTTTGCTAATTAAGATAATTTTAGCCTTAGTTGCTAATTTAGCATTGCACGAGTGTATAAAAAAGGTAGCGTTTTTGTTGAAATTCGCAGCTCTATAACTCAAAACGCAGTTGAATCTCAGTCATAATTTTTGTGAGATATTTTTATTAGTATGAAGAACATTTGAAATAATTTTTATTTTTTTTCATTCAGTCCCTTTTCAGATATTGACCTACGAAAATTGGCATTTTCGCGTTTTCCGCCATTTTTGAAGACCCGTAGAAAAAAAAGGAGTTCATTCTAAAGACTAAAACTTATGCTGCTGGTAATATTATGAGTACCCAAACACAGAAATAAAATAATATTGCTGAGTCTCTCTCCCTTCATAAAAATTCATGGTCTTAAAAATTACCAATTTCTACGTTTTTTCCTAGTTTTTAGAGAAAGATTTTGACTAATTTTCTTACATGATAGGGAAATTTAAAGAAGATGTATTTAAAGGTAATTGCCAAATAAAAAATATAGCATGTAAATTTTTTTCAATTGCAGTTTTGTTCATGTCTACCCGTAGGTAATCCATGATAAAAGAATCAGGAAAATTAAAAATGTTGAGCAACACTGACTGGGTGATTTGAAATGGAATGACCCAATAGTTTGTTTTAGCAAGACCTGCCATCATGAGTATCCGTTATATAAATACTTCAAAAAGTATTATATTAACGTTAATTGAATAATAGTTTACGTACAAAACAATTTCAATCGTTTGCATTTAACCATTGTTACTAAAGCTAAGTGGGAGAAAAGTCCATAGCGCCGTAACTATGACAAGCATCAGGAGAAATTTCACTTCCGGCCGCCTCCTCTGGTTACACAGGGAATAATAAAAATTTAACAATATTAATAATTATTTTATATACGTCGGCATTTCCTTAAGCTCACTGACTCATCTGAGTAGCATTTGTCAAGTTCTTCCGTTAATATATGATCCCTCAATCTTTTGTTTTTCTTCATTCAGTCAAAAACTCCACTGTGCGGCGCAGAGCTCTTGAAGTCTTAAGAACCTAACGAAGATGTGCCTTCACTGGTCCTGTGGTCAAAGCGCTTGCATTGCCCTGCCCGTGGTAAGTTCGGGGTTCGATCCTATCGTGTGTAATTAAAATATGTAAGGAATTTGTGTAACATTGATTGGTAGTGGGAAAGCATGAACTTGACAAACATTAAATAAACGAAAAATTGAAAATAATGTTCCAGCCTGATGAATGCTCTTTTTTAGCCTACTTTCCCGTTAAAAATAAAAGAGACGAAAAAAGTATTAAAAGTGGCGGCTTAATGCATCTAAAAAATATCGCCGAGTCCAAAAAATATCGCCAAGTTCAAAAAATATCGCCAAGTCCAAAACAAAGTCAAAAAGAAACAAAAAAAAAAAATGAAATAAATATCGAAAAATTAAAAATTTGAAAGTAGGGTATTGAGATGGGGAATTTGTGTGTCGGTCGGTCGGTCTGTCTATAATAAAAAATATAGCATGTAAATTTTTTTCAATTGCAGTTTTGTTCATGTCTACCCGTAGGTAATCCATGATAAAAGAATCAGGAAAATTAAAAATGTTGAGCAACACTGACTGGGTGATTTGAAATGGAATGACCCAATAGTTTGTTTTAGCAAGACCTGCCATCATGAGTATCCGTTATATAAATACTTCAAAAAGTATTATATTAACGTTAATTGAATAATAGTTTACGTACAAAACAATTTCAATCGTTTGCATTTAACCATTGTTACTAAAGCTAAGTGGGAGAAAAGTCCATAGCGCCGTAACTATGACAAGCATCAGGAGAAATTTCACTTCCGGCCGCCTCCTCTGGTTACACAGGGAATAATAAAAATTTAACAATATTAATAATTATTTTATATACGTCGGCATTTCCTTAAGCTCACTGACTCATCTGAGTAGCATTTGTCAAGTTCTTCCGTTAATATATGATCCCTCAATCTTTTGTTTTTCTTCATTCAGTCAAAAACTCCACTGTGCGGCGCAGAGCTCTTGAAGTCTTAAGAACCTAACGAAGATGTGCCTTCACTGGTCCTGTGGTCAAAGCGCTTGCATTGCCCTGCCCGTGGTAAGTTCGGGGTTCGATCCTATCGTGTGTAATTAAAATATGTAAGGAATTTGTGTAACATTGATTGGTAGTGGGAAAGCATGAACTTGACAAACATTAAATAAACGAAAAATTGAAAATAATGTTCCAGCCTGATGAATGCTCTTTTTTAGCCTACTTTCCCGTTAAAAATAAAAGAGACGAAAAAAGTATTAAAAGTGGCGGCTTAATGCATCTAAAAAATATCGCCGAGTCCAAAAAATATCGCCAAGTTCAAAAAATATCGCCAAGTCCAAAACAAAGTCAAAAAGAAACAAAAAAAAAAAAATGAAATAAATATCGAAAAATTAAAAATTTTAAAGTAGGGTATTGAGATGGGGAATTTGTGTGTCGGTCGGTCGGTCTGTCTGTCCCCCCCCCTAATAACTTTTGAATGAACATTCCGATTTGAATGAAATTTTTTTTGTTGGAAAGATCTCGGCGAGTACAGCTCATTCCCATATTTGATTTTTCGATTTGAACAATTTTTGGTCCAACTTTGAACCGTTGAAACAACCTGTCCCGCGATGCTAACTTTTGAGTGAACAGTCCGATTTGAACAAACTTTTTTTTGTTCGAAAGATCTTATCAAGGATACTTCATTCCCGTATTAACATTTCCGATTTGAACAATTTTTCGTTCAACATTGAACCGTTCAAACAAGCTGTCACCCCTAATAACTTTTGAGTGAACAGTCCGATTTAAATAATTTTTTTTTTGTTCGAAGCATCTCGGCAAGGATACTTTATTACCGTATTTAAATTTTAAATTTGAACATTTTTGGTTCAACATTGAACCGTTCAAGCAACCTTTCCCCACCTAATAACCTTTAAGTGAACAGTCCGAATTGAATAAACTTTTTTTTGTTCGAAAGATCTTATCAAGAATACTTCATTCCCGTTTTTAAATTTTCGATTTGAACAATTTTTCGTTCAACATTGAACCGTTCAAACAAGCTCTCACCCCTAATAACTTTTGACTGAACAGTCCGATTTAAACAAACTTTTTTTTGTTCGAAAGATCTCGGCAAGGATACTTCATTACCGTATTTAAATTTTCAATTTGAACATTTTTTCGTTCAACATTGAACCGTTCAAGCAACCTTTCTCCACCTAATAACTTTTAAGTGAACCGTACGAATTGAATAAACTTTTTTGTTCGAAAGATCTCGGAGAGACTGATTCCCCTATTTCACTTTTCAATTTGAACCATTTTTCGTTCAATGATGAACCGTTCAGAAAAAATTGTAACATGAGCGCCTACTGGGAAATTTAAATTGAATGTTGATCTTGAACTTAAAGTCGGATTTCCTTCAAACTAACTTTGTAAGAAAACGGTTTTGATAAAAAATGTGTGTAAAGTACTTTTCTGAAAAATCTTCTGTGAGGACTCTGATTCCGACTCCGACTCCGCAAACATGGCGGAAATGCAGGCTCAGAAAAAAATGACTGACTGGGCAGACGATTTTTTGTTTATTTATTCATTTTTTTTGTTAAATTTATTATTATTATTTTTATTTATTTATTTTTTTTTGGCAGACGATTTTTTTTTGTTTACAAAAATTTTTCATTCGCGAGAGCATTTTATTCTTTATTTATATTTAACAACTGGCAACGGATTAAAAATAAAATTCGAGACATTTTATTAACGAACGAGGGTTTTTTTTCTTTCTTTGATAAAATGTGTTTTGATGTTCTTGGTACTTTTATTTTATTTATTAATTTTTTTTCTTTTGAAAACGATTGTGAAATTTTTCTACGGAAGAACTATAACAGTTACATTCTTTAAAAGGTGCGACAAAACTTTATTTACTCTTTTATTTACTTTTTACGTGTCCATTTCATCTGATGAGAGGGGTATATTTTGCTTTTAGAAATCAGCTTTAAGTGTTATAAAGGTATGTTTGACATAATTTTCAGTTTCAGATATTCAAGAGAATATTGATTAGATGCTAGAATGCCGATGTCGATGTACGGGAAAGTAGGCTCGTTTAGTTCTTGACAGAACTTCTTGTCTTATTCTTTTTTTTTAATAGAAAATTCTGTCGTAATCTTACACAGAAATTGTTGAAACGTTAAGCTATAGTTACATTACCGGTATACAGTTTAGTATGAATAGCTTTCATTATACCGGCTGATTTCTTCTATCAATTTTTTAATTTAAATTTTATTGTATGTTTTAAAATTAATCAGCATATGAAGATATAATTAGATCAACTGAAATTTTTGACTGTTTTCATATGGAAATCATACATTTATTTTACTTCATACCTTTTAGTGCGAATCAAACTCACAGAAATAGTCTTTAGATTTAAAAATCGTTTTTTATACTTAATTCGTTCTGCAATTTATTTGAGGTGAATAGTTTTGAAATTTAAAACATAAATTAAAAAAAAAAAACAAAAAAAACCGGTTTTGACTATTGTTTGAATAATATAAATGTTTTCTGCTCATAAAGAGAAAATGGCTTATAGTTACCTTTAATCTGCTTTAAATATTGCCAAGTTTGTATTCTAGAATTTAAAAGCTATTTTAAATAAGTATATAGTGAAAAAAGAAAAAGGCATCACTGACCTGACGTGAATCAAAGAATGCTTTTAAAGACTGCTTGTACAATTTGAAAAGTTTAAAACGCCCAAAGTCTCTCAAACAAACAAAAAAGAAAGTTTGCCTAAATCGGACTGTTCCCAAACTCGTTTGTTTAATTTATTAAAATTTATAATTACTTAAAGTTTTATTTTTACGATAATTTTTACTATTTTCGGCAACAATTAGAACATAATTACTTGCAATTAATTTTTCCATTGTTTTTAGTGGGACCTAAAAAG
This sequence comes from Uloborus plumipes, assembly GCA_038373865.1. Classification (NCBI taxonomy): domain Eukaryota; kingdom Metazoa; phylum Arthropoda; class Arachnida; order Araneae; family Uloboridae; genus Uloborus; species Uloborus plumipes. Next base: position 80,600 of record JAXGGA010000419.1, on the reverse strand, counting down.
CAGAAGTAAAATGTGATCATTATGACAGAGAAAGGAACCTAAAAATAATCTCAAAACTTGATAAGTGATAAAAATCACTAAAGCAATGTTTTAACAGGCTATCCAAATACCACATTTCGGAAAGCGAGGACTACTGCTGGAATAATGAACGAAGGCAACACGCTTTGCTATGTATCCATGAATCTCGTTTGTCCGAAATTTCGATTCCTTATCATTCACTATATTTGAACAGATTATTCTTTTTAATTCTTAGACCATGTCCTTACTATTGTTGAAGCTAATAACTGAAAATATTTGCGACATTCTAGAATATTGAAAGAAACATATAGCGAGATATGGAGTAAAAAGGCGTGTTTAAAATTTGATCAGCCATGTGCATGCGTGACTTAAGATTAGGGAAACAGTTTCTTTAAAAGAGCATGCTGCTTTTAGTGAATAAGACTCTTTGTTTCTTTCGGCTAAACAAGATGAAGCTTGCAATTGCCTTCATCGCCTTTGCGGCTGTTCTGTTAGTCCCGGAATCTGAAGGTAAGTGTATTATTCTTAAGGTGTTACGTTCTATCATTTTATAATACATGGTGACCCGTAAGTTCCGCGCTGATGTTAAAAATGAATTCCTGGAAAATTTGTTGTTTGGGAATTAATTTATAATGCACGTTCGATGAGTTTTAAATCTCTATCTATCATATGGCGCAAAGGAATAGCGAATTTGAAGGGCTTGGAGGATGAAGGGGCTACGCTACATTTTAAAAAATGAACGCTCTGGACAATGGTAAGCAAATAAAACTTGGTGCATCAAAAAGTAGATGTCACTAGACCATTTTCATACGCACACTAACGACAATACCAGAAAACAAAAGCAGCAACTGCAACAATAAAACTTTGAACTTTAATTACTCGCAATTCCTGTTTTGTCACATAACCCTTTCATCTCCCAAGCCCTTCAATTAATTTATAATTCATGTTCGATATTTTTTCTATCTCTATCTATTATATGGCGCAAACGAATAGCGAAATTCAGCATCACTCGCTGGAAGAGCCGAAGTTTCTATGCTTTCAATAACTGCGAACTTTTGAACCAAACGATTGATTGTCGACATTCTCGGACCTATTGTCTTTAGCCTTAACTTAATCGCAAACTTTCTTTGAGTTAAAATTGGACAGTTGTTCGAACAATACTCCAGTCATATTAGACACTAGCCGGGTACCCGGCTCTGCCCGGGTTTCTGCCGGGTAATGTGTTTCAGTGAAACTCATTCATAATTTTTTCAGCATTAAAGTGCACATCTATATACATAAATGGCTACTTCTGTAAACAATGGCTATTTTTTCTGTCTGGATAAACTAAAAAAACTGTATTACACACCCTAAATACAAATGCAAGCTACAAATAATGTTTAGGTAAATAGGAAATGTTGTGAGCTTGGTGTATTAAAATAAATATATATTTACAGTATCAATCGCTCTGGAGTCAACCATTTCCAAATATGACACGTTAAATAAGTCCCATTATTACAGTCTCTATCCTTGTGACTCCATTTGTAAAAACTCAATTGGTAAAAACATCTGATGTGATTCAGAAATTTTTTTGACTATAAACACTTTCCATTTTCTATGTGTTGCCGAAATCAATTCCCTTTTTATTAACCCCGTTAGCGATTATTGGCATAAATGAATATAAAAATCCTAAGAAAGCAATAAATTTCATACTTACTCCAGAGAAGCCTTGGTTCAAAATTTTCATCATGATTACTATTAATATTATTGTTGCGAGACAACCAAATTTTTGCAACAATGGACTGAAAATTTAATCATTTAATGGGGAAACTATATGAAATTTACTATTTTCCATAATAACTTTTTTAAACTAAGCTTTTTAGAAATAAATTATAGCTTATCCTGCTCCCTGTTATTGTAGCTATCTACGGTGAAAAAATGGTTAAAATCGGTCCAGTAGTTTGGAAGATTACCCCGGTCATACATAAAAAAAGTAGTCATTTATGTATATATAGACTAGCCGGGTACCCGGCTCTGCCCGGGTTTCTGCCGCGTAATATGTGTTTCAGTGAAACTCATGCATAATTTTTTCAGCATTTAAGTGCACATCCACATACATAAATGGCTACTTCTGTAAACAATGGCTATTTTTTCTGTTTGGATAAACTAAAAAAAACTGTATTACACACCCTAAATACAAATGCAAGCTACAAATAATATTTAGGTAAATAGGAAATGTTATAAGCTTGGTGTATTAAAATAAATATATATATACAGTATCAATTGCTCTGGAGTCAACCATTTCCAAATATTGCACGTTAAATAAGTCTCATTATTAGTTTCTACCCTTGTGATAACTTGGTGAAAACATCTTATGTACCTAATTTAGAAAAAAATTGACTATAAATTTCATACCTATTCCAGAGAAGCCTTGGTTCAAAATTTTCATCATGATTATTATTAATATTGTTGTTGCGAGGCAACCAAATTTTGCAACAATGAACTGAAAATTTAATCATTTAATGGGGAAATGACATGAAATTTACTATATTTTCCATAATAACTTTTTTAAACTAAACTTTTTAGAAATAAATTATAGCTTATCCTGCTCCCTGTTACTGTAGCTATCTACGGTGAAAAAATGGTTAAAATCGGTCCAGTAGTTTGGAAGATTACCCCGGACATACGGATACAAAAGTAGTCTTTTATGTACACTGCTCGACATTGAAAATGCAACACCAAGAAGGAGTGGTCAGAAATTGATGAAATTTGGTAAGAAGACAGAGACAGCATGGAACAATAAGTGATATTTATTTCAAAATAAATAAGCAAAATTTAGAGCGAGGACGGCGTCGGCTCAGTAAGAAGTAGGACCACCGCGGACAGCGATGCACGAAGAAACACGTCTAGGCATGTAGTCAATAAGCCTGCGGATGGTGTCCTGAGGGATGGCACTCCATTCCCTTTCAACCATTTGCCACAGTTCGTCCTCTGAACGAGGCAGTGACAGGTTCTGCAAACGGCGTCCAATCACGTCCCACACATGTTCGATTGGTGACAAGTCAGGAGAGTATGGTGGCCAGGAAAGCATCTGTACACCTCGTAGAGCATGTTGGCTGTTCGAGCACTGTTAGGCCGGGCGTTATCCTGTTGAAAAATTGCATTTGGCAGACCCTGAAGGTAGGGGATTGCCACCGGCCGCAGTACATTATCTACATATCGTTGGGCCGTCATAGTGCCCCGAATACGAACTAGAGGTGATACGGAATTGTATGCAATAGCGCCCCAAACCATTATGCCACGTTGTCGCGCTGTGGGGCGTTCCACAGTTACTGCCGGATTCGATCTTTCTCCACGTCGACGCCACACACGTATGCTATGACTATCGCTGGACAAACAGAAGCGGGATTCATCTGAGAACACTACGGTTTGCCATTCTGCCATCCACGTCGCTCTGGTCCGGCACCATTCCAAACATTGGAGTCTGTGCTGTGAGGTCAATGGCAGTCTTCTTAGCGGGCGCCGTGATTGCAGGCCACGTGCAACCAGTCGACGGGAAATGGTTCTGGTCGACACAGGAACATCCAGGGTACCTTGCACGTGCTGCAGAATCGACGTACAAGTGATTTGCGGGTCCGCCACAGCTTGTCGGTGAATCCGTCGATCCAAGCGGTCTGACGTCACTCTGGCTGCACCTGCACCCCTCAATGTGGCTACATTTCCTCTTTCCAACCATCTCCGACACAGCCGATGCACAGTGCTTGCATCCATGTGGGTATCAGCTGCAATTTGACGTATGGACCAACCTCCCCTTCTCAGTCCGATCACCATACCCCTTGTAAAGTCGTCTATATGCTGGAAGTGTCTTCGTTGAGGACGACGTGGCATTTCCTCCTATCACACGTATCCTTCGAGACAAAAACCAAATTTCTCCGATAATTAGTCTGGCAGAAAAACCAACATGAACATAGCCCACTTTTCAACTTCATTCTCTTATATCTTACTTCACGTGCGTCGGAGAGCTGCGCATTTCATATCATTTGCATAACTCAGTGACGTGCGTCTACGGTAAAATTTGCATGAATTTCTGACCACTCCTTCTTGGTGTTGCATTTTCAATGTCGAGCAGTGTATATAGATTAAAATCGCAAATGGGTCATTCCATGTCAAGTGATCCAACGTTTTTTACCTTACATTTTTGTATTTCTTTCAAATTTGGCTCATCAATTGTACCCCTTGAGGTAATCAAAAGTCTCAAGTTTTGGATTTTTATCTCTATTATTTTTTCATTCAGGAGACTTTGAACTTTGAAAAAACCCTCGTTTTTCCATGGATAAGGGAACATAAAAGAGACCATAACTCAGCACCAAATATAGATAGAAAGATTTGGTAAATGGCATTTTAAAGTACGTTAGTTGCCGCTTAATCTGATATGCAACATGACTAATTTAATAAAAATTTTATTTAAGAAAAAGTAAAATTTAAATTTCAAATTTAAATTTCTCAAAAAACATATAATGAATTTTTTTGAAAAAATTCTCAAAAATTCTTGTGTATTTTATCTATGTTTGTACAAATTTTTAGATTGGGATCTCAATGGGATCATATTTTTTTGAATTTTTGAATAAAACTGTATACGAAAAAAATGATATTTTTTAGATTCTATTTATTTAAATACTAAGTTATCTTGCTTGCGATGGTCTCAAAAGTAGTAAACAAACATGAATATGTTTAAAGTGAGCTGGCATGAGCTTATAGATTTGTCATATTCACCATCCTCCCCCCTTCCTCTCCAGCACAACCACTCTTTTTTAATTCAAAACTGTTCAAAATGTAAAAAAAAAACTCTTTGATACAAAATGAATTTAAGCTTATTTAAAGTGGGTAAATGGGTTTCCTTATAACTAGACGAAGTATCCCCCTCCTCCACCCAAATATGCCATTAACGCTGTACTAATATGACATCTAACCTGGGGATTAAATTGACTATTATTTTCACTCTAGGTAAGTGAGCTAGCATTAACTTGTAGATTGGTCAGCTCCCCCTCCCTTTCTTCCCGACCCAACCATTTTTTCTCCCAAACTGTTTAAAATGCTAACAAAAACCCTCTTTGATACAACATGAACAATAAACTTATTTAAAGTTGGTAAATGGGCTTCCTTATAGCAAGGCAAAGTACAACCCTTCCCCCACCCAAATATACCATTAACGCTATACTAATATGACGTCTCACCTGGGGATTGATTTGAGGATTATTTTCCCCCTAGGTATATATTGTATTTCAGATGAAGTGTTTCTTTTTCAATCCGACCGTCACAAAGTGTACTTCCATTCAATATCTGAATTTAAACGTATGATTCATTTCATTCCCTCTTCCAGCACCAATCTTCAATTTTGGAGGAAGAAAAGAAGCGGTTCGCCCCAAGATCATAGCAAACAGCAAAATCGCACTGTTTCCCCTTGTTCTCATAATGTTTTCCCATTATTTTCACACAAAACTGAAAATAAATCAAAGTATCAGGCTATATGTCAGTTCCCATCACTGCCTTTCCTTTCTCTTATTGGACAAAGCTCATGAGCTAACAGGAAAGAGTAACAAACAAAACAAACTGAAACACTACCAGACATCAGTAGAGACTAAGGCTTTGAAATGGGGTTAGGCGGGATGATAAAAAAATAAGTGTTTGGAGGGGGAAGGTAGGGTAGGGGGGGAGGAGCATTCTGTAAAGTAGCTAAACAACATGAGAGGTTATGATCAAAAAAGCAGTGTTTGTTTAATATATGTATATAGATATATCTTGCTGCATTACTTTCCTTTACAACAAAATGAAAAAGAACACAAACAATTAAAAAAATTAAATAAAAGCTGCACACTAGATAATGTGGAAAGATAGTTGTGGGGACATAGACATATGATCTGATATTTTGATTTATTTTCAGTTTTGTGCGAAAAGAATAGAAAAAACGATGAGAACAAGGAGAAACAGTGCTATTTTGCTGTTCGCTATGATCTTGGGGAGACCCATTTATTTTCTCCCTTCAAAATTGAAGATTGGTGCTGGAGTAGGAGATGAAATGAATCATAAAGTTAAATTTCAGATATTGAATGGAAGTACACTTTGAATTTCGGATCGAAAAAGAAACACTTCGTCTGAAAAACAATATATATACCTAGGGTGAAAATAATCCTCAACTCAATTCCCAGGTTAGACGTCATATTAGTATAGTGTGAATGGTATATTTGGGTGGGGAAGGAGATACTTCATCTAGTTATAAGGAAACCTATTTACCAACTTTAAATGTTTACTATTAATTTTGTATCGAAGAGTTTTTTTTTAAAAACATTTTGAACAGTTTTGAAATAAAAAAAAGAGTGGTTGTGCGGGGGAGGGAGGGGAGGGGGGATGAACCTGACAAATCTATAAGCTCATGCCAGCTCACTTTAAACATATTCATGTTTATTTACTACTTTTTAGACCATCGCAAGCAAAATAACTTAGTATTTAAATAAATAGAATCCAAAAAATATCATTTGTTTCGTATACAGTTTTATTCAAAACTTCAAAAAAATATGATCCCATTGAGATCCCAATCTAAAAATTTGTACAAACATAGATAAAATACACAAGAATTTTTGAGAATTTTTTCAAAAAAATTCATTATATGTTTTTTGAGAAATTTAAATTTGAAATTTAAATTTCACTTTTTTTTAAATAAAATTTTTATTAAATTAGTCATGTTGCATATCAGATTAAGCGGCAACTAACGTACTTTAAAATGCCATTTACCAAATTGTTCTATCTATATTTGTTGCCGAGTTATGGTCTCTTTTATGTTCCCTTATCCATGGAAAAACGAGGGTTTTTCCAAAGTTCAAAGTCTCATAAATGAAAAAATAATAGAGATAAAAATCCAAAAATTGAGACTTTTGATTACCTCAAGGGGTACAATTGATGAGTCAAATTTGAAAGAAATACAAAAATGTAAGGTAAAATTTTTCTCAGATTTTGGATCACTTGACGTGGAATGACCCAAATAGCGATGTATTTCTAAATTTTTAATATGTTGTGTGGGTCACTTAGGGTAGTGTAAATCTAAGTTTGCACCTTTCTAAAACCTGTGCTCGCTGCGAAACTCGCGAAAAACTGCGAAATTTTCGTACTGTTTTCAGTTTTTCCTTTATAACTCTTAAACTTGGCAACTTTTGATGATACATGTGAATACCCACTTTAAAGAACACTAAATTTGCAATAATTTAAGCTTACGTCACGCTTTGTAGGACCAATAGTTTAGGAGATATCGTACTTCGAAAATTGGGAGATTTTTTGTGAAAAAATTATGCTTCGATCAGATTTTGGACCAAATATCGACATGGGTTATTTTCACCATATGCTTACATTTCAGAATTTTTAAGTAATTTTTTTAACTTGCTATTTTCTTTTAGAATCACTAACAGATGTTTTGCCACATATTTTAGGTATGTGAAAAAGTAATTGGTTGTACACTTTGATGCATAATTAAGTATTCAAATGCTGTTGTAAAACTTTAAGTTGCAAGGAAAATTTTCGTCCTTTGCCATACAAAATCAATATGAAATCTCACTTTTAAACTACACTGCTCAAAACAATTAAAGGATATTGTGAGTTTCCTATAAAAAAATGGGTTTAAACATTTTTTAACTTTTTTTTTTTGCATAAAAGGGAAGAAGAGGGTTACAAATGTAAATTTTGCTCATTTCCAAACTTCATAGTATGCAAATTTTGAGTTTGACGTCGAAAACGGCTCTTTAGCTGCAGCGAATGAAATTTCACTCTCACTTTACTATAAGATAAGGCAGAAAAGAATGATCGACGCTCTGTAAGAGCATTGTTCCTATGTGTGCCATGTCTCAACGAAGACGTTTGACCAATTCAGAAGTTTCTAGAGTTGTTGGCAGACTAGAGGGAGGCCAAACACAAGCCGAGGTACCGGAAGCCTTTGGAGTTTCTCAAAATGTAGTTTCTAGGGTCTGGAACCGTTTTCTAGAGACTGAAAGTGCTGACCATAGATCAGGACAAGGACGTAGACCGGCTACAACGTACAATGAAGACCGCTATTTAGCGTTATCGGTTCGGAGACACCGAAATATGAGTGCCACTCAACTGCAACGACAACTTTGCTCGACTACTGGCACCCGTGTTTCGACAAAAACTGTCCGAAATTGACTCCACGCCGTTGGCATGTATGCCCGTCGACCAATGGTGTGTGTCAAATTAAGTGCAAGTCACCGTCGTGCCCGCAGAGCGTGGGCAACGGAGTACGTTAGTTGGAGAAGAAATGAGTGGTGCAATATCCTGTTCTCTGATGAGTCCCGTTTTTCCCTTCATCCTGATAATAGGCGGGTTTTCATCTGGAGAGAACGTGGCACGAGAAATAATCCAGCATTTGTGCGCGAAAGTGTCAGATTTGGTGGTGGAGGTGTGATGGTATACGCCGGCATTTCCTTTGATATTCGAACCGACCTCTATATCTTCCGAAATGGAACTCTGACTGGTTATCGATATAGGGATGAGATCCTCAGACCTATGGTCGTCCCTTACGCTGCAGCAATTGGAGATGACTTCATTTTAATGGATGACAATTGCAGTCCACATCGTGCTAACTTGGTGAATGATTTTCTTTTTGAAGAAGGAATCGTACGTATGGAATGGCCAGCGTGTTCTCCGGACATGAAACCAATAGAGCATGTTTGGGACATCCTAGGAAGACGAGTGACTGAACGCCTATCACCTCCAGAAGCTCTCCAGACACTCGAAAGAGCTCTTCAGGAGGAGTGGGGTAGAATGCATCAGCCCCTCATTAATATCCTCATTGAGTCCATACCTCAGAGGTGTTTAACACTGCTAGCTGTCTGGGGAAACCATACCCCTTACGAAAAGTGGTTTTCTTCAAAGGAAACCCCCTTTTTTTATTTGTTTTTCTCATTTTCAGAAAATGCGTTTTTTTCCTTTTTTCCATTTTGTACCCAAAAGCTGAATAAAAAGCATTTTTTTTCTACCAAACTAATGTAATTTTTATGTCTTACAGCTTACTACGTGTAGTCGATAATGTATCAATCAACCAAAATGGTCTTTAGGTGCAAAATCAACCCAAAATCTCAATATCCTTTAATTGTTTTGAGCAGTGTATATCATAGCTCCTAGAACCAACTTCATTTGAAATTATTTGCGTCCCTGAAGCTTAAAACGATGTTTGTGATTATTAAAGTATTGATCAAAAACTGTACGGCAACGGACTTGACATTTGGTAACGGATTTGACCAGTAACGGACTTGACATTTCAACCAAAATGTCAAATTATGGCTAGGTTGTCGAATTTAAAAATTGAACAACAATATGCATTTTCTTAGAGTTGTATAATAAACAATATTTCGGGGTAAAAGTTGAGAAAAAGCAAAAATTAGTACTAAAATCTGTGGTAACAGACTTGACAAAGAATAAAAATACGCACCTGGAAGAAATCTTGTGCGAAACGCCACAGAAATACTTCTCGACTCAGGAAAACAAAATGGTACGAAATAGTTGCGTCACTAATTTGTTAAGTTAACTGAATACTTGTTACTATCTTTTGACTGCAATAAATACCTTTTTTAGCTAAAATAATCTTCGGGTAACGGACTTGACAAGAACTGCCGGACAAAATATATTCATACATTTCTTAATGAAAAAAAATTACTTTTGTCAATATTTATCAAGAATATCATATGCTAATAGTCAATATATAAAAATAATTTGTTGTATATACTTTTTTATACAATTAAGTATATTAAAAAAACAGTTAAACTTGCGAAAATTTGAAATGGACAAGCGTTTTTGCCTTGATTCTCATTTTTAAAGACTTATATCAAAATAAATAAATAAATTTCAATAATTTTTTGAGTGATAGAATTTTTTGGGGGTATTTCTTGCAGAAAATAATTGTTCGCATTGAATTTAAAATATAAATTATGCTTCAAAATCGTCTTTTTAACCTCCGGACAGCAAATGTAAGCAAATTTTGAAAATGACCCACATAAATTCCTATTCTACAAGACAAAAAAAGGGCATGTAATTACAGCACATTTAATCAGCTTTCATTGCAAGCTCAAACAGAAGTCTGTAGGTTCAGTATTTCATTTACAATCGCAAATAAACAAATAGTTAAAATTTTTAATTTTTTTGAGAAATGAGCAAAATTTTTTCCTAATTAGAATAGGAGGGCAGTAGACAATAAAAAAATGCATACAATGGTATTAAAAGGGTAACACTATATTAAACTATTATTTTAAAAATTAAAAAAAAATTTAACAAGTCGTTTTTATTCATTTTTTTGCTATTTTTATGATGGTTCTTGTTGGCTGTGGGCTTATCATGACTGTTTTCAGATTTTCCCCTATTACTCCTGAACTATACAACTTGTGATGATACGTGAAATGATTTTGATGATACGTAAGGGAAAAAAATAATTTAAAAAATATATACAAGTATGTACTTTCTTATGAAGCGTCCTTGCTGGTTTATTGCAATTCACATGTGTTTATTGATAGCAGTTCATTACAGATGTAAACTGAATTCTATGTTGCCGATTACACTATGTTGCCGATTAAAAAAAAAGAAAAAAAAAACACGGGTTAAGAATTTTTAAGTGTTCTATCGATATGCAAAGTTTAATTCTAATTGGTGATTGACATACTTGGGTAGGGTTACTTATTACTCTCTTACAACAATCAAACCAAGCATTTTTCTAAACTTCTTTTTTCCTTTCTATAAGAAATGTGCTACTGGTAGCAACGAAACAAAACCAACGTGCACTTTTTTGCCATACCTCATACTGGGCCCTAATAATTTTTAGTCAAATGTTTTTGGATTTAAATATGCATTTCTCACATTTTTATTATTTTATTCCAACAATGTAAATTTACTTACCTCTTTGCTTACGTTTAGTTTAGAATTATAATAAATAAATAGTTTTAAAAACTAATAATACACGCCTTTACAACAATATGGATTAAATAGTAAAACATAATATTTTGCTGTAAATTATGTTCATCAGAGAGAGAACGTCCCTTAGCTAACCAAGGAACCATATGATAAAAAGGAAAAGCAAAAATAATTAGTAGCAACTGATAGAGCGTTGTGAAACAAGTTTCTTGGCACATATTTTTTGTGATCTCGTGTCCTCATTGTAGAAATATGAGGACGTCAAATTTGCCAAAATTTTAAGAAAAGTGGCCAAGTTCTGCGCACATTTTTCGCGCTCTTGCAGATGAATGTTCTCTTACATTCAGACAGTGAAATTGTGTGATACTTTCAATTTCTTGCCAAGTTTTAAAATTTGGGACTTCTCTTAAAATTCCGGCAGACTTTAAGACCTTTTACCTCGATAACGGGGCAACAGGGCAAAAGCTATTTGCGTCAAAAAAATTTCATCAGCATGCTGTTTCGATTGCTACCTATTTTAATTTTTTTCATTATTACTCTAGTCGTTATGTTATCTGGTAGGAATAGATAGTAAGTGTACCACTTATATTTTTGAATTTATAGTTTTGTATAAATTAATTAATCTCTTTTTCCCCATAATAAAGGTGCTGGTGCTGGTTCGGGAGATGTTGAAGTGCGTAAGTGATCATTAAATAAAAATGCTAATTCATGTTTTGTTATGGGGTCCTTTTCGGAATAAAATAATTGGGAAAGTGTGTGTATTTAAAGAACAATAGCGCATTCTCTCAGAACCGAACAGCCACCAGACATTAAGGAAATCTACTGGAAGAAATCTTCCCTGGTCCGCAACAATGCAACTAGACTTTTGTTACGAATTTTCTTCACTTTCAAGCAAAATTCATTTTAAGCATTAACCGTTCAAGCGCCCTTGCAGTGATACTCATTCGTGTACAATTGTATATATATATATATATATATATATATATATATATATATATATATATATATATATATATATATATTATATATATATATATATATATATATATATATATATATACTAGCTGACCCGGCGAATTCTGTTCCGCCTTAAAGGCAATAAATAAGCAAATTTTTGAATTTATTAAGTTTTTTTTATTAGAAAATACAAAAAAAAAAAAAAAATTAAGTACCTACATTAATCATGCATTATTGTTTCTGTATTTACAACCTATTTTACTGCGCTCCAGAAGCTGTCAGAACATGTGCTTTATGTCGTCCAGCGACAGAGGCTCAAAAAAGGCTTAGTAAAAAGATAATTTTTTCGGACTGCTTATCAATTGACTGCTCCATCCATAAATCCATCCAAACAAACTTTTGTATATACACTGCTCGACATTGAAAATGCAACACCAAGAAGGAGTGGTCAGAAATTGATGAAATTTGGTAAGAAGACAGAGACAGCATGGAACAATAAGTGATATTTATTTCAAAATAAATAAGCAAAATTTAGAGCGAGGACGGCGTCGGCTCAGTAAGAAGTAGGACCACCGCGGACAGCGATGCACGAAGAAACACGTCTAGGCATGGAGTCAATAAGCCTGCGGATGGTGTCCTGAGGGATGGCACTCCATTCCCTTTCAACCATTTGCCACAGTTCGTCCTCTGAACGAGGCAGTGACAGGTTCTGCAAACGGCGTCCAATCACGTCCCACACATGTTCGATTGGTGACAATTCAGGAGAGTATGGTGGCCAGGAAAGCATCTGTACACCTCGTAGAGCATGTTGGCTGATTCGAGCACTGTGAGGCCGGGCGTTATCCTGTTGAAAAATTGCATTTGGCAGACCCTGAAGGTAGGGGATTGCCACCGGCCGCAGTACATTATCTACATATCGTTGGGCCGTCATAGTGCCCCGAATACGAACTAGAGGTGATACGGAATTGTATGCAATAGCGCCCCAAACCATTATGCCACGTTGTCGCGCTGTGGGGCGTTCCACAGTTACTGCCGGATTCGATCTTTCTCCACGTCGACGCCACACACGTATGCGATGACTATCGCTGGACAAACAGAAGCGGGATTCATCTGAGAACACTACGGTTTGCCATTCTGCCATCCACGTCGCTCTGGTCCGGCACCATTCCAAACGTTGGAGTCTGTGCTGTGAGGTCAATGGCAGTCTTCTTAGCGGGCGCCGTGATTGCAGGCTACGTGCAACCAGTCGACGGGAAATGGTTCTGGTCGACACAGGAACATCCAGGGTACCTTGCACGTGCTGCAGAATCGACGTACAAGTGACTTGCGGGTCCGCCACAGCTTGTCGGCGAATTCGTCGATCCAAGCGGTCTGACGTCACTCTGGCTGCACCTGCACCCCTCAATGTGGCTACATTTCCTCTTTCCAACCATCTCCGACACAGCCGATGCACAGTGCTTGCATCCATGTGGGTATCAGCTGCAATTTGACGTATGGACCAACCTCTCCTTCTCAGTCTGATCACCATACCCCTTGTAAAGTTGTCTATATGCTGGAAGTGTCTTCGTTGAGGACGGCGTGGCATTTCCTCCTATCACACGTATCCTTCGAGACAAAAACCAAATTTCTCCGATAATTAGTCTGGCAGAAAAACCAACATGAACATAGCCCACTTTTCAACTTCATTCTCTTATATCTTACTTCACGTGCGTCGGAGAGCTGCGCATTTCATAGCATTTGCATAACTCAGTGACGTGCGTCTACGGTAAAATTTGCATGAATTTCTGACCACTCCTTCTTGGTGTTGCATTTGCAATGTCGAGCAGTGTATAATATTAGTAAGAAGAACAGCCACTTAACAAGGCCGTATCCAGAAAAAAATTTCGGGAGGGGCCCAGAGTTTCGCACATTGCCCAAACACACATACATTTTTGTGTGTGCTATGAGTCTAATTTCTAGCTGACCCCCTCCCCCCTCCCCCCCCCCATGATGTTTGATGTGTGTGTTTTTCATTTCTTTATTCTTATTATTTTCTTGAACTGACCTTTATTGGAAATGGAGAGCTATGTAGTGGCAACTTTTTTAAATGGGGTAGAATATCCGTAATTTTAGGGGGTCCGGGGGTTTCTCCCCCGGGAAAATTTTTGAAAAAAAGTTTTAAAATTCTGCATTTTGAGGCCTTAAATGGGGCAATCGGGACTTCAAAAACATGTTGGAAAAGTAGGCAAACAACAATCTCATAAATTTTCTGCATTCTTTTGCAAATTAAGAAAAATCAAAGCTTTAAAAAATGTTTAGTTTAACAAACGATTAACATTAAGCGACAGAGAGGAAGGAGAAAAGATTAACACATTATCACTTGCTTACATCGGTTTTCACTATAGTTACATAGTAGTTTTTGATCAGTTCTCCAACTCACCGACAGACACAGCACTTGTTAGTAACATAAAATAACCAATATTATAAAACACATAAAATTCTTTAAAAGAAATAGTGTAGAGATTTAAAAAATAATTAACGAGAGAGTAACATTCTGGCCATTTAGTTAATTCATATTTTAATTATTTATAAGAAATAGGATTGAAGCACTTTTGAAGGAGTTTCAAAAAGGTATTTAATGATTTTCAAAGACTCTGGAACAGTTAAAATTCTTTAAAGCATTTCATTTGCACTTTCCAGTCTCTGACGTTTTAATAGTTGATTGGACAGTCTTACGAAATTGTTAAAACTTTGAAAGACACATCTTTTAAAAATTAAAAATAGATATTAAAAAATACTTATAACGACAATTTCTTTTTCAATCACTAGTACTGCAGAAAACGAAAAAGAATACATAGGTAGGGTAATATTTTTTCTCGTGCTTAACATATTAATAAAAGAATCAATTACAAAGTAACTTCTAAAATACTGAATTAGGTATTTAATGAATAGTCAGAAATGAAACATGCGAGTCACAAAAAATTATTTTTGAAAATATGCTACAAAAAATGCTGGAATATGATTTTTGCATTACGCAGAATATTTCTTTTAATCAAGGAGCTGAGTTTCGCGCAACTTGATGCCCACCTCCCCTCCATTTGTGTTAGAAACTTTAAAATTCAAGGTTTACAGCTATATTTAACAAAGTATTCAAGGTTTTTAAGCATTTGTAAATGGAATTTTTTTTAAGTAACTTTTGTCTAAGATTGGTGAGCGTCCAACAAAGCAGAGGGTCTGTGGAACGTATCCGTTTTTGTGTGGTCTTGTTGATATTAACATGTTTAGAAGTGCTTGAAGACATGTTTAGCTATTAAAATCCCTCGAGGATTACAAATGCTTATAAATGGGGACCAAAAAAGTACCCCGTTAATTGAATCAGGGCGCTGAGAAGCAATCTCAGTCTAGTCGGAAACTCGGGGCCTGGCGATTAGGGGGGTAAGAATCTGAGTGGTGTAAGTTTTATAAGTTTTATGGGGGGAGGGGGGACCGCCGATCAAACTGATAAGTAGCTTGCCTTGAGCCTGAATTGATTTGGGAAAGAGAGCTGGAAGTGCTAATGAGAGTCTTGTTTTCAAATTTGTTTTGCAGCTAATAAGAATTTGAATTGTCTTTTTTTTTTTTTTTTTTTTGTACTTCTTCAAATTTTTACTCGTTTAATAGTTAAAAAGAAAAAATAATATATTTTTTTTTTTGCCATTTGAAATTTAAAAAAAAAAGAAAATTTTTTTTTTCTGTTTTACATTATAAAACATTTCGGGTTTCGGGGGGGGCTCGGGCCCGTCGGGCCCCCCCTCTGGATACGGCCTTGCCACTTAAATGCAGTCCAGGAGCTATCCCACCAAGCGCTTTCCACCTCTCAGTCTCAGAGGCGTAAAAACTCTTAAGTGACAATCGTTTCTGACAGCTTATCACATATAAATTTCAAGGGAAGTAACGCGTTTGTTTATAATTTACTTCACAAAAAAGTCGAATAACACTCAACGCACCGCTAACTTACAACCTGTTTACTGCGCTCCGGAAGCTGCCAGAACGTGTGCTTTATGTCGCTCAACCATGGAGGTGTCAAAAAAAGCTTAGTAAAAAGGCTTAGCCAAGAATACAGAAAAGCTGGTAGCTAAATAGATAATTTGCAATAAAAATATATTGCGGTCCTAATTTGAGATAAAAACTAGCCTATCATTTAAGTTGGACCAAACTGAAACTGCGTGCAAAATTTGGTTAAAATCGGTTCAGTAGCTGAGGAGTCTATTGGCCACAAACACAGGGACACGTAATTTTTATATATTAAGATATCTATATATATATATATATATATATATATATATATATATACACTGCTCGACATTGAAAATGCAACACCAAGAAGGAGTGGTCAGAAATTCATGCAAATTTTACCGTAGACGCACGTCACTGAGTTATGCAAATGATATGAAATGCGCAGCTCTGCGACGCACGTGAAGTAAGATATAAGAGAATGAAGTTGAAAAGTGGGCTATGTTCATGTTGGTTTTTCTGCCAGACTAATTATCGGAGAAATTTGGTTTTTGTCTCGAAGGATACGTGTGATAGGAGGAAATGCCACGCCGTCCTCAACGAAGACACTTCCAGCATATAGACGACTTTACAAGGGGTATGGTGATCGGACTGAGAAGCGGAGGTTGGTCCATACGTAAAATTGCAGCTGATACCCACATGGATGCAAGCACTGTGCATCGGCTGTGTCGGAGATCGTTGGAAAGAGGAAATGTAGCCACATTGAGGGGTGCAGGTGCAGCCAGAGTGACGTCAGACCGCTTGGATCGACGGATTCACCGACAAGCTGTGGCGGACCCGCAAGTCACTTGTACGTCGATTCTTCAGCACGTGCAAGGTACCCTGGATGTTCCTGTGTCGACCAGAACCATTTCCCGTCGGGTGGTTGCACGTGGCCTGCAATCACGGCGCCCGCTAAGAAGACTGCAATTGACTTCACAGCACAGACTCCAACGTTTGGAATGGTGCCGGATCAGAGCGACGTGGATGGCAGAATGGCAAACCGTAGTGTTCTCAGATGAATCCCGCTTCTGTTTGTCCAGCGATAGTCATCGCATACGTGTGTAGCGTCGACGTGGAGAAAGATCGAATCCGGCAGTAACTGTGGAACGCCCCACAGCGCGACAACGTGGCATAATGGTTTGGGGCGCTATTGCATACAATTCCGTATCACCTCTAGTTCGTATTCGGAGCACTATGACGGCCCAACGATATGTAGATAATGTACTGCGGTCGGTGGCAATCCCCTACCTTCAGGGTCTGCCAAATGCAATTTTTCAACAGGATAACGCCCGGCCTCAAAGTGCTCGAATCAGCCAACATGCTCTAAGAGGTGTACAGATGCTTTCCTGGCCACCATAGTCTCCTGACTTGTCACCAATCGAACATGGGTGGGACGTGATTGGACGCCGTTTGCAGAACCTGTCACTGCCTCGTTCAGAGGACGAACTGTGGCAAATGGTTGAAAGGGAATGGAGTGCCATCCCTCAGGACACCATCCGCAGGCTTATTGACTCCATGCCTAGACGTGTTTCTTCGTGCATCGCTGTCCGCGGTGGTCCTACTTCTTACTGAGCCGACGCCGTCCTCGCTCTAAATTTTGCTTATTTATTTTGAAATAAATATCACTTATTGTTCCATGCTGCCTCTGTCTTCTTACCAAATTTCATCAATTTCTGACCACTCCTTCTTGGTGTTGCATTTTCAATGTCGAGCAGTGTATATATATATATATATATATATAAATATATATATATATATATATATATATATATATATATAGATAGATAGATAGATAAAGATATATACAAATACTAATATTTATAAATACTATAAGATGTGCAACCCATTGTTGCGAGTGTAAAATTCGTACGTCTACGCATATAATTGCCCTAATCCAGGAACTTAAGTTTGACAATTTCATCTTTATCTTCATATGTAGAATTTGTCTTATACGGTTATTTTTGAAACAGGCTTTTATTTCTTTCCCCCAAATAGCAACAATTATTTTATATTTAAATCAAAGCAAGGAAATCTTTTTGGAAAAAACTATTTGAAGTGTTTGCTAATTCAAAACTCCAACGGACTATAAGAGGCGTTGAGCCAACTGTCTATGAAAGGTAAAACAAACGCATGCCATAACGCATAAATTACTTCTAAGCTTAATGAATGACAGAACAATAAGCTGAAATTTGAAAATAAATCCACTTTGCTAATTTTTCGTCTTTTAAATTGGTCCTACTAGTGTGATAGTGAATAGTATTTTACATAGTGGAGAGCAAATTCAGGCATGCGTATCAACAAAAAAGGCCAAGAAAAATTATATTTTTTAAGGATGAAAGAATCGAAAAAGACAGCTCGAACTGACAATTTGTCCCTTAATCCTACAAATCTTCAACTTGGTCAAAAACAGCACGTGCTAGCATACGGAGATGAACAATTGAATCAGGATGCATCAAAAAACCTAAAATTGTGCTTGCGGCACAACACATGCTGCTCGGATCTTTCCTCAATTCACGACAACAAAATTAAATTCCATTAAGGGCATCAAAATTATGTTTTTTCATCAGAGAAAATAACATTTATTTTTTAATCACGATGATACATGTACTACTTTTCCCATTAAAATTTGACTTATTTGGGACGCTGTTTACGAA
This sequence comes from Uloborus plumipes, assembly GCA_038373865.1. Lineage (NCBI taxonomy): Eukaryota > Metazoa > Arthropoda > Arachnida > Araneae > Uloboridae > Uloborus > Uloborus plumipes. The sequence goes on along the minus strand of JAXGGA010000419.1, from coordinate 62,019 downwards.
AAGGCTAAAGCGCAATTTTTGTGTTTTTTCACGGATTCCGATTCAGTTATTCATCTACGTATGCTATCTAGGGGTGCGACATCAACGGCAAAACATCGACGTTGGACAATAAGGACACCGATGGTATTGATACATCGACCAAAAAACATCGATTTTTTTTAATTGCTTGCATATTTGAATGTACAGTACCCATTATAAGCGCCTCTTTACATCACTCGATTAGATATATTCTTTGTCTCCTGGAAAAACATCAACCGTAAGATATCGATGTCAATAAAGAAAACTTTTTTCAGTGAGATATATACTGCAACTGTTCATTCACTGCGTAACTTTTTTTTTTTTTGCACATTTTGACAAAACTACTAGCTGCCAAGGCAGCTAGATTAGCTTCCTGCGGCATGTTGATGCATTATGTCCCCTCCCCCCCTCCTTACTTTTACCTTATTCTGATGTTATATTATTTGATATAATTTAATATTCATAAGATTTCAAGACATACTACCCACGTGGCACGCGAATGCCCCAGGCAGTAGCTGCGTCACCCGGCGGTGCACGGGCGCTTCGCGCCTTTAAAGTAGCAAAGAAAGTTTCGACAAACTTTTCGCCGCCAAGACGGCTCGCTAAGAGGCGCTTCACGTCTTTACTTTTTTCCTACATCAAAAAAACATTCAAATTATTGAGATGCTTCGTGCCTTCAAAATGGTGAGGAAAGTTTCAGCAGGTTCAGCTCGCTCAAGGGAAAGAAGCAGACATAGATAGATGCTCAGTTTTTGATATAGGGTTGGTTAGGGTAAGTGGGCCCCCTTTTTAGAACAGTTCGTATTTAAAGCCTTATGCAACAGCTTTAAAGCAAAAAAAGTTTTAACTTGTTGACTTATTTTATCTTGGACATTATTAATAAACACAAGTTCAGCATTATTTCCTAAAAAAATGCTTTAAATGTTTTTAACTATCGTATTCTTTAAAAAATGACGTGGGTGGCCCACTTACCCCCTAGGGAGGGGTAAGTGGGTCACCACTTGTTTATTTATATTTAAAGTGAGCATATCTAAAAAAGGGGTTTACATGTCCTACCTGATAAAGTATGTAACATTTTAGTTGGAAATACTTTTTTGTAAATGTATCCATTAACGAGATATCTACTTACATTGAAATGTGTATAACAGAAAATTATAAAGCAGAATACAAAACAATTATGTCTGTGAAATTCATTAAAAGCCGTTAGGCATATTTTTTGCTTTTACATATAAATTAGTGTTAAACAAACATGATAGAGTCGATTAAGATCAATTTTGGTCAAATAAGAAAAAATATATAGGTTGAAAAAAAATGGAAACACTTAATGGCAGCGTCTGTTTGAAGTTTGTTGAGAGAGAGACATTATCATTTCAGCCTCAGTTATAATTCTAACATCACTTACATCAAAACAATAAAAAGTGTAGCTATTTCTATTATTTCTATCAAATGTAGTAGCATTTTTTTCATTTGTATCATATTGTAAAGTTATAACTTCATAATACTTTATATTTTTCTTTTATGCAAGTTTCCCAATTACATACTTACCAGCTTTTGCAGTTTTTGTAGCTAAAGAATCAATTTCTTCTAGGTCTGCATCATTATTTTTCATTTTATCTTAGAAATGTCTTCATCAGAACTGCTTTTCATTTTGAAAACATCATTATTATAAGGGGGCCTACTTATACCATAGTGAGGGGGCCCACTTACCCTAACTGAGAAAAACCAAGGTGGAAGTGGGACCCCTCCCCTTAAACACTTATTAATAATACTTTGCATAAAAATTCTTATTGCAATGTGTACTTCAGGTTAAACACTAAAAAAAAACTTGATGAACATAGAAAAAATAATAAAAATTAACATCGAAACACTTCTTTGAAAAAAGTTGCTCGAACTCGCAAAAAAAAATTTTTTTGAACATTTTTTTGACATAAATTATATGATCCAAAAAAAAGTTCCATGAAACCCAAATATGTGTAAAACCAATCATTGTGATGAAATATAACATAATCAGTACAAAAAAGTACAAAAATCATATGAAGGGCTAGGGGGAAAAAAGATGAAAGTGACCAAAAAGCGATTTCGAGAAAAACGAAGAACAAAGTTTGATCTCTCGTAGCTCCTTATGTAGTTTTTCGAGTTTTCATGCACATTTCGGTCGCTTCTCATCTTTTTTTCCCCCTTATTGTTCTACAAGATGATACTAGTCCTTCATAGCCCTTAGATAGCGCTAATATCTCAAAATTGACGAAAAAGTGACTTTCATCTTTTTTCCCCCTGGCCCTTCATATGCGCATTTCAGTTTTAAGGGGGGTGGCCCACTTACCCCAGTGGCCAACTTACCCGAACCAACCCTAAGTAAATAGCTTTTCAACTAATTTATACTTCAAAAAATTACAAGTAGCTAGCGATAAAAGCACTACGTACGTGGCCGGCTAATGAGTTTCATGTTTGATTTAGTTAAGCCTTCATTCAAAATTCTTATTATCACTATTATTACTGTTTCATAGCAACCACGTTTTGTAACAATGGATTTTATATTTAATCATTTAGGACTCATTGCTTTAAATTTGACCATTTATTAATTGATATCTTCGTTAGTTAAAATTGTATAATTATATAAATTAAAACTAATAAAGCCTGAAAAATTACCAATCTATCGGTACCTGGATCGAGTTTCAGTTCATTGGCGTTCAGGAGAAAGAAGCATGACATGGATAGATATAAAGAAAGATAGAAAGATACTTAGTTTTAATATAAGTAGATTTTTTACAGAAATGTAAAAAAATCATCGAAAAAAATATCAAATGCAAAACAACGATGTTTAAAAATCATCGACAGTAAATTATCGTTAGTTGTTAAAAGAAAAAAAAAACTATTTTCAATTTGGTAGATATTGCAACTAGAGGTTAAAGAAAAATGAATCTTTTTTATCGCATATTTTATTGTATTTGCTGAAATGTAAAAAGGACATTGAAAGAAGAAAGGAAAAAAAAAAGATAAAAACATTGAACACGAAATAACGATCATTAAAAGGGATCAAAAAAGAAAAAAAACCGGCGAAAGCTAATTGGAGATGTTTTAGAAACATCGAGAGCAAAACATCGAAAATAATCACAGAAATGTTTTTCGTATGAGGTTAATATTGCGACTTCTGATTAAAGATCAAAACTTTTTAACAATTATGATTATGGCATTTTTTTTTTGGGTTTTATTTGCTGGAATATGAAACATCGACATCGAAAATAACATCGAACCCAAAACATTGATGTTGGAAAAACATCGACTCTCAAACATCGATGCTCTTATAAAAACATCGATGTTTCTAAAGCATCAACATCAATGTCGCAGCCCTAGTGCTATCACGTGCTGTTTTTGATCCAAGTTGAAGTTTTGTAGGATTAAGGGACAAATTATCAGTTCGAGCCTTTCAATTTCTTCATCCTTAAGAAATACAAATTTTCTTTGACTTTTTGAACGATAAACATTCTGAATTGGGTCTCAACGAAGTAAAACATTATGTACTACCACCCTAGGAACGATTTAAAAGACAAAAAATTAACAAAGTGGACTCATTTTCAAATTTTAGCTTCCAAATTTTTTCATCTTCTTTGGACCAAAACTACAGAGATTTTGATATTTTGGTTATTCATTGAGCAATCTCTGCACTTTATAGTCTAAGAAAAAAGTCCCGTCTTTCCTCCACCAATCCCGTTTCAATAGATATTTGCATACACAATCTGACTTGTACATTAGGGTGACTCTTAAAAAATGGGACAAAACTAGTCCCTACTGCTTTTCATAGGTTTGTCTTCTAAATATTTGAATTTTTATCAATGTTTCACAGTTGAAGGAATAATGTTTGTAAAAAACTCAATTTATTGTGTGTTCATGAATTTTATTTTACGTTTTAGCTCAGTAAAACTAATTTTATTCATTCCGGTCACTGTCCCGAATCGCCGATTTCCGGAAAAAATATGGGAAAACATTATTTGTGCCGATAAAATAATTTTTTTTACATAAATATCATTTGTAATGTCTGTTGTCCGAAAAAACATATTTTTTGTTGTGTTTAGGCTCATAATTTTCAACTAGGAGCGAAGAAAGTACAGTCCCTGGAAGAAAAACAAAATCCCATCTAAAACGCGATTCGCTTACCCATGATTCCAGCGTGAGATAATTGCTCACTAAGTCGCTCATCTCATTGCATTTTAATTTATTGCAATGTGCACAGGTGTTATTTATTTAATTGATGCAATAACTGTAAAGTTAACTCACCGTTTTTCCTTTATTAACTATGCGTACTTTTTACGCACTGGGCACTAGGGTGGAGCGAAAAAAATGAATTTTTGCTTTTCGTAAACGGGTACCTTTCATTTACTGTGAATGAGGCTAAGTAACAATTCTGTAAAATATTTCACTTTTGTGACGTCATCTTTAGTTTGCGCATTTGGCCTAAAGTTTCGATTTTTTTTTTTTTTTTTTTTCATTTTTTTTTTTTTAAATAATGCAAATGATAAAACCAGTGACGGGTGGTTATTAAACGGAAGAAAAAGGTTTGAAATATACAAGGACTTTTTTTAAACCATTTTAGATTATGATTCCAGTTTGTGCATTACGCTCAAAGTTCATCAAATTTCCCAAAATTTCTGATATTTTCAACATTTTTTAACTCAGTATTTCTACTCAATATTCACTTGAAGTGTCTTCAAACATGTTTTTATTCATTTTGTTATTACTTTGAACTGTGCAACTCTTTGCTAACTCACGTCGAACTACCCAGGACGTACCACGAAGAGGTGACAGCACTTCGAGTCCTACACCTGAGCCCTTCCTTCCAACCAATGCGAGCATATTTACATTTCTTAGACACGTATTTAACAGTTAAATTGTGCCTTTATGTCGTAAATTGATCAAATATTTCTGTCAGATATCCTCGTTTTTACTAACCTTTTTCTTTTCCTGTGATTGCATACCAATTTTGAAGAGCTTGTGACCTTTTTGACATATCTTTCAAATGACTGAGTATTGAATGGAAGTTTAAAAATAGCGCATTCAGAAATCATATTTAAATTCTCTGCTTCCAGTAATCTTTGTAAATAAATATTGTGTTGTTAAATTACGTGTAAAAGGTGGCTTTGTAATTTCCACATCATGACAAGGAATCATATCGAAGTATTCTGATTTTTGATTTATGTATGTAATGTATGAAAATAGATTTTTATCTATTTTTGGGATCTGAAGCGTTCTCACTTGTTTACTTGTTTGTTTTCTAGATTGAGCGTTGATAATACGATTTAAAACAAGTTTCTTCATATCGTCGCTACCATGCTAAACTTACGAATGTGAAAATTGGCGCTTTTCAGGAGAGTCAAAACACTGCATATAACTTTTTCCCACCTGACGTGTTTGGTTATTTTCAATTTTTAAACTTTTATAGATGCCTTTAAGTGTAAAACTAACGTTCGAAGGTATCATTTTAATTTTAATTTTTTGTAAAATTCGAACTTGAAAAACGAACTTGAAAAGCGCGATTTTTCACATTCGTTACTTTAGCATGGTGCCGACGATATACTCTTTCTCATGAACTAACTAGATTATTAAACGGCGTTGCCCGGGTGCTTATTAATACAACATAGCTCTAAAAAATATTTGAAGGAATTCTATCCACATGGGAATATAAAAACTTATTTCATGCTGAAATGAAATAGGTGAGCCTTAAATTGATAATTCATTGTTAATCGTAATCTTTGTTGGAAAATACTCCTATTTAAATGAGTTAATTTTTATCAATTGGTATGCTTAAAGGCTTATCTCTATTGCTCTATCTATTCAAAATTGAAAGAAAATGGCCATTTTGAGACAAAAAATTTGAATTTTGAGCTTTTTGGATTTTTTAAAAATAGTGCATCAAAGAACCTCTGCCAAATTCGACGAAAATCCGACGAAAACTGTGGATTTGTATAAGGAACAAACATACGTATATCCATTTATATATACACTGCTCGACATTGAAAATGCAACACCAAGAAGGAGTGGTCAGAAATTCATGCAAATTTTACCGTAGACGCACGTCACTGAGTTATGCAAATGATATGAAATGCGCAGCTCTCCGACGCACGTGAAGTAAGATATAAGAGAATGAAGTTGAAAAGTGGGCTATGTTCATGTTGGTTTTTCTGCCAGACTAATTATCGGAGAAATTTGGTTTTTGTCTCGAAGGATACGTGTGATAGGAGGAAATGCCACGCCGTCCTCAACGAAGACACTTTCAGCATATAGACGACTTTACAAGGGGTATGGTGATCGGACTGAGAAGGGGAGGTTGGTCCATACGTCAAATTGCAGCTGATACCCACATGGATGCAAGCACTGTGCATCGGCTGTGTCGGAGATGGTTGGAAAGAGGAAATGTAGCCACATTGAGGGATGCAGGTGCAGCCAGAGTGACGTCAGACCGCTTGGATCGACGGATTCACCGACAAGCTGTGGCGGACCCGCAAGTCACTTGTACGTCGATTCTGCAGCACGTGCAAGGTACCCTGGATGTTCCTGTGTCGACCAGAACCATTTCCCGTCGACTGGTTGCACGTGGCCTGCAATCACGGCGCCCGCTAAGAAGACTGCCATTGACCTCACAGCACAGACTCCAACGTTTGGAATGGTGCCGGATCAGAGCGACGTGGATGGCAGAATGGCAAACCGTAGTGTTCTCAGATGAATCCTGCTTCTGTTTGTCCAGCGATAGTCATCGCATACGTGTGTGGCGTCGACGTGGAGAAAGATCGAATCCGGCAGTAACTGTGGAACGCCCCACAGCGCGACAACGTGGCATAATGGTTTGGGGCGCTATTGCATACAATTCCGTATCACCTCTAGTTCGTATTCGGGGCACTATGACGGCCCAACGATATGTAGATAATGTACTGCGGCCGGTGGCAATCCCCTACCTTCAGGGTCTGCCAAATGCAATTTTTCAACAGGATAACGCCCGGCCTCACAGTGCTCGAATCAGCCAACATGCTCTACGAGGTGTACAGATGCTTTCCTGGCCACCATAGTCTCCTGACTTGTCACCAATCGAACATGCGTGGGACGTGATTGGACGCCGTTTGCAGAACCTGTCACTGCCTCGTTCAGAGGACGAACTGTGGCAAATGGTTGAAAGGGAATGGAGTGCCATCCCTCAGGACACCATCCGCAGGGTTATTGACTCCATGCCTAGACGTGTTTCTTCGTGCATCGCTGTCCGCGGTGGTCCTACTTCTTACTGAGCCGACGCCGTCCTCGCTCTAAATTTTGCTTATTTATTTTGAAATAAATATCACTTATTGTTCCATGCTGTCTCTGTCTTCTTACCAAATTTCATCAATTTCTGACCACTCCTTCTTGGTGTTGCATTTTCAATGTCGAGCAGTGTATATAGATACCGATAACAGCATGTTTCTAGGATGCAAAGTATACATTGTTTTGAATGGATGTAAATACAATTTTCTGCTTTTTCCCGGAGAGATAAGTGTAATTCTTGAAAATCTCACACAAATTCATAGCTAAATTAGTAACGTCTGCACTTCATCCTAAAAGAGCAAGGACACTTTTAAAGCGTAAGTTAAGAACTCTTTTAAAAATTATAGTCTAAAGATTATGTTTGCTGCAGTCAACCATCTGGCTTGGAAAAGCTTTCTTGGACTTAATTTGGTTCTATAATTTTTTGGATATTTTCCAAGTCAAAACTACCTTGCTCATCTCATGAAGTTATTGTTGCTCAGTAATTAAATCATTTTTACTGTCACAATCGATCTGATCAATGACAAATTCTATAGGTTCATATTGAACTGATTTGAAAGTATAACATGTTGTTTAGCTTCGTCCAACAGGCCCAAAAAATCACTTTGTTCCACTGGTAGGTCTATCTAGCTTTTGCAAAAAATGCCGCAAATTAAGTTCATTCAAATTTAATTGGCAAATATCCCATTACAGAAGTCTACCAAGTTTTTCTTCCAGTTTCCTTATTACATCTTTGTATATTCCTGTCTTTGTAGTGCATCCATCAAAACCAATGCAAACGATTTCCTACTCAAAGAAACAATTTATTGTTCTTGACTTGTCCAAGAAATTTAAATGTGTGCACTCATTGGTTGGAAGCAAGGGGAGCGCGGGTGGCACCCAAAGTGCGGCTACTTCCTCGTGGTAAGTCCTGGGTAATTTCAATGAGCAAGCAAAGAGTTGAGTAGTTCAAAAAAACAACAAAATGATTAAGAAAATGTTTTGAAGGCACTTTAAGTAAATATTGAGAGGAAATATTAATTTATAAAATTTTTGCTCAATATTGAAAATATCGGAAATTTCGGAAAATTTGATGAACTTAGGGCCTAATGCGCAGACTGAAATCATAATCTAAAATGGTTTTAAAAAAATCCTTGTATATTTCAAACTTTTTTCTTCCATTTAATAACCACCCGTCACTGGTTTTATCATTTGCAACATATTTTTTTTAATTGAAAAATCTAAAAAAAATCAAAAATTTCAAAACTTTAGGCCAAATGCGCAGACTAAAGATGACGTCGCAAAAGTGAAATATTTTACAGAATTGTTACTTAGCTTCATCCACAGTAAATGAAAGGTACCCGTTTACGAAAATCAAAAATTCCTTTTTTCGCTCCACCCTACTGGGCACTGCATCTCGATCACGCTTAGTTTTGAAATAAATCATACGTCATTAAAAGACATCATCATCCATCAATACCAGATGAGGAATTTTTCAATGTTTATGCTTCAAATTTATTGATTGGTAAAGTTATAAAGACGACAGAGCAAAATACAGCCGACAAAATCATTTCGGTCACGTGACGAAAATGCTCGTGCGTGAGCGAAATGATTCCCTGTGACCGGAATGACGGTTTTCTAAAACTTCTGTTTTTTGAGTTTTTTACCCAACATGAAGAAAAATGCAGGTTAAATTTTTGTTTTGTGTGAATAATCAACATATGATGAGAGCTGATGGATGACGTCATAATTTGGTTATTTTCGGAAGCGAACGGCCTGAAATGGCGACAGAAAATGCGAGTGTGTGAGTGACATTAACTTGTATCTGGAATGACGGTCTTCTAAAACTGTAGAGTTTTTTTTCTCTGATATGAAAAAATGCAGGTTATTATTTTTTTAAATGGGCGATTCTCCGTAAACTCATCATTTTCCATACAGAATCTGTCCGCGCATGCTTTTTTGAAATGTTTTTGTAATTATAAATATCATTGCTCAGAAAATGAAACTATTACTTTGGTTCGAAAGAGGGCAAATTGAAATTGGTGTTTTTTCTGATAAATGATGCAAAAAATTCATCTTTACAGAAATCAGCAGCGAACTCGACAAAAACTTGGTTTGTAGTTTTAAAAACTTGGAAAATTACTTATTAACATATATGTTTTTTAGCCTACTTTCCCGTTAAAAATAAAAGAAAGACGAAAAAAGTATTAAAAGTAGCTTAATGCATCTAAAAAATATCGCCAAGTCCAAAAAAAAATCGCCAAGTTAAAAAAAAATATCGCCAAGTCCAAAAAATATCGCCAAGTTAAAAAAATAAAGAGGTAAAATGAATATCGAAAAATTAAAAATTTGAAAGTAGGGTATTGAGATGGGGAATTTGTGTGTCGGTCTGTCGGTCGGTCGGTCTGTCGGTCTGTCTGTCCCCCCCCCTAATAACTTTTGAATGAACATTCCGATTTGGACAAACTTTTTTTTGTTGGAAAGATCTCGGCGAGTACAGCTCATTCCCATATTTGATTTTTTGATTTGAACAATTTTTGGTTCAACTTTGAGCCGTTCAAATAACCGGTCCCGCGATACTAACTTTTGAATGAACAGTCCGATTTGAACAAACTTTTTTTTGTTCGAAAGATCTTTTCAAGGATACTTCATTCCCGTATCTACATTTTTGATTTGAACAATTTTTCGTTCAACATTGAACCGTTCAAATAAGCTCTCACCCCTAATAACTTTTGAATGAACAGTCCGATTTAAACAAACTTTTTTTTGTTCAAAAGATCTCGGCAAAGATGCTTCATTACCGTATTTAAATTTTCAATTTGAACATTTTTTTCGTTCAACATTGAACCGTTCAAACAACCTTTCCCCACCTAATAACTTTCAAGTGAACCGTCCGAATTGAATAAACTTTTCTTTGTTCGAAAGATCTCGGAGAGGCTCATTCCTATATTTCACTTTTCAATTTGAACCATTTTTCGTTCAATGATGAACCGTTCAGAAAAAATTTTAACATGAGCGCCTACGGAGAAATTTAAATTGAATGTTGATTCTGAACTTCAAGGCGGATTTCCTTCAAACTAACTTTGTAAGAAAATGGTTTTGATAAATAATGTATTGTAAAGTACTTTTCTGAATAATCTTCTGTGAGGACTCTGATTCCGACTCCGACTCCGCAAACATGGCGGAACTGCAGGCTCAGAAAAAATGACTGACTGGGCAGACGATTTTTTGTTTATTTATTTATTTGTTTTGTTTAATTTATTATTATTATTTTTTTTATCAGACGATTTTTTTTTGTAAACAAAAATTTTTCATTCACGAGAGCATTTTATTCCTTATTTATATTTAACAACTGGCAACGGATTAAAAATGAAATTCAAGACATTTTATTAACGAACGAGTTTTTTTTCTTTCTTTGTGGAATTTTTCTACGGAAGAACTATAACAGTTATATTTTTTAAAAGGTGCGACAAAACTTTATTGACTCGTTTATTTACTTTTTACGTGTCTATTTTATCTGATGAGAGGGGTATATTTTGCTTTCAGAAATCAGCTTTAAGTGCTATAAAGATATGTTTGACATAATTTTTAGTTTCAGATAATCAAGAGAATATTGATCAGATGCTACAATGCCGATGTCGATGTACGGGAAAGTAGGCTCGTTTAGTTCTTGACAGAACTTCTTGTCAATATAAAGTCGTGCAGTTCTTTTTCAATAACTTTTTTTTTTTTTTTGAACATTTTAAAAGCTATTTTGTCCTGTTTTGTGAGAATCACACACAAACTTTTGTGATAGCAAAAAAAAGTCATACACGTATTTAGGATCATATTGTCTACCTACAGTAGAAATTTGAAAGTATGCTGCTGAATAGTTTTCTTTTTATTTAAATATTTGCATTGTGTTTAAACTTTCGCGACGCACTGTATGTATCGTCGTCTCTAAGTAACACTAGGACATCTGACTGTTATTCCTGGGATTAGATGTCTAACTGTTGCTCTGTGACGATGAGATATGTAATATATTAATTAATTTGAGCTATAATTTGATCATGTTAGCTGGTGTTGTAAGCGCTTCTGGTGAATGGAAGGTTGAACATGGAAAAGGCAAGCAGCAAGGAAAAAGTGGCGGCAAGAAAAATGATAAAGGTTAGCTATTAATGACACTTCTGTGTATCTAAAGAAATTATTATTATCATTATTACTTTTTTTGAGCAATGACATATGCTATTTATTTTCATTTTCGACCACAGTTGCCATGTGGTTTCTCTTTCAAATTGGACTCGGAGCCATCCATCGGGTTTGTGGACAGTGGTCCATCTCCTCGGAGGTCCTCGGGACGCGCTGCAGGTCTTCGGCCTCCACTCCTCCTGGTGGTGGCGTCCATGTCACACACACATACCCGCCAATACACACGCGCCCGAACATACACACTCCTACACAAACATGCTCGCCTACACACACACACACAACTGCGCACAAACACCTTTTTACATACACACGCACTCGAGCAACTATCGCAATTCGTAATTGCGAAAAACATTATTTGAATACAAGATGTCCAAATTCAAACTAGTTTATTTAATTTTATTTATTTAATTTATTTATTTAATTATTAACTTAATTATTTTTTTGCTGTCTTATTACGAGCCCAGAATGTTAACAGTAAAATAAAAACTGAAATTCGTTCTTAGCAAATTAAAATTTTTGCAATCAAGAATAATAGCCAACTGATTGCTCCGTATTTCTTAACCTTATAAGTTTGATTAAATTTTAGTCAACTTTACCATTTTAAATTACTTCTCAATTTTAACACTGTCTTTTATATGGACCACGCAGTTAACTCACTATAACTATTTCATTTTAACATTAATCACTGAAAATAGTCATAAATGTATACTTCCCTGGCCTGGCCAAATACTAGTTTCAGGGCCGTAACCAGATCTTAATTTCGGGGAGGGTTTTACCAAATCTATTTCTCGTGAAATCTATAAAGTCAATAAAATTTGATTTCATCTTCTATATTCTGTTGATTTTTGGTACAATTGATGTTATAAGGGTATTTACATGAAAAATGTTTAAAAAAAAAATTCAATGAAGAGAAGAGAAATCTGGATAGATGAGTTTCTCATATATGCGCATTCGAAGGAGTATTTTTGAAATTTCTATCTTACGGGGGGGGGGGACACTTATAAGATGTGTTCAATATGGAGTTTGGTGCTTATAAATTCGAAGGAAAAGGTGTATTGTAAAGAAATCATGTTTGCAATAACTAGAATAAAAATAAATACTGCAGAAAAAACACTTAATTTGTACAATTATTCAATAATGGTAATTTCGTTTTTCAAATGCAGTCTCAAAAATAGCAATAATAATTTTTTTAGCGAGAAACTATTTGAAAAACATTTTTGTAATAGTTTTGAAAAAATTCGGAGGGGGTTTGAACCCTAAAAACCCACACCTTAAATACGGCCCTCACTAGTTTTAAAACAAACAATAACTAACGTTTAAGGTTTGCTAACCTGTGAGAAAGTTTTTTTTTTTTACCATGATGATACACGTGAATAAACATCGAACCATTTTTCATCAATAAACATTGTAAAAATATTAATTAAAATAAAAAAGAAATACATTTCTCCACGTTCGACAACAACAGTGTCATCCTCCCCTTCGAAATTAAACCACGAAATATCCTTGGCCTTGATTTTAATCAACGCCTCCTAAATACTAAATGCCTAGTACATTTGCTTTGCTACGGTAGTCGTTGGTTCCACTTTAAGCGCCACCTTGCGGCAATCCATTAATGCCGTTGTTATTTTTTGATTGGTTAATTTTTAAATTTAAATTCAGAAGTGAACCAATCGTTAATTTCTCGAAGAACTCCAGTAGATGGCAGTGTTTTGTGAACCAAGGGCATTTTGCGGCTGTTGGCAATGGATCCAAACAATATTCGAATTAAATTTTTTGATTGGTTAATTTTTAAATTTAAGTTTAGAAATGAACCAATCGTTAATTTCTCTTTCTCGAAGAACTCCGGTAGATGGCAGTGTATCGTGAACCAAGGACGACATTTTGCTCTGTGCTAAAAACCAGAAAGTTGCAGGCATTTAGTATTTAAGAGGCGTTGATTTTAATACTGTAATAATTCTTTCAAAGTGTTTGTGTGCATTTGGGTTTCCCATAAAGTTCATTACAATTTGTGTTTGTGTCGTTCATTGTAAAACCTGTGTATTTTTATATTTTTAAAATGCGTATTTGTGGGCTGAATAGAATCAGACTTAGTTACATCTTTTAGTTTAAAAGCGAAGCAAAGCACATTTCAAAACATAAATATTTATCGACTAATAGTAACTGAACACTTACATTTCTTTCATAAGGAGATATTTGAGAAACGCTTTATATAATAAGCCGGTAGTAAAATCCTTTAAGAGGAGCTACACCACTTTTACAATGAACTACACCCGTGTTGAATGGATTGTCACAATGATTTCTGCTCTAACTTAACGGAAGACTAACACTACAGTTCAGAACAGAAAAAGATTATGATTCAATCAATTTTCTTATCAATCCATTTCACATTTTTCGTTTATTTTTTCCCCCTGAAAATAATGTTAATTTCGTAGTTTTCGTACTTGGAGTTGTTTTTATGCAATTAAGGAAGAGAAAGAGATAGTCGTATTACTTCAAAAAATAAAGAAAAATTTCTTTTTTCTTTCGAAATCGCACAAGAATATTAAAACTTTTTCATTATGCAGTTTGCTCTCCTCTTCCAAAGCACTAGAAAATCTATACAAAAAATAAACTTTATCTGGAAGATTCGCGCTCAAAGCATGTATCAAGTATCATACACTGGTTATCAAAAATTAAGGAAAAATCACAAAAATGACGATTACTCAAGAAGTTACTTGTAGATTTTTATGAAACTTGGCCACATTGTACAACACATAGTAAGGTATAAAATAACACAAAAAAAAAAATTACCAGACAATTATTGTATTATAAAAAATAATGCACTTACAAAATGAACAAATTTGAGGTGGCAGTTTGATATTGGGGAAGTACCTTCAATATGGTATATGATCCCCTCTAACAGCAATACAGCACGAGCAGCGATGCGTGATGCTGTCAATTATTCGGTCTATCAATTCCACAGGAAGCAAGAGCCACTGATCTTGCAAAGCAGTAGCAATCGTGGCAAGGGTTTGAGGGGTTGGGTTGAGGGCAGCAATACGTCTCCCTAAAGCGACCCAAACGTGCTCGATAGGATTCAAGTCCAGGGAACGAGCTGGCCACTCCATGAGCAGGATTGTAGCGTGTTCCAGATAATTGTCTATGATGCGAGCTCGGTGCGGTCTTGCGTTATCGTCCTGTAGCAGGAATGCATCACCTATTGCCCCATTGTATGGGCGAACATAAGTATTAAGGATGTCATCCATATAAATTTGAGCATTTACGGTTCCCCTGGGAAAGACATGGAGGTCTGTGCGTCCATTCAAAGAGATGCCACCCCAAACACAGACACTGCCTCTTCCGTATGCATCTCTTTCGCGAATGTTTGACGGATGATAACAGGTTCCAGGTTCCCTCCATATCAAATGACGCCTACTATCACTTTCCAGACTAAATCTAGACTCGTCCGTAAAAAGTACAACCCTCCATTGGTCATGCGTCCAATGAACATGTTGTCGTGCCCACTGCAAATGGTCCCTCCTATAGCGTGATGACAACGGCACACAAATAACTGGTCGTCTTGCAAACAGACCACACTGTTAAAAAAATGTCCTGAAAATAACGAAAAAATATACGGCAGCTGAGTTGCCGGAGTGTTTCCGTTTCGTTAATTATATTTCCGTGATTTTGAAAATGCTCCGTTCGTCATTTTTCCGTTCCTCATTTTTTCGTTTCTTAATTCTCCGTTCTTCATTTTCTCGCTTCCCCGCTTATGAGCTAATATTTAGAAAAGTGCCAATTTGAGTCCCAAGTGAATTTTCACTAGTATTTCAATAACTAGTTAAAAAAATAATTTTCCCCAGAAAGAAGATAAGGTTCTGCTTTCATTTCATCTAATAACATCAGAAAAAAAATTTTTCATCAGAAAATATTGTGTTTATACATCAAAAATCAGATCGGTAACGTGTCCCCAGTAGCAAAGCTTAGCATGCAAACAGGTCAGGCGCACTTTCTAACTTCCCAAAAAAACGCACTTCCATAAAAAACGATTCTATTTTTACCCCTTTGTTAATATTTTACTTCATTTTTGTTTTAATCGATTTCTGATTTTCTAGCCGATGCGAAATAAGCGTGTCCCAAGTTCCGCCGTCAGAGTGGTAACAATAACTTCCGATCTATGTTTAGGCTCCCAAAATCATTTCCTGCACCTATACCACGTGATACTGAATACCTGGTGGGATGTTTTATCGAATCGTAATTAAAAATTTGCATTTCTGCATCTAAAATTGTAGGTAAGATTTTTTAAAGTGATTTTATAAAATGTGTGTCATTTGAGTCATCAGATCGGTAACACGCTCTAAAATGCGCAGTTTTTATTATTTTAAAAATTATTTTATATATAAGTATAGTCCTTTATTACAAGTGAAAAAAAGACGCGTTTGATTTTGGTTTAGCGCGATCGACTCGGAAATAAAAAAAAACTTTGTCAGTTTGTCAGATCGGTAACAGTCAGAGCGGTAACATTAAAAAACAGCGAATATGTTACCGAACTAACTCACACGTTTCACAATTATAAAAAGCAAAAATCATAGGTTTTAGCCATATATATTGAATATTTTTGTTCTTAAAAAATGAAAAGCAATGAGTTTTAGTACAATTGCTTCATTTGTGGTTTGTATGACCTAACAATAGAAGTTAGTAAAATAAGAAAAATTGACACTGCAGAAATTAAGTTAATTAATTATTATTATTTTATTTATTTATTTTTTTTTTGGTGCTTCAATTTCTCATAACTTCGCTACATAACTAGATAATAACTAGCATGCTAAATTTGAATTTCTGATCAAGAAATTAAATTTCCTGCAACTAGTTAAAAAAAAGCAAGCAGCAGAGTTGTGTGTTGAAAAAGTTGAAGTTGTGTGTTGTTTCAAAACAAAGCAAATGTTTTATTAGCTTGGATTTGGTAATCTCATAATTTATCTTATCTAAAAACCTTATCGCTCATTTTTATTTCCAAGAAATGCTTTTTTATAATGAAATTTGATTTCTTAGCCTAATATATATATTTTAATATAATTATCTTAATTCTATGTTAAAAATGCAAGGAAATGATATCATATTTAGAGATGTTAACGAAGACTGAAAGCATAAACTCAAATATGTAGCTCATATTAACATCAGATCTGTAACATTCATCAGATCTGTAACGTCTTAAAAGTGAGTAATCTAAGGAGGGGGTAAATAACTTCCTTGACCTCCCCCTTTTATTTTCTTGCATTTAGACCCAATTTAGACTTAAAATCCAATATTAGTTTTTTTCTGCAAAAATATTTTTTTTCCAGAAAACTCCAACTTCAAATTGGCACTTTTCTAAATATTGGCTCTTATACGTTATAGGCCTAGACGCTTATACTTATATATACATACATACACACACAAATATATATACATATAAATATAAGACAAAATGATGAGCAAAAATGTAAACTTTATAACTCTTACGAATTTTGTTTTTTAGAAAAAGTTTGAAAATGTCCGCTCATACTTAAAGCAAAATCCGGTGCATGAGTTCAAACTCTTAAATATCTTGCCTTTAAAAAAAAATACTAAAGCAATACAAGAATTTTTTTTTTTCATTAAAAATTTTAGTTCATTAAAATAACATGATTTTTTTCTTTTTTTGTAAAGATTACATCAATCTCGCATAAAATACTCAAATATTTTGAAGGTGGAATGCATAGTATTTCTGAGCGCACAACTTCAAAACATTAAGAAGTATTAACAAGGTGCATTTTTTTTTAAATATTTTCTTTTAAGTTTGAATACAAATTAAGTTCTTCCGAAAGTTTTTTTATTTTTCCTTTCTGAATTTGAAACATTCGTGGTTCCTTTAAAAAAAATCCTGTATTTTTACTGATTTCCTCTATTTTCATATATTTACGTTATGGTGTTCATAGTGATCAACACTTTAAGAAATGGACTCTGAAAATTGACGATATTTTTTGTTTTTAATGAAATCGCTTCCAAGGAATAATTTTTAAACTGGTTTAAAAAAACTAAAAAATACGCTTTTAGATGCACTTATAATACATCAATATGTAATATAACTTAGCATTTAGTATTAATAATAGTATTAAATATATTACTCTTATATTTGCAAAGAACGTGAATTTTATCTTTTATTCAGAGTTATATACACAAACAACTAAAACACTTATAATACATCAACATGTAATATACTTTAGCTTTTAGTGTTAACAACAGTATTAAACATATTACTTTTAATATTTGCAAAGAACGTGAATTGATCTTTCATTTAGAGTTACATGCATACAAACAAACTGACATGTGAAACTAATAAAAGCGTATTAAAAAAGCTTAGTTTTGAGACTAAGTTTTTTTTTCGTTGTGGAAAATTACAAAAATCATTTCACTAACCCTCAGCACTCATAGTTGGTTTATATATGTAACTCTTAAATGTCTATCAGTTTATATCATGAAATAACTATTAAGTCTAGACTCAAATTAAATTAAAAATAATAATAACAAAAATAAAAACATGACAAAAATTGATGGGGCAAGAGCCATTCTTACCTCTAATGGACGAAAATCTTCCCTCTAATGGACGACTGACAAAAAAGACAACAAAGGGGGTATGGATTTTAAAATATACTCACACACCCTTTTGTTGCCCATTTTGCGTGAATGCATTGCGATGAATTATGGACTGATAAACTAAATCTTCTTTAAAATGTACAAGGGAAACGCGGCATATAGAATCATCACATGACTTCCAGGAGCGTGAAAAGATCATTTTTTCACAAGTCTTCTAACGGCACAAAATAATTGGGGGAACGCTATAAATCCAGCCGAAGTTTTTCTTCAATCAAAGCAATTTCAAATTAAAGCAAAATGGCATTACAAGATATATCACGACACCAACGGTTTCACTCCAACAGACACGAATAAAAGTATACGTCGAACGCTATGTGTTTTGGAAAGCGGCCAAGTTTCCGCTGTCGCCGCAAACGTAAAGGCGGGAAATGCCGTTTTTGTTTCTCTTAACTCGGTGATTTACGGAATATTTCTGTTTCTTTAAGGAAAAGATACGTTTAGAAGCGAAAACAGAAATTTTCTGTTAAAATCAGGAAAAAACTTCCTGAAAATTCAGGGTTTTTTTAACAGTGCACCTTCGTGAAGCCTTCTACGCACGGTAGAAGTTGACACCAACCTTCCGGTGGCTGCAGCCAGGGAGGATCTGAGATGAGTCGGAGTAGCAGATCTACTCCTGCGTGCACATAACCTCAAATATCGGTTATCAGCGCCCGTCGTAGCTATTGGCCGTCCTTGACTGAACCTCCTGGATGCCGAACCTGTGGTTAAAAATTGGCTTCAAAGTTTATGAACCACAGAAGGACTCACATTTAGCCACCTGGCCACTTCTGTTTGACTTTCTCCTGCCTCTAGTCTCCCTAGTGGCTCTGCATCTTAGTTCTGCAAGTAAATGATGCCTAAAAGTCATAGCTACGAGTTGGCTATCTCAGATTTCTTTTGGTAGTATCACGGCGAGATTTATAGGCCTGCTCTCAAACGTGGTTTTTTAAGCTCCTCGAAGATGACGTACTCCGATTGCAGCGCCACTAATTTGCATAACATAGTTTTACTCAGCAACTCTTACTTAGCAACATATCCAAATTTTGTATGATTTGGATTATTTTTCAGGGAGTTATCGCGATTTTTGTGATTTTTTCTTAATTTATGATAACAAGTGTATTTTTGACAGTTTTTTTTAGAAATAGTTTAATGTCTTATATTTTTCCCCCCAACGTCCAGGTGCCGGAGCTGGTGCCGGGGCTGCTGCCGGGGCTGGTGTCGGAGCTGGTGCCGGAGCTGGTGCCGGGGCTGGTGCCGGAGCTGGTGCCGGGGCTGGTGACGGTAAAGGCAAAGGGAAAGTGGGTAAGTTTTAAGAAATTTGAAAAAATACTAACCAGGAAAGTACTCGACTTAAGTAATAATGAAAAAAGTTAAAAATCGTACCATTCGAAAGAGCATACTGAAACATGTTTTTGACCCAAAGATCAAGTGCCCTCGTCCCCTCGTTTTCGAGATAAGGGGTCTTGAAGTCGGCCGAAAAGTAGCCAAATTTGAAGACTTGGCAAGAAATTGAAGCTACCTCCCGATTCTCCCTTCCGCTGCTTGCTTGGCATCGCATCGTTTCCATGTTTGGTCATTTGCAAAGAAAGTAAAAGATGTTTTACGTTAACTATGTGTATGAGCTAAAATAAAGAATGCTGGTCAAGACTATGATGTGGAAAGCAGAGTGCTTCTTCAAGAGGAGCGAAAACATTACAAATAAGTTAAAGTTTTAACTTTTTACGCATGATAACAATACATTTTAAATTTTTAGTTATTTTAAGTTTTTTTACTAAACTAAGTTATGTGTGTTAATTATTATACGTTAAAATATATTGCACGTGTTTCTTAATGAATAATTTAGGATAGTTAAATAAGTATTAAGAGCAGCTAATATGAGCTCAGGTACAAAAAATGAAATAAATAGTCTTTGGGTAGAAATTAAATTGTCGTGGATTGTGATATCAGTTCTCATTTCAAAAAAAAAAAAAAAAATCGATACAAGAAGTTTCACTATCTTCTCACTCCATGCAAAAATATTTTTTTTTTAATTGAAATCGAGAAAAAATAAATAGACATTTTTAAAAGAAAACGAATAGTAAATGTCAATAGCTGCAAAATTATATCCATGTCGGAAATTACATCAAGATGGGAAATAGTTATTTCCATTCTTAAAATAAGTATACTAATAGAGTCGACATTCATTGTAAAAACCCATGCCGTTCGAACAAAATTGGTCACTGTAGCGAAAAGTCTCTGTAACGTAAATGTACAGCATATTGCATGTTAATTTCGTACTGTTTAAAAACACTAGAATAACTTTTACTAGTTCTGCTTTATGTTCAACGGGTAGGAAAAGACTAACAAAATTAATTATTAATTAAATTGTGAATCAATGCAAGTTTTAGCTTACTTTTCTGTAAAAGTAGAAAATAGGTGAAAAAAAATCATGAAAAAAGACCTGGTGCATTGAAAAAAAAAAAAAAAACGCGCTCAAAACAATTGAGTCGAAAAATAACAACTTAATAAAAATAATAAAATACACAGAGAAATTTAAAGTAGGAAAGTTGGGTTTTGAGTTGCGGAAACTGTGTTCCTGTCAGTCTGTCTATTGGTCAGTTCTTCTGCCACCAGCACATCCCCCCCGGCAATAACTTTTGAGTGCATAGTCCGATCGATTTTTTTTTTTTTTGATCGAAAGATCTCAGTGGGGACAGTACACTCCCATATTCGACTTTTTGATTTGAACAATATTTCAATTTCGAATTTCCGTTTTTTTCCCCTGTTCTCCTGTATAACTTTTGAGGGAACAAGTCCGATTCGAGCGAACAATTTTTTCTTTCGAAATGTCTCAGAGAAAACACCTCATTCCTGTTTGATTGTTTTATTTGAACACACTTTCATTAAATTTTT
Source organism: Uloborus plumipes (assembly GCA_038373865.1). Taxonomy (NCBI): domain Eukaryota; kingdom Metazoa; phylum Arthropoda; class Arachnida; order Araneae; family Uloboridae; genus Uloborus; species Uloborus plumipes. Next base: position 41,025 of record JAXGGA010000419.1, on the reverse strand, counting down.
AGTAGGTCAAAAAAAAAAACTGCCCCCCCCCCCCGAGCCTAGTCCCTAATAACTTTGCTTGAACAGTCTTATATGAGCACTTTTTTTTTTTTTTTGAAAGACCATTCCTACAAACCCAGTAATGCAGTTGACAAAAATGTTCAGGGGAACTCACCTTGAGTTATAGGGGACCCACCAACAGAAAAGTGGATTGAAAAAAATTATATTTGCAATTTTTACAATTAAAAAACCCATATATTCCCCCCCCCCCCCATGCTACAGAATTGTACGAACACTTAAAAAAATGATGGAAAAAAAAAACGGGAGGTTCAGTTGTCTCCTGGGCCCCTTAAACAAGGGACCTGCTTTAATCACAAATAATAAGAAAATCTGGTATGGATCCCACACTACTTCCTTTTACGTGTAAATTTCTTAGCAGTAGCCTTAAGTGTTAAAAAAGTGATTGGAGTGAGCAAGGTAACAATTCAAATATTTACTCCCCTAATCTGCCACGAAACAATGCAAAAAATATTTTACAATGGTTAATTTTCTAAATATTGCTGATTTTAATATCATTCAGTGAATTTTTCGCAAAATATCGCCAATAGCGCCAAATTGAACCCAAATTCAAAAAAAAAAAATTTCGCCAAATTTGTCGCCAACTTGACGATATGTCGCCAAGTTGGCGTCAAACACTTGGCAACCAAAAGCTTGGCGACCTATCGCCAAGTGGTCGCGCCAATTCATATCACTTGAGTCTGCATTGAAATTAACACTGATTTACCTCAAAAAAGGGGTAAAACACCCCCTTGGGAACTTTCAAATGCAACCACAAGGGTAGGTGCACAACTAGACCATCCTCAGAGCCTACATACCAAGCTAGAAGTTTCTACGGTATATAGTTTTTGAGTTATGCGAGCCACATACGCACATACATCCGCACATACATCCGCACATACGTACATACAGACGTCACGAGAAAACTCGTCGTAATTAACTCGGGGGTGGTTGAAAAGAATTTTTCGGCTGCTTATATGTTGGTAGGTACATATGCACGTGCTGACAGGTCGAAAAAACTACTGAACATTCATTCGGGGGTGAGCAAAATCAAAATTTAGACTCAAATTTGAGTGATTTTTTTTCGCGATCACAATACTTCCTTTACTACGTAAAAGGAAGTAATAAAATTTAATTTTGATGTTGTTTAAAGTTGTTTTTCCTTCTTAAAAAGCTCTCTGCTTTCCATCTCATAGGCTTGATAGTAGCTTTTTGCTTTAACGCGCACAGGTAAAGTAAAAGATTATTGTAAAGAGTCTTCCACAAGCTTTGCAGATGACCAAAAATGGGAATTAGATTTCCCGCTAGACACAAATAGTGTAATCGCGCCGTAGCTTCCAGTTTCATTATAACTCGCTGAAATTGGCGAATTTTCAAAAAAATCAGCTGACTTTAGGACCTTATATTTCGATAACGGGGGCGCGAGGGCAAAAACGCATGCGTCCAGAAACATGTTTTACAATGCTCTTTCGATTGGTACTTATTAAAAAAAAAAATCATTATTCCATGATCGGGTACTTTCCTAGTAAGTTATGTTTTGTTAAAAAGGCATTTTATGCACAACATTCGAAAGGAGAAGATTTTTTTTTTTTTGTATTTTTTTATAGTTAACAGCCATAACTTGTAGAATATTTAAAATACTTTCAAAAAGTAACTATGTTATGTATGTATTATTGTATATTAAACACGCAAATTTCAAATTTTATGCGATTTTAGCTCAATTAAGGAGTATGCGCGAACTAAAGATCTTATGTAACAGCTATAAAATATTCTTTTAGGTTCAAACTTATACTGATAGTTTATGGCTGTTGCATTATAAAAATGATAAAAAAATCCCTAATTTTATAATTTTTGAAATTTTAAATTATTAACTTATTTTTACGAAATTCCAGCCTCATTCGCGAACTGAAGATGTCAACTTAATTTTTTTTCTTTATTTTTCTTCAATTGAGGATATTGAACTGCAACTTTTGAGAGGTAACGGAGGGAGGGGTGACTCCGAAGTAAAAAAAAAAAATCGATTTTTTGGACCCACCCTAATGTGTATACATTGTGTCCCAATTGAGTATTTCAGAACTTCTAAGAACGGTAGGATGCATTCTAACGACTCGAAATCATATCGCAATGAGGGGTCGGAAATGCGGTTACGCCGAGAGTTTATCAGACTGTTCAGAGCTTTCAATTCACTACCAGCTCGTTTATTCCATCCATGGACTGCAGTTTCGTGCTTCTTATGCACTCATCAGCATGGAATAGGAATTAAACGAGCTGAAGGCCAAAAAATCCTCTTGTAGAGCAAAGATAGCCAACAAAAACTGGTATCTAACGGGTCAATCCATGCGAAATCATACAGCAAAACTAAACAATGTTGCTCACTATTTTTGATTTTAAAAACTTTTTGCCTGTTAATTAACTGTTATATTGGGAGCATGAAACAATGGTTTAAAAAATTTTAAACCTTCAGAATTTTTTTTGGCAAGCACTTTTTAGTAGCTGCGGAAGCGACTTTTCGGGAAAAGAGTACTTTGTGAAGATGCTTATAACTTTTTTATTTATAAATGTATCAAAATGATTTAAAAACCACTTGATTGAGCAAAAAATGATTTAAATTTCTATACCACTTATTTTTCTGATAATTAGTAACAAATTGGTGTAAAATTGGCTTAAAAATAAGATTTTTTGTGTGAAATTTTACATTTTTGGCATAAAAATATTAGTAGAAGGAATTAAGACTCACCCTTACTTTTTTTTCCCTTGAATAGATATCTCATAGGACTACTCCCAGAAGTAGTGTGAAACATTTGAAGACAGTCCTTTTTTTTATATAATTTGTCAAACTTGGCATTTTGGAGAAAAAGTGCTAACTTTGGGATTTAATATCTGAAAAGGGACTGAATGAAAATCTACAAAAATTTAACTGGATAACCTTCTTATAGTAGTAAATATGTAGAAAAATTTTTATGAGTGATATCGTTCTAGTTTTAGAGATATGGAGCCGCGAAGTTGACTGAAAAATCTCATTTATTTTGACGCCAAAAAATCATCACATAATGCAAAATTAATTATTCTCATAATATTAGATGAGTTTTTTGTGGTATAAACTAACCCTTTTACCAAAACATATAATATTTAAATTTATTTTCCATTTACGGAAAGAAATAATTTAGTTATTATGCTTTTATAAATGTATTTTTTTCTACATGTTAGTCATAAAAACATGATTTTCCACTCTAAATCTGGGCTTTCACGGTCTTTATGCATCTAGTGAGCAAAGAACAATTATAGTTTTAATCTAACCTACAACTCTTCACACATTTTTAAAAGTTTAAAGCGTTAAAACCCCCCTACAGCACCAAAAAGTCGTTCAAAATCCGAATTTAAACTCTAGATCCTGCCATTTTCCGTGAGACTGCGTCTGTATAACAGCAGAAAATGGCGGACGTATTTTCGCGGAAAAAGGTAGGATCTAGAGCAGTGTTTCCCAACCTTTTCAAGCTCATCACCCCCTTCAAGATGCTGACTGACACCTGTCCCCCTCCTTCTTTTTTCTTCCTCGAAAAAACCATAATTTGGAGCAAGTGAACATCTATAATATTAAAAATATAACCATTATATACCATAGATAAATCAGGCAGAAATAAAAACACATATAGGCTGAAATGCTGCAATTAAGCCTAACAATTTAATTTACATTTTCCAGGAATTGCATTGAAAGTTCGCCACACACACAGTCTGTAATATCTTCTTTTCTTTAGTCTCTTAACGCCTAGTGGCGCATGAGGCCGCTAGAGTGGCTTTCCAGCCCACACGGTTACGTGCCACCTCCCTAGCTCTCCCCCATCTTGGCCAGTCAAAGGCATTTTTTTCAAATCAAAGTCCTTTTCATTTTCAGTCTGTAATATGCCAATACGCCTCGCATAAACTGTTATATTTATATTGCTTTAAAAATTGGAGATACATTTTAACAGAAAAATAGTTTAACATTAATCGTAAATAACGATAAATTTCCAATTACTGGATCATCTACATTTTAGCATGAAATTAGTTGAAATTGAACTAAACGACTAGTTAATAGTTAATTAATGAAGTTGATTTTACAATATTGCATTATCATAGACTCTGAGGTCCCATTAAAAAGAATCCGATGAGAGGAAGTGGGTGAAAATTCAGTTGCAAGATTTGAAAAAGATGTATAACTAAACATATAGAGATTGTGAAAAAATAGTAGGAATTGAAAAACGATTTTACGCAACATTTTAGTTTCAACAAATAGTACAGTAAAAATAGGGGTTGAACCCGGACATCCAAAAAAAAAGTTGTTGCAGATTGTTCATTACCCTCCCCATAAGAATAGGGAAAAAGTCCTAAGCCATTGTGCGTCGGGTTTAGGAATGGGGGCCATCTAAAAGTTGATTTTTTGGGGGTTTTGTGAAAATCTAAAAGAATGCATTTCAAGTTGAAATAATATTTCATTAAAAATTAAAAAGCCTTCAATCAGTTGAACCCATCCACATAAAGCGATGGCGCACCCTCCTAGTGCGACAGAGCCCCCCACCAAACGCCCCCCCCCCCTAAACGCTGTAATATCTTTTTAGTACAGTAAAACTAAGAAAAAAAATGCGTAACCCGGACATCCAAAAAAAAAAGGTCAAACCTGTTGCAAATTGCTTCTTACCCTTCCAGCAGAGAGGGGTAAAAAGGGGTTAGCGCATCGGGTTTGGGGGGAAAGGCGGGGGGGACAGAAAAATCCTCTTTTTCTCTAAAAAAATTTCCTATTTATTCAAAAATTGCAAAAACCACGTAATATGAAACTAAATTAATCAATTCTAATTTAAAAATTATAATTAGCATTTATTCCTTGAAAACTAGATATTACAGAAATGTTCAAGGTAAAATTCCATTGATTTTAGTCTTTTCTGAAACAGCTTAAAATCAGCTGCAGCGATATATCAATGTCAGAAGGTTCATGCCACAATGATCTAAATGAGCGAAGGCACCAATTTAGAGGTTTTGACGGGGTACATTTAATTGCTAAAAGAACCCAGGGGTGTCAGAAATTGAATCCTTGTGAATCCCAGCAGTCTTACCGAGGAGGGGGGGGGGATTTTCGTCCATCATTCACTTGGCTGTTAACAGGCCACAGGCCCAGCTGAGCTTACTTGAGTTTTTTAATGCCCAGAAAGAAAAGAGGTCGAATTGTCGAGGGATTGAGAACATTTTTAGAAAATAATGGTTCAAAAGATGGAGACAGTGCCTGTGTTGTTGACCATTTTTAGAACCCTTTTCAGCTGTATACAGAACAGCCGTAAATATTGTAGATGGATTTGAGGGAGCCAAATTAATAAACGGAAGAGCTATGACTGCTGTTCTTTAGTACGTTTTAGAATCATATAATTTCTCCATACATCCACTCCAATCTTGTTTAGCATTGTTCCCACTTAACCAGATTCCAGATAGCTGAAATAAGTTTAATTTGCGGCCAGTAGCAGCTGACAAAGGCACTCTTTTCAGTGTTTGCATATCCAAAGCAATTATTGAAGAGTACCCAGATACTGTTGACGCTGTGTAGGCTTGCAGTTCAATGAGACCATAATTTTGCGCTGCTCTTGCACTAATATTGATTCGGGGTACATTGGTCTTAATCTGGAGGGCAGATTGAACGGTCACACAAAAAACACCACCCATAGCGTGAAAAGTATCATATCCATCAACAATGTGCACATTGTAATCTGCATTGTCAAAAACAAATTGCACATATCCTCCATCAATACTCATTTTTTCTTCAGAAGTTGCTGATCTCTCATCTCTCATATTTTAATACTTCACTGTAAGTTGCCGAAACACCCATGTTAGCTAATATGCTAATCCAAACTTCCTGTGAAAGCAGACAGCAGTACCTAATTGCACGGGAGATACAAATGAGCGTGGACGAATAGCTGAAATAATGGGCATTACCAATAGTAATTGTTTTTCTCTCAGTTTCCTTTTTTACGATGAATAATTTCTTGAATTTAGAAACTTGAGGGAATCGGGTATTAGCTCGGCTGCAGAATGTATTTCGTCTGTGTTTGGGAACTGAGAACACTCATAGCTACGAGCTTTCACATCACGTCGAATTATTGCAGCTACAGTTTTGATTATTCTCTTTTCTTCTGCTGCTTCATCCAGCATTCGATTTTTTTTACTAGGAATCCAATAAAATACGAAGCACTGTTCCGGTAAAGCAAATCACAGTATTTTTTCCAGATATTTCTGCAATATACATGCTGCTCCCATAACATTGGACCAATCTTCGCTTCACATGTTTATCAGAATACGGCCCTATGTCTGGGCTTAGACTGCAAAACAATTCCTTCAAATATTTAAACTATACTAGGATTCATCATTATCTTCCACATATTGGCATAGTCTTTCAAATCCAACCAATTTTTTTGTGTCACTAGTAGAGCCTCATTTTGTAGTGGTTTCTCTCGGTTTTGTAGAGCCTTTTACTTGGAATCTGGAATAGCAGTACCGATGATACCTTCCATCAGGAAGGATAAAATAATTGAGGCCTGATAGTCTCAGAAGCACATCTTCACCCCAAGCACACCGTCTTTTTTCAGCAAAATCTCGAATGTTATCAATTAGTTCCTTCGTCTCTACCATACTCCATTTTTGTTGATATGGGTTCCTGCATTTTGAGGCATCTACGTATTTGGGACCAGAAAGAAAACAAAGTCTTAAAATCAAATGCAAAACGAACTTGTTTTACTGGAAGTTCATCTTCAGATACTTATGGTGTTTTTGGATATTTCGTGTAATTTTTACGGCATTCTCCATGAACTTGAGTGACAGCATTGTCAGTAATCTTATCTTTCACTCTGTCCTTTCAAATTTCACTACATTCCTTGATTTGTTCAATCCCTTTTACAGTCAAGGTAATTAATTTACTAGCTTTATCAATGCATATCTGCAATAAACATTTCATAATGAATAATCACTACAACGCCTTTAAACGAGCAAAATAGGTAGTGATAATATAAAAATACATTTAAACAGATTTTACATGACTACTCTAACGGAGATCTTTCTCTGAGTCGAACAAAGAAACAATTCGATCACACAGGCACTCTGGCACTGTCTCCATCTTTAGAACCCCCGTTTTCTAAGAATGTCTTTAACCCATCGACAATTCGATTAATTCCTTTCTGGGATTTAAAAAACTCAATTAAACTGAGCTGGGCCTGTTAACAGCCGGCTGAATGATGGACGAAAATCCCCCCCCCCTCCTCGGTAAGAAATGGACACAAGGGATGGACCACATCGGCTATGAAGGTGTAGAATTACGGCATTTCCTACTTTCTGTGTCACTGGGTTTCGGTTTGGTGAACGGTCGAAGCACTTGAGAAGGAGGAGAAAATATAATTCAATTCGATCGTACTGCTGGGATTCACAGGGATTCAATTTCCGACAGCCCTGGGTTCTTTTAGCAATTAAATATCCCCCGTCAAAACCTCTGAACTGGTGCCTAAGCTCATTTAGATCATTGTGGCATGAACCTTCTGACATTGGTATATCGCTGCAGCGCATTTTAAGCTGTTTCAGAAAAGTTTAAAATCAATGGAATTTGACCTTGCACCTTTCTGCAATCTCTAGTTTTCAAGGAATAAATGCTAATTATAATTCTAAAATTAGAACTGATTAATTTAGTTTTATATTACGTGGTTTTTGCAATTTTTAAGTAATTTTTGAATAAATAGGAATTTTTTTAGAAAAAAGAGGATTTTTTTCTATCCCCCCACTTTTCCCCAAACCCGACGCGCAAATTCTTAGGACTTTTTACCCCTCTAGAAGGGTAAGAAGCAATTTGCAACAAGTTTAACCTTTTTTTTTTTTGGATGTCCGGGTTACGCGATTTTTTGGCTTAGTTTTACTGTACTAAAAAGGCTTAAAAACTAAAGTTAACTTTTGTTATTATTTCATCCACGTCACTATTACAGAACTATTCACCGAGTTTTATTGTCAGAGGTTGTGTACATATATATAAAGGTATTATTTTCTTAATTTCTATTATATTTTAACATGTTAGATCCAGTAAACAAGGGAAAAGGACAAAAGGATAAAAAAGATGGAAAAGGTATGCAACAAGAAGTTCTTTTTTGTTACCTTTTTCTTCCATTGAAATTTCGAAATGCAGAATTTTGTATTTCTATTTTGATTCCAGATATTTATTTATTTATTTATTTTTTGCATCAGCTCGTCAGTCATTTCATTGTGCCACCCTCATAAATGTTTTCTGGTAACCTGCTGCTCAAAATCTTACTGCGAATTTAATTTTTTTATTTATAGCTCACCAACTTTACAAGTTCAATAAATAAAGCGTGCAGATTCTAGAAGAAATATCAGTTCTGGACGAATCCTCGAAAAATTCTCCAGGCACACTGAAATATTTTTCTTCACATAATGTGAAAACAAATATTATTTTTCATAATAAAATGTATGTGTTCTTTTCAATTCATTTATCAGATTTGAGATAAAAAACGTGTTTTGTGTAAGATTTTGACCATGTTTAAGAGCACACAGATACGGACAGAAAACAATTTGTTAGTGAAATTAGTTTAAAAGTCATATTTCCCTTAATCGATTATTTATTTATGTATTTTATTGTTTGTATTTTATTTTTGAAAAAAACTGTCAGATATCATTTTACAAATGCTCCACTATAATTATGCTTCATAAATTTTCAACTAATACTTTTAACAAGATTTTAACTGTAGAAAATACTAAGACCACTCCTTTTAGCTACACACTTAACGTAAAAAGTAGTAAAGTTTTTCTGTAAGCTTCTAAGCATAAATTGGAGGACAAAAAGAAAAATATCTCTTATTATAAATTACACAGTCCAGTCACATTAGTGTGACCACCTGTCAAAAGCCAGAATAACCTTTCGCAGAGCGGTTTGCTGCGAGCCGTGCAGGAAGAGACTCAATTAGGGCCCTAAAGGTGTTTATTGGTAGGTTGAGCCATTCCGACTCCAATGCCGTGGCCAGCACCGCTATATTACCCTGGTGAGGATCCTTGGCGCAAGTAACCCGATGGAGATGATCCCACATATTCTCGATTGGGTCTGAGTTAGGAGAGTTTGCTGGCCAGGAGAGAAGAGTAAACTCATCCTGGTACTCTTCGAGCCACGCACGTACACTGACAGCTGTATCGCCCTTCGCATTGTCCTGCTGGTGGATGCCATTATCCTGAGGAAAAACAATGCTTATATAGGGGTGGACATGATCCGCAAGGGCAGATGCGTACTTGTATTGATTCATCGTGCCTTCCACAATGATGAGTGAACCTAGAGAATTCCAGAAATACATTACCCAGACCATAATACTCCGGCCTCCAGCTTAGACCGTTCCAGCAATGGTTGCAGGATGTTTGGTTTCAGAGGATTCACGCCTTATACGTCAACATCCATCTGTCCGATGGAGCATTAAACGTGATTCAACAGAAAATGCTACCTGTTGCCCCTCAATGGACGTCCAGATCCAGTACTGCCAGCAAATTCCAGGGTTCGTCGTTGATGGACAGCAGTCAGTATAGGTGCATGAACCAGGCTTCTGCTTCGGGAGCCCAGATGCAGCAACGTCCTCTAAACAGTAGTTTGGAAGACGATGTTGGTAGCCCATTGGTTCACTTGGGAGGTCAGTTGCTCAATGGTAGCCCGTTTATTAACCCGAACGCATCTCCGCAGCCGTTGTTCGCCTCTGTCATCTACTGCTCCTGATGCACTACATTTGTCGCGTCGCTGATTTTGGACAGTCCCATTTTGCCATGCACAGTACACTTTTACCACGACTGCAAGCGACCAGCTCAAAAAATCAGCCATTTTGGAAATGCTTCCATCCGTGGCCCGAAAGCCTATGATCATGCCCTGTTGTACGTCGGATAAATCGCTTCATTTTTGAACTACACCAACGATAGAAATGTTTTCCAAGGCCATCACACACCCTTAATATACCCTCAACTGCACTGTGCTACCAATTGCTTTCTGTGATTGGTTATTTAATGTCGACGTCGAAAGTACGTGGTGGTCACATTAATGGGACTGGACTGTGTAATTAAATACATTAATGATATGTTTTCCTTCGTCATACAGTGGAAAACATTTAATGAGAATTTTTGAAAGATGCAACTCGTAACATTTCTACATAGTTTACTTTTTACGATGGATCTTTGCAAATGAGTGAAGGAGAAAGGCCATTTTAACTGATCCATTTGTGTGGCTAAGACCAAAACTATGCCTCATTGAAAATGAAATATTATTAAAAACTTTTATATGTACTTAAGGAAAATTTTAATTTTAGAAATAAATAAAAGTAAAGGAAGCATTGTGTCTTTCCACATTGCAAGAGCAACTTAAATTTAACATTTCTTATCTATGACAACTGCGTTCCGAAAAAAATCAATTTTACTTTTGATATAAAAAGTATTAAACAGTATAAATAATTAAAAGATGCAACTGGCCACTTTTTAAATACTTCGTGCTATTTGTATGAGTGTGGAAAAGAGAGACATAGTTTTGTTTAAAAATGTATTTAAAAAAAATCAATTTATCATTTAACCGTCCAGTGTAAAATTGAAAGTTTTCCAAACACACAGTTAACTTTAATGTCTTCTATGCGAAAATACTGTCGATTCTTATAACTGTGCCAACTTAGTTGAGAGACTTCGTACTCAAAACTGCCATTATGCTATCACGTTACAACATCACTTTGTACTTTTGTATAAAATAATAGCACAAAACAAAACACAAAAAACCTTTGAGACCCAGAGTTATAGAACTGAGTTTCGCCATATTCAGAGAACTGAATTGAAGTGTGAAAGGAGTTTTTCTCCATCAACTCTACTTATTTAGATCAGTGTTTCTGCCATCCACAAAATGTGCAGTTTTAACTCAACCATTTAGCTCACTTTTTAAGCAAATGTAGGTTTCTGAAACAAAGATTACTTTAAGCATATTTTCAATACTGCCAGTTTGCAGTTACTTCCAGGAAAAAAATCTCTGTATAAATAAAGATCAAGCAAGTTTAATAACAAGTAATAGCACTTCAACTAGTTACGGTCAATTGGGGAGTTTTTGCCTTTCGCATGTTCACTCGCGAGACGAGTGACAAATTGAATTTTAGTAATACTTTTTATAGGGCCCAATTAAAATTTTTGAGGCAGTGGGACCTAGGCCAAATATTGTTTCGTGACCCTTGTACTCAAACCTTATAAAGATAAACATTCTCGGAGCAGCAGGTGTACCGAGTTCAAAGGTGTTGAGGTGCTCAACCATTCGTTCAAAATATTTATTTGGGTTGCCGAGCATCCTACAACTTTAAGAACAGAAAAGAAAAGCGAAATAAAAAAGATAATAAAGGAGAAAACCGTATTTTTGTTCCCATTTTCCTTAACCCTACACTGCATGGTGTTGCCAATTGGATACATGGACAATTTGACCTCCTTATGAATAGCAGAATGTAGTAATAAGGCAACTCAATGTATAAAAAGCAAGTATTGGGTATATTTAAAGCAATTATCACCATTTATCCTCCATACATGGCAGCACTGGTCTATTACATGCTCTTAAATGAATCCATATGGATAGCTTTTAAAATCACTTAAACTACCAAGTTTTGAAATTATTTTTTACAGTGAAATATTTTTCTTTGTCTTTTAAAGAAATAACATGAATAAAATAAACATTTATCTTTCGTTTAAGATGCGTTCTACATCAAAATAATTATTTGAAAAAAATCTAGGACATAATACATGTCTGTAGCCATTTGGCAACATTATGCAGTTAGCAGCCAGAGAACACTTCGATTCATCTCTGTAGTTCATGAAGTATGTGCTTTGTTTATGTTTCGCGCTAGCTTCTTTCTCTTTTTGGAAGGTATAAAATAATCATACGGACCCAAAAGTGATACTTTTGGCTGTTCTACCGTTTATTAGACATCGCAATTATCAATGCTTAGTTGATGTTCAACAGATTGAACAAACAAAAATTCGATAGAGAAAAGCCTTTAAAACGTGTTCATTAACCGACTTCAACAAAGGAGGAGGTTATACAATTCGTCGGAGAATTTTTTTTTTTTTTGTATGTTATAAGATTACTCGAAGATGCCTGGACCGATTTCAAAACATTTTTTTTTTTGTTAGAAAGGTCTTTCTTTCCGATTGGTCCCATCCTCTCGTGGTCAGGGTTCGATAACGGGAACCTGCAGAAATATTTCGAAAAAGAAATTGGGATCACAGTAATCGTAATAATGACCATTTTGAACGCCAGGCTTCTCTGGATTGCATAATGAAATTCATTTCTATGGTCTTTTTGAAAATTTTAAACCGAGTATCTTTCTATGTCCTGCTTTTTTCTCCTGAACTCCAACGAACTGAAAGTCGTACCAGGTACTAATTGATTCGTAATATTTCAGGTTTTATTAGTCTTAATTTACATAAGGTTTGATAAAGGAATTCTGAAGAAAATGAGGAAAATCTCCAAATTTTTGCTCAAATTTAAAGCGATTTGTCCTAAATGATTAAATATGAAATCCATTGTTACAAAACGTGATTGATATGAAACAGTTATTACAATGATAATGAAAATTTTGAATGAAGGCTTAACTGAAGCAAACATGAAACTCATTAGCGGGCCACGTACGTAATATGTCGTAAAATTTTATGAACCGCGAGAATCTAGTGTTGTTTTGAAATATAAATTAGTTGAAAAGCCGTTAATATTTAGCCTTTGATTAAACTAGTACACAAATAAATACCAGAGAATAACAAGGATTATTTTTTAGTGTCAATCGTTTAAAATTTTAGACGCGTTGATACTTTCTTTCTTTTTTTCCTTACATAGTTTATTTTATGAAGCATTTACTTAAGCAAATTAGGTGAAGTTTTGTAATGGAAACATTACCTTATTTCATATGTACATTTACACTAAAAAGAATAAAATAAAAATATTTTTGAAAAAAAAAATTGAACCGACTTCGGAACTTCACTCGGCAAGTGCTCTAAAAAGTAAAAAATAATTTTATTCTTTGAACACCATCGACACTACATTTAAACATAAGTTTTGAAGTCGGTGCAAAAACTATAGGTGAAATGATGTTTAACTACATTTTGCCAACATTTTTCAGAGAAAACCATTGAAAATTAAGAGCTGAATATTTGTACCATTACATAAATATGTGGTTGTCAATGTAGTGTATGCGAATGCTATTAAAGAACCTGGATTCATTGCAATTTATATGTATAGTTAAATTATAGTTTCGTATGATTCTTTATAGTGTTTTTGCGCCGACTTCAAAACTTATGTTTAAATGTAGTGTCGATGGTGTTCAAAGAATAAAATTATTTTTTACTTTTTAGAGCACTTGCCGAGTGAAGTTCCGAAGTCGGTTCAATTTTTTTTTTCAAAAATATTTTTATTTTCGATTTCAGTTGGCACGAACGTTGTGCTTACACGGACACGTAAAATCATTAATAATTTTAAAATATAGTATAAAAAAAATTATAAAATACGCTTTTACATAGGAATGCGCTGTGATCATCACTGGTTTCCCTCTGATTTTCAAAACTACTGAATGTCCGCACTTAAGTTTACATGCAATTATTACACATCAACATGTAATATAATTTAGCCTTTAGTATTAAAAATAATATTAAATGTATTACTTTTATATTTGCAAAGAACGTGATTTTTATCTTTTGTTCAGAGTTACATACATACATACAAACAAACCCACATGTGAAACTAATAAAAGCGTATTAAAAAGAGAGAGACCATTAGCTACAGAGGAATTAGTTACAAACCAAAAAAAGAAAGCTTGCGCGAGAGGGCCTCCAAAAGATATCAGACTTGACATAATTGATCATCGAAAAGAACACAGTACAAATAAACAACGATGTAAAATGTCAAAATGTAAAGGATTACAAGAGTACAGTGCACCAAATGTTCAATTCCTCTATTTTTTTACAAAAAAAAAAACTGTTTTCAAGACTATCCTTTAAAATCATTTTTATCTGTTGAATGCATGGTGTAGCCATTTGGCAACAAAACTATTTTTAATTAGAAAGTGGTAAAAATTTAGTTATATTTTTTTAAGTTATATTTTTTTAAATATTTTTTCATGTTTTCTTATTACATTGACAAACACATGTATTTTTTTCTAAGAAAAATTAAAATTCATGCAGTGTAGGGTTAAATAGTAGACTAAAACTATTTTAGTCATTTAGGGGCAGCTAAAAATTGGAGGTCCAAGGTTATTACCTAGTTGACTTGTTTAGTAATCAGGCTTAAATTATTTGTATTATAAAATAGTCATAGAATGTTGTACTACTTTGTGTTTTATATGATCTGTGGAGTTATCTTAAACCTATGTCATGTATATTTAATTCAAATGCTATAACTTAGAAATTTGAGCTCCTATGAAAAAACTGTTAAATTTCAATTCAGTGCGCCAAGTTCTTACAAAATATAGCCAAATACTCCGACTGCAAAATGGATGTAGCCCGGTTAAAATAGTGTAACACTAAACACATAGCAAAAATAAATTGTTCATTTTAACACTCTCTTTTTCAGGTGCGGGTGGTGCAGGCGGAGATGGTGCAGGAGCCGGTGGTGCAGGGGGTAAAAACCAAAAAAGTAAGTGATCTAAAGTTATGAATAAACTAAGAGTCAGATCATGTTTTGTAAAAGATAGTTTTTGAACTTCATTATTGGAAAGAAAAGTATATCTACAAGACCGTGAGCTCGACTACAACTAGATGGGCAAACCTGAATGAGAACTACAGGGAGAACATTCGTCTGCCCGCAAAGCATCTGCATCAGTACACACAACAAATGCTATGACTTCTCTTAATACCTTAATATGCATTCAAAAGAATATATTTGTATAGGACAGAATGACAGCGGTGTAAGCCAAAGCATTGACTTTGAGTTAAGCATGGTGTTGGGATTTTCTTGAAATCCTCCATTAAATATTCCGGCGGGTGAGGTTCTGTCGACGACATTTCAGACGGTTGTCTTTTTATTAACGTCACAATTTCGGTTTTATTTCTCTGTATGTGTTCAGGATAAAATTTCCTCACGTGTCACGAAACTTCAGTTCTATCAGTATCTATTCTTCAGTTTCCACTAAACATTAGTAAGGTAAAAACAATGGTTACGTTCACCACAAAAAAGACTAAAATCTGTGATTCACATCATACACCGGACACAATAATGGTATATGGTTTAATTAAATTAGTCATCAAGGGAAAGTCTCCTTACAGAAATAATTTAGTTAGTACCTGGCGAAAAAAAAGAGGTTTCTAAAATCGTGTTTTTTTCTAAAGTTCGAAGTACTTATTTAGATTTACTTGAGAAGCATTTTAAGCCCTTGGTTGCAATTACGCATTTAAAACAGCCGTAATTTATTTTAAAAAACACAACCTTATTTGGACAAGACATTTTCATCACAACCTTATTTAAACGATGCGCACCATAAAACCCCACTTTAATAACTTTACTCTGCATCCATTCTCATCAACCCCTCCCGCGCCTTCGGCGCATAATGAAATAAAATGAAATTAATAATAACTTTAATTTGATCTAAGGCCCCTATATAGTTCTTAAGGCCTTTGCGGCTCTAATTAATACACTTTTATTAGTTTCAAATATGGGTATGTTTGTATGTAACTCTGCCTCTGCGGTTCCAATTAACCCATTAATGCCTAGCGTCCCTTTTTACGGACAGTTCAAAAAAAGGGTCTGATTCTCCCCAAAATGAACATTTCAACCAAATAATAGTGTTCAATTAGTACCTTGGTATTGTTTCAACTCGTTATTAACAGATTGCAGCACATAACCATTGTAAAGTGTGTTCTGTAGCAGTTTTAATATGATCTTTCTCAAAAATGACATCGTTCACAATCTCAAGAAAAAAAGCTAAGTTTTCAAAGTTATTCCCAGATTCCCAGTTTATGTTAATTGCTGATTTTATTTCTTCTTATAAAATTTCTTTTTAAATATTATATCGTTGGCAGTAAAAAAATTTAGTGAAACAAGTATGTACCCTCTGGGGTCTATCGTAATTTTTAAAGGACGATTTTTCTTTCCTTAATAAAAAAATTATTTTTTACATAATATTTTTTTTTATTATTTTTCCTGTCCATTAAACACTGTTTGTAACCAGTATACAAAATATCTTTGGAGAAAAAATGTCAGGCATTAATGGGTTAATACGCTTTTATTAGTTTCAAATGTGGGTATGTTTTTATGTAACTCTGAATAAAAGATAAAATTCACGTTCTTTGCAAGTATAAAAGTAAAATATTTAATACTATTATTAATACTAAAGACTGAACTATATAACATGCTGATGTATTTTAGTGTTTCAGTTATTTGTATGCCACGAAATAAATAAAAATTTTGAAGCTTGAGGCTCCCGGGGCTCAGCCCCTATCCTCCAGTACAGTGTGCTATTATTGAAGGTTTCCCCGGATGGGGACATGGCTATTGTTCATCGCAGGATTGATTGCGTGGATGCAGGAGGGTATTGACTTCCTCTTACGAGAGTACAAGACTAATAATGGCCTAGGCACTAAAAATTTTAAATTTAGTAAAGAAGTTAAAATATCAATTACCTCTCAAAAAGATAATTGTACAAATTTCTTTTCTTTTTTTTTTTTGTTTGTTTTAATGCATGTACAAATAAATAGTTTTACATTTTCCCTTGGTTCTTTTTTACTTCCTTTTACGTAGTAAAGGAAGTATTGTGATCGCGAAAAAAAATCACTCAAATTTGAGTCTAAATTTTGATTTTGTTCATCCCCGAATAAATGTTCAGTAGTTTTTTCGACCTGTCAGTACGTGCATATGTATCTACCAACATATAAGCAGCCGAAAAATCCTTTTCAACCACCCCCGAGTTAATTACGACGAGTTTTCTCGTGACGTCTGTATGTACGTATGTGCGGATGTATGTGCGTATGTGTGTCGCATAACTCAAAAACTATATGCCGTAGAAGCTTCTAGCTTGGTATGTAGGCTCTGAGGATGGTCTAGTTGTGCACCTCCCCTTGTGGTTGCATTCGAATGTTCCCAAGGGGGTGTTTTACTCCCTTTTTGGGGTAAATCAGTGTTAATTTCAATGCAGACTCAAGTGATATGAATTGGCGCGACCACTTGGCGATATGTCGACAAATTTGGCGAAAAAATTATTTTTTGAATTTGGGTTCAACTTGGCGCTATTGGAGATATTTTGCGAAAAATTCACTGAATGATATTAAAATCAGCAATATTTAGAAAATTAACCATTGTAAAATATTTTTTGCATTGTTTCGTGGCAGTTTAGGGGAGTAAATATTTGACTTGTTACCTTGCTCACTCCAAGCACTTTTTTTAACACTTAAGGCAACTACTAAGAAATTTACATGTAAAAGGAAGTAGTGTGGGGTCCATACCAGATTTTTTTTTTTCTAATTCAAAATAATAATAAAATAAAACAGTACTAAAATAGGATTAATAAAATGAATAAATAAATAAATAAATAAAATAAAATAGAGAAGCAAAAGGCTCCCAGCCCGAGTGCATAAGAGATAAATCGAGTTGTGAAGTGGGGAGAGTGGACCCACAGCGGATCCACTGAACCCCACCTCGACATTAATACTAGGCTAGCAGAGCACGAGGCCTGCGAGAATTTGCTGGATCCAACGGGTCATACAAAGGCAGGTTGTCCAGAAGGGGATTGTCCACACGAGGGATGTTTGTGTGAAATTTCTTTGTGAGCTTTTTTGCAGAAGTCACGGAGAGTCGGGATGCCAACTTCTTCCACTAATTTATCTGTACGGATGTACCAGGGAGGGTCGCAGGCAGCTCTGACCATTGTCCTCTGAAGGTTCTCAACTCGGTTAAAATTAGAAATTGCAGAAGTAGCCCAGATGGGCGCTCCATAAGTAATAATGGGTCTTAAACAGGACTTATAAATAAGCAGTTTATTATCCGTTGATAAAACGCTCTTTTTGTGCAAGAGACAATTTAGAGGTCTTTTAGAAGTTAGGTATTTTTTGCGTACCTCTTCAATATGAGGTCTCCAAGTCAAGTTACGGTCGAAAGTTACGCCTAAATATTTTGCCTGCTTGGACCAGTCAATCAGGTCAGTATAAAGGTGTAGCTTAATGGGAGGAAGACCAACTGTTCTTGTGAAGAAACAGGTAGCTATGCTTTTATTAGCGTTAACTTTAATTTTCCAAGTCCTGAGCCAGATATCTAGTTGTATGAGATGGTTTTGTACAGATGAAAAGGGCTTGATAGAGACCCTGTGCGGAGGCTAGTATGCAGGTATCATCTGCGTAAATGGCAAGATGTGTGTTGTCCATGTGTGGGATATCGTTCGAGAAAATAGAGTAAAGAGTAGGGCCTAAGAGGCTGCCCTGAGGCACCCCAGCCCGTACACGTCTGGGTAATGAGAGGGTCTCTCTCACTCGAACGATGAAGTGCCTATTCGTTAGATAGGAGCGAAGAATGTTTATGAGTGCATGGGGAATCCCAAGGTGTATAAGTTTGTAAATAAGTGTGTCGATCCAGACCCTATCGAATGCCTTCGCTATGTCAAAAAAAGTCCAATAGTTTTTTGTTGGTACATCTGCCCTTCTCGGATAATTTCAGTTACTCTAAGGATCTGGTGGTTAGTAGAGTACTTCTTACGGAAGCCGAACTGCTCGGCTAGTATGACATCGTGATCCGCAAGGAAGTCAAGAAGTTTATTCAGGATGCAAAATTCAGTGAGTTTGGACAGTGCTGGGAGTAAGCTGATTGGACGGTATTCCGCCGGTCCCGCTGTTGCTCTCTCTTTTTAGGGATGGTGATAACTATTGCAGTCTTCCACTCCTGTGAAAAATAACCCAACGAAATTATTTTATTGATAAGTTGTGTTATATAAAAGATAGTGCGAATTGGCAAATTTTTGATAAGGGTATTGGTTATTCTGTCCACGCCTGGGCTTTTCTTTTTCTTGCATTTTTTGACATAGCTCAGAACATCCGAGGGCAAAATCTGGATGGTATTGTTAGCGTGAGAAGTAGTGAAATAGTTATGTAGTGTGATGTTGACTAATTGTTCTGTATCGTTGTGTCTGGTGTTGTTTGGAGTGAACTGCATTTCGAAGTGATCGGCAAAAACCTCCGCCTTCTCACTATCAGTAACTGCGGTTAAAGTGCGGCCTCCTGGGAGAGTTGCGTCTTTAAGGGGCGGAATGTGTCTATAAATCCCCCTATGCCGCTTGACAGCTTTCCAAATGGAATTGTCATCTGCAGTAAGAGAGGAAATATATTGCGTTTATGAGTCATTTTTGCGCCTTTGTATTGCTTGTTTAACTAGTTCCTGGGCTCTCTTATACTCAGACTTGGAGGCAGGATCCCTGAAAAGCTGAAAACTTTTACGAAGTTGATTTTTTGCACGAATTAGGTTTCTAATGGGGAGGGGTAGTTCGTTAGCATAGCTTTGTTTCAAGATGGGAGTGGAGGTTTTGGTGTGAATATTGTTGATTGTATTAGTTAGATTAAGAACAGCAGAGTCAAGCTTAATCTCAGTGCTGATGTCCTGAAAATTAAAGTGTATAGAATTCAAGTATTTACGAAACCTGGGCCAGTCAGGTTTCGAGGCGTGTGGCAGTGCTGTATTCACTGTACCCGTGTCGAAAACAAACTTGACCGGGTTATGATCCGACGAAAGCTTCGCAAGCGAAGTTACCTCGCAATTGTATGGGAACAATTTGATCAATCCGAAGTCAATCGTAGTCGCACTGGTAGCAGTGATACGTGTTGGTGTAGGAGGAGCTGCAATATTAATTCCTGCCCTTTGGACAAAGTCGTAAATAGTTTTGCCAGTTTGGGTGATTCCACTGCAGCCAAATAAGGTATGGTGTGCGTTAAAGTCTCCACAAACTATTGTGCTGTGAGGATATCCGAAGAGTGCCTCTAGGTCTCTGAGGAGTTTTGAAGCTTTTTCTTTCGGTCTCATGGATCTGAGTGTTAGGCCATATGCAGAGACAATTGTGATGGGGCAAAAGCCTTTAGGTGTAATAGTGATGGAGGTGGCTTCAAGTGCCAAAAGGCTTGGCGTTATGTTCTGGTGATGAGGAATTGAGCTCTTAACATAAATTAAGGTCCCTCCCCATGCCCTAGTATAATTATTAGAATCAGGTAGCCTATCATTACGGTAAAAATTATAATTGGGGATCCCAATCCCGCGATTGATTGGTCTAAGATGCGTCTCTTGTACACAGATAATATCAGGCGCTTGCTCATAAACAAGCTGCCTAAGTTCAGTCATACTGTCAAGGAGCCCGCAAGCATTCCAAGATAAAATAAAAAGGCCGTGGAAGAAGGACATTAAGGGTGCTGGAATAACTCATCGCTTTCCATGAAAGCTTGAAAAATAGCCCAAAGTTTATTGATGGGATCAGTTTGTTTTTTTAAATCAGGCAAAACCTGTTTGAATATTTTAAGGATGGTAGGGAGGTTAAGAACTTTGAAGATGTCTAAAATCTCCTTTATGGAGTCCCACGTACCAGCCACTTGAGAAAAAGTGTCGGTTTGTGAGTTGCGACGAGACTGCGTTGGGGCTGGAGCGTTTCTTTCGTCGCGGGCAGAAGAAGCTTGGCCTAAACGGCTAAAAGCTCCTTGATTGGCTGAGCCTCGAACCTTCTGGGCGAATGAGAGTGTAGGAGCATTAGGATCGCTTGCAGCGACATCGCTCTTACTCTCAGCCTGTTTTTCACCAGGAAGGTGGGGAAAATGGGATGAATTTGAGTTGAATGTCCTGGAATTGGGGGTGTATTTAATTGACTTCTTAATAAAGTTTTTATATTTTGGGCAACCTTTATATGAAGCAGGATGGGGGCCCTGACAGTTAGCACACATAGGCTTCTCCATTTTTTCATTCTTATACACACAATTGCTGGAGAGGTGTTCGCCCCCGCACCGAACACACCTCGGGGTCATAAAGCAGTTCTCAGAACTGTGATTGAATTTCTGGCATCTGTGGCACTGAGAAGGCCCCTTCCTAGGTTTATAGGCCTCCAATGTAACATAGGTATACATAAGGTTGGTTATGTCAAAAACTTTTTCGACCCCTTCCGTATGATTAAGGTGTACTTGGAAAATCGGTATTGGGGTAGAACCCCTTCGAACAAGTTGGGCAACCTTTCTGACCCCGTAACCAAGCTCTTCAAGAGCCCACTTTAAATCATCCTTATCCGTTGTCAATGGCAACCCCTTGACAACAATTTTGATTGGTCTGTTATTTTTGGCGAGCTGTACATAGTGTTGTACCTTAGTGCGGAATAGGTACTCCGAAATGGCTCTGTGGTCATCAGAAGTGGCCGGGAAAATCCTTGCAAATTCCCCCGAGACCCTGACTTTGAACTCTGTTTGGGTCTCGGCTTTAAGCCCAGTAACAAAGTCTTTGTACTCCTTTGGATATACTGCGAGAATTGGTTTAATTTTGGGAGGAGGGATGGGTGCATCGACCTCCTCGCAGGTATCCATGTCTGGGTTAGACAAGTCATTGGAGTTCTCCTCACTCTGGCTAAGAGCGTTGAATTTATTACCAACCAAAATAGGCTGTACTTTATCGTTAATTTTAACCTTGCAGGTTTTAGTAGGGCTTTGAAAGCCGTCATCAGTAGTTTTTCTTTTTTGATAGGGCACAGCGGCCTTAAAATTAGGGAGGGTTTTGCCTGGCAAGTTGGACATGTTCGGGTACTCCCGTAGAGGTATAAAATTAGGGTTTTTACCCTCGTCATCCAGCGGAAATTTCATCAGCATGACCTCCGCTAACGTGTTCATTTTCTTCACCCATGTGTCCCAGGTGGGGCTGTCGACGACCAGTCTTTTCTCATTCATCAGAGCACCTAGTCGAAGGAGATAATGATCGGCCTCATCAGACAATCCCTTGAGTTGGCCATATGCATGGATGTGCCAATCAGTAAATCAGCATATTTCGATGTTCTTCAGATGTACACCGACTGAAGGAGCGACAGTATTTTCATAGGTTAGCAACTTTACTCCAGTGGAAGGAGTGGCTGTGTCTTGAGGCAACGCACTCAGCGCGGCTGTCCCGGAATCCTGTATCAGCAATTCCACACAGCCAATGTCTCAACTATCGCCAAAAAATTCAAAATGGCTCCTTTTGAGTTAAGAAATGGATCATTTTCCAAATTTAATAACAAAGCAAAAGTTAGACTTCGCTATTCTGATCTTAATAGAAAATGCGACTCTTTCACATTCAAATATGTAACGAACTAGCTGTCGTGGCCGTCACGAAACTTTCTTCTATATCTATCTTATGAATTCCAGTTACAAAATAAAATACGTACTCGCCCGAATAATTGGAAACAGCACCAATTTCCCAATTATCGTAATAACCCTGCAAATGCAGAATCAATGAGCGAAATTGGAAATCATTACAGAAGCCTTGTTTAGATTAATTGCAAACATTTTATTTGTTAGTCAAAAGAAATTGGCAACAGTTAAAAATTTCAAATCATTGAAAGTTTTCAGCTGTTTTGATAATTAAATAGCGTGAAAGCGATTTTTTAATGAATTAATTTTTCGCATTGTTGACTAAGCGCAAAAATCACCCCACCCTCCCCCTGGGGCGATTGGCGCCAAAATTTATTCGATGCTTGTTTCCATATTGGGTTAGTGTTATTCCAAATTTCATTCAAATCGCAGCAATATTTCCCGAGATACAGTAGGTGCAATGACAAAATAAGCACTTTTGATTGCTCCACCCCCTTTTGAGATATTGACACACAAATTGAATCAGCACCTGTACTCAATAGGGTCTACCTATGGACCAATTTTCGTTTGATTCCGCCGGTTACTTCCTTAGATATAGCAGTCACCCCCGCGCAGAACACGTGCGATTGCTCCACCCCCCTTCGAGATATTGACAAACAAATTGAATCAGCACCTGTACTCAGTAGGGTCTACCTATGGACTAATTTTCGTTTGATTCCGCCGGTTACTTCCTGAGATATAGCAATCAACCCCGCGCAGAACACGTGCGATTGCTCCACCCCCCTTCGAGATATTGACAAACAAATTGAATCAGCACCTGTACTCAGTAGGGTCTACCTATGGACTAATTTTCGTTTAATTCCGCCGGTTACTTTCTGAGATATAGCAATCACCCCGCGCAGATCACGTGCGATTGCTCCTCCCCTCTTGGAGGAATTCGCTAAAAAAAGTCAGGTGCACCAGTTCACATGGTGGTACATATGTGCAAAAATTTTTGTTCGATTTCATGCAGTAGTTTTTGCTCTAGCGCGGCCACAAAAACTGGTCACACACATACAGACTCACACACAGACAGACACACAGACACACAGACAGACATTTTCCAAAAATGGTCGAAATGGACTCAGCGCACCTCAAAACGTGCAAATCCGTCAAAATTCGACATTCGAAAATTTTCACGAAACCAATACTTTCTTCTATATATTAGATATAGAAGAAAGTAAAAAGTATCAGAAAGCAATAAAATTGTCAGAAATAATTCAAAAATCTTCACCTTGAAGCATAATGCAACGACATAGAGGTATGAAATGTGAAAAACGAAAAACGTTAATTAAATTTCGAGTTTGCAACGAAATAAATAAAAATTTTGAAGCTTGAGGCACCCGGGGCTCAGCCCCTCATCCTCCAGTGTGCTAATATTGAAGGTTTCCCCGGATGGGGACATGGCTATTGTTCAACGCAGGATTGATTGCGTGGATGCACGAGGGTATTGACTTCCTCTTACGAAAGTACCAGAATAATAATAGCCTAGGCACTAAAAATTTTAAATTTAGTAAAAAAGTTAAATATCAATTACCTCTCAAAAAGATAGTTGTACAATTTTTTTTTTTGTTTAAATGCATGTACAAATAAATAGTTTTAAATTTTCCCTTGGTTCTTTTTTTTTTTTCAAATTCAAAATAATAATAAAATAAAACTACTAAAATAGGATTAATAATATGAACAAATAAATAAATAAAATAAAAAAATATAGAGAAGTAAAAGGCTCCCAGCCAGAGTGCATAAGAGATAAATCGAGTTGTGAAGTGGGGAGAGTGGACCCACTTTCGAGTTTGTATGTAACTCTGAATAAAAGATAAAATTCACGTTCTTTGCAAACATGAAAGTGATATATTTGATACTTTTATTATTACTAAAGGCTAAACTATATTTACGTGTTGATCTATATATATAAAAATGAATGTTGGTAAATGTGTGTGTGTGCGTGTGTGTGTGTGTGTGTGTGTGTGTTCCCTAAGATCTCAGAAACTACCCTGGAGATTTGGCTGAAGTTTTCACCGTTTGTTACTTTTGGTACTGGGAAGGTTTAGAGACCAGTTTCAACAAAATCCGATGGGTAGTTATTTTTTTATTTCAATTTTAGACCTGATTCTGTCTTTGTAATTTCAATTTAAAACTCCATTTTCGAAGGCTTTCATCAATCCAATCGAGTATTTAGTGTATCAACTCAACTCTCTGGCAGATAGTTGGAATTGCTTGCTACCGTAAATTTGGCGATCTTTTAAATCGTGCCAAGAGCCGTGAATAATGGAAGTTTTCCCAATAACTATCTCAAGTATAAAGGATAAAAAAGGTATTTGATTAACAGATTTTTTAAACAAATGAGATTCAGTTTCATGTTTCGGAACTCCTTTAGATTTGTAGAGGCTTAGATGTCATGCATTATTTTCCAGACGAACACTATTTTGTTCTTTATACCTATTGCTGTTTTCAATCAAAATATGTTACTATATTTTCTGGCCAAACATCCAATCAATAGTTCGTTTTCATGTCCATACTATTTGCTATGATATACCGCAATGTTGGAAATTATTTTAACGCCTTACCGAATGGTGTACATTTAGCGCCAAATATCATATTCAAACCGATTTCAGATTGCCAAAAAGTAATCAGCTTCATAGAGAATACCTCAACATTTGGCGACAATTTCTCTTTCACAAAAGTGATAATACGTAAGTTTCTTTATTTATGGAAGGGATAGGGGTTCAGAATTATCCAAGGTATCCCAAATTAGCTACCAAATTGGCGACTTTTTAAATAGCGCCAAGAACATTCAATAATTGAAATTTTCCAAGGCGCGTTGCTACGCAACTATTTTTGTTTTCGAGAGTAGAAAAAATTATTTGTGTATGATAAATCTCCCCAAAAACAACAGTGTTGTAAAAAAATCCCCCGCCAAGAAAACCTTAAATACTCAGCCTTAAAAAGTTATGATATCGAGTTTTCCAGCCAAGTTTGTGCCAAACTACAACTAACCTGTATGTATAGTTCTTTTAAATTGTTTTCAGTTTTGCCAGGCGGGAAGCTTTGTCTTGTGAGGTGGTTGCTTAATGAGTAAAAACTTCCCGCCTGGCAGGACTGAAAACAATTTAAAAGAACTACACATACAGGTTAGTTGTAGTTTGGCACAAACTTGGCGGGAAAACTCGATATCATAACTTTTTAAGGCTGAGTATTTAAGGTTTTCTTGGCGGGGGATTTTTTTACAACACTGTTGTTTTTGGGGAGATATCACATATTTTTGCATTAATATTATTTCTTTGCCTGTTTTTTTTTTTCTCTTCAAAATTTACTTTGCATGTTTTTTTCCCTTCAACATTTTTCTTGGCGGTCCGACATATGTGGTTTTCTTGGCGGCATGCATTTGGTGCAAAAGTTCAAGGATCTTCTTCAGTCTAGGATAAATTTGAAATCAATCACAATGTACCACCCGAACCGACGCAAAACAAAGCTAGTTGCTAACAATACTACGATTAAAATTAAAAGTTAAAAAAAAAAAAACACAACCCTTACTGCCGATCTCATATTAAAATGAACTAAATTGAAGATCCCTTTTAAAAGCCTTATGCAATAAAATCAATTACAAATATTTTATTTGTTAACAAATAGAAA
>JAXGGA010000418.1:0-225000 GCA_038373865.1 Uloborus plumipes | reverse complement strand
CCCGTATCTACATTTTCGATTTGAACAATTTTTCGTTCAACATTGAACCGTTCAAGCAACCTTTCCCCCCTAATAACTTTTGAATGAACAGTCCGATTTGAACAAACTTTTTTTTGTTCGAAGGATCTCAGCAAGGATACTTCTTTACCGTATTTAAATTTTCAATTTGAACATTTTTTCGTTCAACATTGAACCGTTCAAGCAACCTTTCCCCACCTAATAACTTCTGAGTGAACCATCCGAATAGAATAAACTTTTTTTTGTTTGAAAGATCTCGGAGGGGTTCATTCCCTTATTTCGCTTTTTGGTTTGAACCATTTTTCGTTCAATATTGAACCGTTCAGAAAAAAATTTAACATTAGCGCCTACGGGGAATTTAAGTTGAATGTTGATCCTGGAACTTAAAGTCGGATTTCCTTCAAACTAACTTTGTAAAAAAATGGTTTTGATAAATAATGTTTGTAAAGTACTTTTCTGAATAATCTTCTGTGAGGACTCTGATTCCGACTCCGACTCCACAAACATGGCGGAAATGCAGGCTCAGAAAAAAATGACTGACTGTGCAGACGATTTTTTGTTTATTTATTCATTTGTGTTATTTTATTTATTACTAATATTTTTTTTTTTGGCAGACGATTTTTTTTGTAACAAAAGTGTTTCATTCACGAGGGCATTTTATTCTTTATTTATATTTAACAACTGGCAACGGTTTAAAAGTGAAAATCGAGACATTTTATCGACGAACGAGTTTTTTTCCCTTTCTTTGATAAAATGTGTTTTAATGTACTTTGTACTTTTAATTTTTTTTTTTTTTTTTTGAAAACGATTGAGGAATTTTTCTACGGAAGAACTGTAACAGTTACATTCTTTAAAAGGTGCGACAAAACTTCATTTATTCATTTATTTACTTTTTATGTCTCTATTTCATCTGATGAGAGGGGTATATTTTGCTTTTAGAAATCAGCTTTAAGTGCTAAAAAGGTATGTTAGACATAATGTTTAGTCTCAGATGATCAAGAGAATAATGATCAGATGCTAGAATGCCGATGTCGATGTACGGGAAAGTAGGCTCGTTTAGTTCTTGACAGAACTTCTTGTTGTCTCATAGGATACGTGTAATGGGAGATAATGCCACGCCACCTTCAATGAAGGCAGTTCCAATGAATAGAGGATTTTACGATGGGCATGGTGATCGGACTGGGAAGGGGTGATTGGTCCGTACGTCAAATCGCAGCTGATACCCACATGGATGCGAGCACGATGCATCGGCTGTGTCGAAGATGGTTGGAACAAGGAAATGAGGCAAGATTGATGGGTGCAGATGAACCAGAGTGACGTCAGGACGTGTGAATCGACGCATTCGCCGACAAACTGTGGTGACCCTCAAAAGTCACTTGTACCTTGATTCTGCAGCATGTACAAGGTACCCTGAATGCCCCAGTGTTGACCAGAACCATTTACCTTCGATTGATTGCACGTGGCCTGCAATCATGGCATTCGCTGGGAAGACTGCTATTGACCCCGCAGCGTAGACGCGAACCTTTGTCATTGTGCCGGACTAGAGCGACGTGGATGACAGAATGGCGAAATTTCGTGTTCTCAGGTGAGTCACGCTTCTGCTTATCCAGTGACAGTCGCCGCATACGTGCGTGGCATCGACGCGGAGACGGATCTAAACCGGCAGAAACTGTGGAACGCCCCACCACGCGACAACGTGACATAATGTTTTGGGGCATTATTTCGTACTATTCCATATCACCTCTAACTCGTATTCTGGGCACTACGACGGCCCAAGGATCTTGGATAATGCACTGCGGCCGGTGGCACTCCCCTACCTTCAGGGACTGCCTAATAATGCAATTTTTCAGCAGGATATCGCACGACCACATAGTGCTCACATCTGCCAACATGCTCTCCAAGTTATACAGATGCTTCCCTGGCCTCCATACTTTCCTGACCAGTCACCAATCGAACATGTGTAGGATGTGATTGGACGCCATTTGCAGAATCTGGCCCTACCTCGTTCAGAAGACGAACTGTGGCAAATGGTTGAAAGAAAATGGAGAGCCATCCCTCAGGACACCATCCGTCCTCTTATTGACTCTATACCTAGACGTGTTTCTTTGTGCATCGCTGTCCGCTGTGGTCTTACTTCCTACTGAGCCGACGCCGTTCTCGCTCTGTATTCTGTTTATCATTTTGGAATAACGATCACTTATTGTTCCTTGCTGTCTCTGACCGTACTAAATTTCATCACTTTCCGATCACTCCTTCTTGGTGTTACATTTTCAATGTTGAGCAGTTTATTTCTTGAAAACTGCAACTACTTTACCTGAAAGAATAAGGCAAGGAATCACGGAGAAAAACTGGGATACAGATATTGCATACATCTTGCAGATCAATCTCGATGCATATTTTTTGTCATGTTTTTTTCTCAAAATATTGATGCGTTCACCTCGTTTTGTAAAGTACTGCTCTTGGTGAAAATTCGGAACTTCAGCAGTCGGGTGCTGAAAATCCCCTGGAAGCGAGACAATTTTCAAAAATACGGTAATGTTCCTTGAATCCAGGCCGTTTGCCAACCCTTACTAGACAGCTGTCGGTCCAATATTTCCGAATCGGTTGCCTTAAGAAAATCCACCACTATTCTTTAATCACCCAGTGCATAGAGATTAACCAGCAATTTAAACTAATAATTATATAACTTTCAGATTGACTCTTCATGAGTGCATTGCCAATACTTACAGGATACAGATACTGCGTATATCTTATAAATCGGTCTTGATACACATACTTTTTGTTACGGTTTTTTTTTTTCTCAAAATATTGACGTGTCCATCGTCTCGTTTTATAAAGTATTGCTCTTGGTGACAATACGGAACTTCAGCCCCGTATGGTATTTTATTTATTTTTTTTTCAAAAATACGCCATCCCTTTGTACATATTCAGTAATGTTAAATTTAACAAATTACGGGATGACGTATGTGAAAATGTACAAAACAACCCACATGGGTAAACATTCAATTTAGTATATACAAAAGAAAAATAATTTTGGTCCGTAATTAATTAAAATGAAAATATAAGTAAAATATTTACAAAAAGGTTATATACGTAAAGGACCCGTATGGTATTGAAAATTCCCTGGAAGCAAGACATTTTTCCAAAATATGTGATTGTCCTTTGAAATCTGAGACGTTTGCCAACCTTTACTAGAGAGCTGCAGGTCCGATATTCCCAAATCGGTAGCCTTAAGAAACTCCACTGTTGTTTTTGCAATCACCGTGTCTGCGCAGTACATAGAGGTTATTAAACAATTTAAACAAATAATAAGTTCACAACTTTCGGATTGACTCTTGATGAGTACATTGTCAATATTGACGTTTAATTTTCCAGAGGCTTTATGTACCAGTACAAAACGGAAAGATCGCACACAGGAATGTTGGAAAGTCCACGTTTTTGAGATTCACGCGATTTTCCTGAAGCTGGCATCGAGTTTAATGATGGCAAGGTCGTTAGTCTGTGGGCCAAGTGCAAATATCGTTCAGGTTCGTTTGCCAATCTTAGGGACTACGAGAACTTGCTTGAAATCTATTAATATTGATGTACTCAATCGAAAAATCCAATGTTCCCAAGCGGAACTTGTCTCATTAAGTTTTAATTAGTAATTGAAACACGAACTCTTTTCCTTGGCCTGGTCACTCTTTCACTACAGACGTTGTCCCTAGGTGGCGCTATTGCACAAAATATTTGCAATCTAAAATTTTAATAAACAGTTTTTCAACCATAATTTTACTTTTTTACTCGATTTTACATTTCAAAATATATTAATACGTTTTGAATCACTCACTTTTTTCGCTGTGTGACTTAATATAAAATCAAAATCGAACATTGTATCAATCCGCCAGGCGTTTCAGATATTCTCATTCTTTATTTTTGATCAAAGAGCGCCAGTTTGCGCGGTTTCGTTTCGCGTCGCTGTCTTTTATGGCTTGATATCCCGTTTTGGCGATGTTTCACAAAGAGCAACTTTTAGTGGAACGACATTTTTGTTTTCCGTATTTTTTGCCGTATAAGCAATTGGGGGATTTAATTTAAAATTGGGTGTGTCTTACACAGCGAAAAATACGGTAATATTGCGTTTTTTACGCTGCTGTTTTGAATAACGTTTGATTTTTCAAAATTTTAATTAAATCTTATAAAATTGAGTGTTTATTGCTTTTGCTACATAACTTGCAGTCGTGAAAGGAGTTAGTGTAGGAAATAGAGATTAAATAAGAACCAGTTTAGACATTTTTTGTTGCTGCTTTATTTCCAGAACATAAATTAACTATTACTGTTTTTCAGAAATCCAATACTTATAAAATCACAGGCCCGTCATTTGGGGGAGGGGGGGGGAGTCAATTCCTCTCCTTCCCGGCTTTGAAAAATCAATTTACATGTAAGCGGGCGTGGTTTTTGTCATTTTTGGTGCAATTTATATTGTGTATGCAGTGTTTGCCCCCGCTCCCCTGGAAAAATTTGAAATAGCTTGTGTAAATACATATAGGATATATAAGCAAGGGCGGATACAAGAGAGGGGCAATGGGGGCGATCGCCCCTCCCTTGAGGGACTCTTCCACAGCGGTTCTTAGATTTTGAAGTTCAAAAAAGGCAGTTTTAGTTGATTTTTGATGATATTAAGAGAAAGGGTAAGGATTCGGAGCTCTGATCTGGAAATTTTTCGAAATGGAAGACCAAAACATTTGTAACCAACATGTGTTAACAAGGGTGCATGGAGAAAAAAATGGGCAAGTAAGAAAAAAAAACTCAATCGCCTCTCCCTTGGAACATTTCTGGATCCGCCCTTGTATATAACGGACTGATTTGTAACCACGAATAAGTAAGTTTTGAACGACGTCAATCGTCGCCAAATATGATGCGTGACTTTTTCCGTCAATTTTGAGCTTTTAAAAGTAATACATATTGTATGATGTGCTTTAATAAATGTAATTTAAAATTTTAAATGAAACCATTAAGATCATGACAGGACCTATAGTCTGTGGGCCAAGCACCGATATCGTTCACGT
Organism: Uloborus plumipes; assembly: GCA_038373865.1. Lineage (NCBI taxonomy): Eukaryota > Metazoa > Arthropoda > Arachnida > Araneae > Uloboridae > Uloborus > Uloborus plumipes. The sequence goes on along the minus strand of JAXGGA010000418.1, from coordinate 219,934 downwards.
TCGTTTACCAAATTTAGGGACTACGGGAACTTGCTTGAAATCAACTAATAGTGATGTACTCAATCGAAAAATCCAATATTCCCAAGCAGACCTTGTCTCACTAAGTTTTAATTAGTAACTGAAATAGGGACTATATTCCTTAGCCTGTTGGCTCATTCACAACAAAAATTGTCTCTAGGTGGCGCTGTTGCACAAAATATTTGCAATTTAAAATTTCAATAAACAGGTTTTCTACCCTAGTTTTTCTTTTTCATACGATTTTATGTTGCAAAATATATTAATAAGTCATAATACACTGAAGTGACAAAAGTCATGGGATAGCAATATGCAAATTTTCAGATGGCAGTAGCATCGCATAGAACAGGTATAAATACGCAGTGCTTTTACAGAGCTTTCATTTCTGTTCAAGTTATTCATGTGAAGAGGTTTTAACGTGATGATGACCGCACGACGTGAATTAACAGACTTTGAACGCGGAATGTTAGTTGGAGCTAGACGCATGGGTCATGCCATTTCGGAAATCGTTAGAGAATTCAACATTCCCAGATCCACTGTGTCAAGAGTGTGCCGAGAGTATGAAATTTCAGGCATAACATCCCACCATGGACAGCGCAGTGGTCGACCGCCTGCACTTAAAGATCGAGACCGGCGACGTCTGCAAAGAGTCGTAAATTCTAACAGACAAGCAACACTGCGTCAAATCACCGTAGAAATCAATGTGGGACGTACAATGGACGTGTCTGCTAGAACTGTGCGGAAAAATTTGGATTTCTTGGGCTATTCCAGCAGAAGACCGACTCGAGTGCCTTTACTGACAGAACGACATCGCTTGCAGCGACTCTCGTGGGCACGTGAGCATATCGGTTGGTCCCTAGATGAATGGAAAACCGTGGCCTGGTCCGATGAGTCACGATTTCAGCTGGTAAGAGCCGATGGTAGGGTTCGAGTGTGGCGCAGACCCCACGAAGCCATGGACCCAAACTGTCAGCAAGGCACTGTTCAAGCTGGTGGTGGCTCCGTAATGGTGTGGGCTGTTTTTTCATGGCATGGACTTGGTCCTCTAGTGCGACTGGACCGAACATTGACTGGAAATGCTTATGTGCAGCTACTTGGAGATCACTTGCAGCCATTCATGGACTTCATGTACCCAAACAACGATGGGATTTTTATGGATGACAATGCGCCATGTCACCGGGCCACAACTGTTCGCAATTGGTTTGAAGAAAATTCTGGACAATTCCAACGAATGATTTGGCCACCTAGATCGCCCGACATGAATCCCATTGAGCATTTATGGGACACCATCGAGAGGTCTGTTCGTGCCCAAAATCCTGCCCCATCAACGCTTTCACAATTATGGACGTCTATCGAGACAGCATGGCTCAATATTCCTGCAGAAGACTTCCAACGACTTGTTGAGTCCATGCCACGTCGAGTTGTTGCACTTCGCCGGGTAAAAGGAGGGCCGACACGATATTAAGAGGTATCCCATGACTTTTGTCACTTCAGTGTATACTTACTTCACGTCTTTTGTGATTCAGTTACTAAGAAAATCACAAAAATGTATCAATCCACATTTCCGCTTGTTCTTAATCTCGTTGTTTCGTTAATGGCACTATATAATCCAGTCAATGAATATATTATAGAATGCATGGAATATGCGAGAGTATTTGACTACAGAATATTGTTAGGGGTAATTAGTAAGTTAATATACTGAAAGTCCCCGACCCTGGGGGGTGAGCTAAAGGTGGGGGGGAGGAGGAAGCAAATTTTGGGTTTCTCGAAAAATCGCGGAAATGGTGGGAAAAATTGGTTTAAAATAAAAATTCAAGCTAAACAAACTTCGTATAACATTGTTTCTACACATATTTGTCGAATTTTCAATAATTTTCCAGGTGTATATTGTGAAAAAACGAGAAATTTCGGAAAAACTCAATTTTTGTCAAGCAACGTTGAATGATTCTATTTTAAAAAGGGAGACAGCTTGATTGCGAAAATGCACGATAGCAGCATTTCCACGTACTCCGATATTATTTTATTTTTATAGAAATGATAAGGAAGAGAAAAAAAAAAACACCAACACAAATCAACACCTCAAATATACGAATGTAACAAAAAAAAAAAAAAAAAAAAAAAAAACAAAGAAAAATCCCTTCTCATTCCTTATCTCTCTTATCACAATCACCCCCTGTTTCATAAAATCGGTTGAGACCTGACGCATGCGCGAATTCAAGGAAGGTCGCCGAAAAGAATATCAAACAGTATCTATATATCCATCTATATGTACATATAAATATATAGGCAGAGACAGACATATATATATATGATATTTAACGCAATTATCCGCCCCTAGAATTCCATTTTCGCATATTTTGCCATCTATCTTTAATGGCCTGTAAAAAACTAATGAGACAATATTTTTTTGGGAACATTGTGTTTTTTTCATCTGTAGACTCTAAGGATTCAGAAAAATATCACATTTTGTAGTCCCCGAAGTTGGCAAACGAAACCATGTTTCTAAGCATCTTTTCTGCCTTCGGCCCACAGACTACGTTGCTGATTGGCTTCATTTTCGCTCGTTATTCGATTCCTTAAGCTAGCTAGAAGGGTTGTCCCGTTCCGTTGTTAACACGACTTCTTGAAAATTTTTGGTTTCATCTTAACGATTCTAGTTATTGGCACACAGAAGTCGAAACTCACTCATTAAACAAGTGTTCGTATTTCATTACTTGTTTTGATTCTTTAAATGAGAAAGATTGGGAAAACATATCGCCATTTCGCGGTAGGATTTTTAATGATGTTTTCATGAAAAAAAGGGTTTAATGATGTATTCATACAAATATGGTTTACTGATGGTGTTTCAAAAAAAGGAAGATGACAAAGAATTGAATTTTCAGTCTTTTTAGTGTCGAAAGGAGATAGGGTTTAATGATGCTTTCATAAAAACTATCGTTTAATGATGTTTTAAAAAAAAAAAAAAAAAGACGGAGAATTTACTTTTTAGTCTCTTTAATGTCGAAAGAAAAAAGGGTTTAATTATTTTTTTGACAGGAATCAACTATATGTCTAGGAACTTAGTGAAAATATTGCTGAACAGTTGGCATTGCAAACTGTGAAAATATTTTACCATTTAACTTTGCCCCACTATTTCACTTTGCCCCACATTACCCTATATTTTGGAATTTTATTGTATTTTATGGTACTTCACTAATTTCAGATAAAAACGTTTTCAGTTTGAATTCGTTTCATATAAATTCCGTCATAGTTTACTCGGACTTGCGCCAGTGGTAAGTCTTCGAGATACAGTATTTCGATTTTTGTTCATAACTTTTTTTTATTTATTGACATGAAAAAAATTGAGGTTGTTCTCAGAAGACTACAAGGAGATTCTGTACAGTGCTTTCAGTTCTTAAATGTAAAAAAAAATAATAATTTTTCACGTTATTGTTAATGTTAGAACTTTTTTGAATTAAAAAAAAAAAAACACTCTTCCAAAGCAATTTCAAAGAGATCTTTCCTTTATGTATTTTTCATGGAGTTTTTTCCAACAAAGTTTGTTTCAAGTAAATCAAGTTACTTGTTTCTAACTGTTTAAAATTAAACGAAAATTTGTTCAAATCTGAAAAAGAAATACTGGAATGAGGTGCCCTTGTCGAAATCTCTCGAACAAAAAACGCTCATTCGAATCGGATTGTTTATTCAAAAAATGGTGGAGGGGAGGGGGCAGACGGACAAACTGACAGCAAGACAGACTGACAGTATTCTAATCTTAAACTCCGACTTTCCTACTTTAAATTATTAAATATTTGTTTAGTTATTTATTTTTGACTTAGTTTTTGTTTTTTGCGACATTTTCAAAATGCATTGAACATTCTTTCATGTTTTTTTTTTGCCTACTTTCCCGTTAAAAATAAAAGAAAGACGAAAAAAGTATTAAAAGTAGCTTAATGCATCTAAAAAATATTGCCAAGTCCAAAAAATATCGCCAAGTTAAAAAAATATCGCCAAGTTAAAAAAATAAAAAAGTAAAATGAATATCGAAAGATTAAAAATTTGAAAGTAGGGTATTGAGATGGGGAATTTGTGTGTCGGTCGGTCTGTCTGTCCCCCCCCCCTAATAACTTTTGAATGAACATTCCGATTTGGACAAACTTTTTTTTGTTGGAAAGATCTCGGTGAGTACAGCTCATTCCCATATTTGATTTTTCGATTTGAACAATTTTTGGTTCAATTTTGAACCGTTCAAATAACCTGTCCCGCGATGCTAACTTTTGAGTGAACAGACCGATTTGAACAAACTTTTTTTTGTTCGAAAGATCTTATCAAGGATATTTCATTCCCGTATTTACATTTTCGATTTGAACAATTTTTCGTTCAACATTGAACCGCACGAGCAAGCTGTCACCCCTAATAACTTTTGAGTAAACAGTCCGATTTAAATAACTTTTTTTTTTGTTGGAAAGATCTCGGCGAATACAGCTCATTTCCATATTTGATTTTTCGATTTGAACAATTTTTGGTTCAACTTTGAACCGTTCAAACAACCTGTCCCGCGATGCTAACTTTTGAGTAAACAGTTCGATTTGATCAAACTTGTTTTGTTCGAAAGATCTTATCAAGGATACTTCATTCCCGTATTTACATTCCCGTATTTACATTTCCGATTTGAACAATTTTTCGTTCAACATTGAACCGCTCAAGCAAGCTGTCATCCCTAATAACTTTTGAGTGAAGAGTCCGATTTAAATAAACTTTTTTTTTTTTGTTCGAAGGATCTCAGCAAGGATACTTCATTACCGTATTTAAATTTTCAATTTGAACATTTTTTCGTTCAACATTGAACCGTTCAAGCAACCTTTCCCCATCTAATAACTTCTGAGTGAACCATCCGAATGGAATAAACTTTTTTTTGTTTGAAAGATCTCGGAGAGGCTCATTCCCATATTTCACTTTTTGATTTTAACCATTTTTCGTTCAATGTTGAACCGTTCAGAAAAAAATTTAACATTAGCGCCTACGGGGAATTTAAGTTGAATGTTGATCCTGAACTTAAAGTCGGATTTCCTTCAAGCTAACTTTGCAAGAAAATGGTTTTGATAAGCAATGCTTGTAAAGTACTTTTCTGAATAATCTTCTGTGAGGACTCTGATTCCGACTCCGACTCCGCAAACATGGCGGAAATGCAGGCTCAGAAAAAAAATGACTGACTGTGCAGACGATTTTTTGTTTATTTATTCATTTGTTTTATTTTATTTATTATTATTATTTTTTTTTTGCAGACGATTTTTTTTGTAACAAAAATAGTTTCATTCACGGGAGTATTTTATTCTTTATTTATATTTAACAACTGGCAACGGATTAAAATTGAAATTCGAGACATTTTATCAACGGACGAGTTTTTTTTTCCTTTTTTTTTCTTTCTTCGATAAAATGTGCTTTGATGTACTTTGTACTTTTAATTTTTTTTTGAAAACAATCGAGGAATTTTTCTACGGAAGAACTGTAACAGTTACATTCTTTAAAAGGTGCGACAAAACTTTATTTATTCATTTATTTACTTTTTATGTGTCTATTTCAACTGATGAGAGGGGTATATTTTGCTTTTAGAAATCAGCTTTAAGTGCTAAAAAGGTATGTTTGACATAATTTTTAGTCTCAGATAATCAAGAGAATAATGATCAAATGCTAGAATGCCGATGTCGATGTACGGGAAAGTAGGCTCGTTTAGTTCTTGACAGAACTTCTTGTTTTTTTTTTTTTTGCCTATCTTTTACTTTTAAGGAAAGTAAGCTAAAAACTGCATTGATATGTTGCAGTATTTTTAAATACAGTCGAGGCCGGTTATTAGAAAGATCGCTTAATGGAATATCCCGCTTACCGTAATACGTTTTCAATGTACCAAACCATTGAAATGCATTATTTTCATCCCGCATAATGGAATATCCGCTTATTAGAATATTTTTTCGTTTCAAAATGGCTTTTCCATTAAGCGGGTTCGAATATATGACTAAATAACATGCAATATGGTGTACATTTATGTTATAGGGCCTTTCCGCTACAGTAACTAATTTTATTTGAACAACACTGGTTTTTATAACGAACGCTCACTGTATTAATATTTGTTAAAAATAAAAATAACTATTCTCCTTTCCTTCTATTCTTGATGTCGTTGCCAAGATGGATAATTCTGCAGTTAATGACATTTACTATCATTTTTTTATAGAATTATTTTATTTCTCTCAGTTCAAATTAAAAATTAAATGTGTTTGCTAACAGGGAGCAGCCAAAAAAAAAAAGGGGGGGGGGGCATGAATCGCCTGCTTTTTGAACTTATTCAGATAAATTCTTCTCAGTTATTGAAAAATACTTACAACATATCTCCTAAAAAATTAGCACTGGAATTACTTCAGTAAAATAAACTTAAAATACCAAAAATTCTAAACTGTATTATTTATTATCTTAAGTTTAATAGCGTTGTAAAGTTGTCATTCCTCTAGATAAAGCTCTCTGCTTTCCACTTCATAGGCTTGATATTCATTCTTTACTTTAACACACACAAGCATGGGTGCCCATAATGGAAGGCAAGGGAGGGGGGGGCTCAAGACCCCCCCCCTCCCAAGAAATTAATACTTCCTTGCTTTTAGTACTTTTTTTTCGGAAAAAATATGAAAACATTTCTTCTTCAGTCATTAACGAATAAGTTATGGAAAATGTTAGATTTTAATAACTCTACTCTGCACTGAAATTGCTTTGAAAAACTTTACAACTAAAAAAAAATTATTACGGGGAAAATATCTGAACCCGCCCCTTGAATTTCGCATACGGGTGCTCATGCACAAAAGGAAAGGATTAATGTAAAATATCTTTCAACAGCTTTGCAAATGACCCAAAATGGGTATAAGATGTCTTGCCAGATGCAGACGGTGAAACCGGGCTGTAGTTTCAATTTCTTGCTTAAGCCTTGGTTTCCTAGAACGCGACAATCGTCGCCAATTCCGGGCGCGACTGCTCGCTGGAATCAGAACCAGTTTGATTGGAGCGTGGCGTGAAGCGACGTCAATCTGCGGCTCAGGCGCATGCGCAGAAGAAGGCAGCGACCGTCGCCTAGCCAAAGATCGACGATTTCACTTCTAGGAAACCAGGGCTTTAGTCTTGAAACTTGGCAACTTTTCTCAACATTTCGGTACACGTAAAAATCAAAAATCTCGAAAATGATGAGACGAAAGCAATTGATTTGTGAGTAAAAAAAAAATGTCTCAATATGCTCTTTCGAATTGTTACATTGTAAACATTTTTCATTATTACACAAGTTGTAAGGTTCCTTGGTAATGATTAAAAAAAAAAAAACACTGGAGAATATAAAAATAAATGCTTAAAACAGAGCATGAGTAGTCAAAGAAGCTTCGACACACGGAATAAAATTTTAAATATTGTAAGAAGTACATCGTTAAAAAGGGGGTGGTTGAAAAAGGAAAGTGGACTGTCAAAATTAATTTGATGAAGAGGTTATAAGATGTAGTAAAATTCAAATTAAAGCACCCTCTCTGTCTCTCTCCCTCTTTTTTGGTTAATTTTCATTCGATATTAAGAGGTCCATGAACTCACCCCACCCTCTGTCTCGTACTCCATACTCATTTGAATAAAATTCCCATTGGGAAATTTAAATAAAAAAAACTTTAAAAAAAATCATTCACATCACAACATGAAAGTAAAACGTAACAATAACAGAGTAATTCACAATAAAAATTTTTAGAAAAATATCATCTTAATAATTATTTACATCTAAGGTAAAAAGATTTAGAGTTTTTATCCGTGAGAAAAAGAAAAACTTTTACATTTACTGCATCTATGAATTAATCAATTACCGACGTAACTTTCAAAATTAATTCTGCTGAGAAATTTGTTTCGATTATTATTATCATTCTTTTCATTATTATTTCATTTTCTCAAAACGTAAAACGAAAGTGTGTTCAGGAAAATTTATTTCTGTGCTTTTTACTTTCTCACGCGTTCATGGCTTTAAAATACCTTCTAGAATCAATGATTTGTTAAAAAGGTTCGATTTCTCCCGTAGCACATAATGTTACAAGGATGACAGGAAAAAAACGCCCCCGAAGAAATGCTCCCGGAAAAAACGTCCCCTAGGAAAAAACATCCCCGAAGAAAAAACGTCCCCGGAAAAAACGTCCCCTAGTTAAAAACGTCCCCTAGTTAAAAACGTCCCGGTGGAAAAGACATCCCCCATGAAAAAGCATCTTGTACGAACAAAATTGAGTTTTTCTTTTTACCATTTCAGTATTTTTAACCATTTTCAGTGATTAATAGAAATTTTTAGCATCATTTGTTTAACTATTTTTTTTTCAACAATTGATTTTAGTGGTGCTTTTTTCTCATAATCTAGCTACTTATAAGCGTTTATCGTTTGATTTAATGGATTTTTTTCTTGTAATGTTTGATATTATTAAACAGTATTGAATTTCAAATACAATTATTGTTATTGATGAAAAGTTTTCTTTGCAAACAGTCGAGCCCACTAGAATATCGGTTAAAGGAATATCCCGCTTAATATAATACATTTTCAATGTACCAAACCGTTATAGTGCATTATTTTCATCCCGAATAATGGAATATCCCGCTTTTTAGAATATTTTTAAGTGGCAAAATGCTATTCCATTAAACGGGCTCAACTGTATAAAGTCTGGTCGGGCAAATTGGTCAATAGGGAAAGTGGTCATACTTTAAATAAAAAGTTGTAGTTTACAAATAAATGTTCGAATGAGTGATTTTTTTTTTTTTTAATTTTGAAATTTGAATCTTTTCTCAGGTTTGAAAAAAAGTAAAAAAAGCATTGAATGGTGTTTGTTTTTATTTTTTTTAAAGGAAAATTACGAGCTCTATCTGTCCTGCCGATTGAAAACAGCAGTCGGGCATCGGGTTGCAGTGTGAATCGGTTGCATGGGAATAGTTTTCTCAAAAAAAAAAAAAAAAAATGTTTTATCCCACGTTCAGACATGAATAAAATAATCTAAAAAGTTCATTAGACTTTCTATTTTTTTTAATCCTAAAAAAATCCCCCCAAAAAAATCGATTTTTTTTTTATCCTTTTAAAGCAGGATCCCTTCTTAAAAAAGAAAAAAAAAATACAAGCAAATTGTTAGGGCCCTGCTCCACATCGGCGTAAAACGCGACCGAAACCGAAGGCAGAAACCGAAAATCCGTGTACTTTCCATAGGAACACTATGTAATCCATTTTACGTTTCTGCTTTACGCCAATGTGGAGCAGGGCCCTTATAAAGGATTCAAATATAAGAAACGACTGAGCATACATTAACATTTTGTTTATTTTTCCCTAACAATTATATAAAACTTACAATGAAATAAAATAAAAGACAGCAAAGAAAGGTTTTACATCAAGTCAATTTAAGAACATTAAAAATTTTGTTGACAAAAAATGACATTTCTTTGTTTCCCTCTAAATTACACCCCTTGTAATGAATTAAAACAAAAGATTGCAAATAAAGTATTAACAAAATTCAAGTTAGAATTTTTTTTTTTAATTTTTAATAAAATCTTTCTCTCACTTTTCAAAAGAACTACTTACTTTTATTATGATTAAAAATTTAATCTCTCACAGAAAATGATTTAAAAAAAATTTTGCACCTCAATTTTTTTCCTATCGGACATTTTTTTCCGGGGACGTTATTTCTGAGGGGACGTTTTTTCAGGGGACGCTTTTCTGGGAACGTTTTTTCCTAGGGGACGTTTTTTCCGGGGACGTTTTGTCGGGGACGTTCTTTCCGGGGACGTTTTGCTGGGGACGTTTTTTCCCAGAACCTGTTAAGTTTTGAAACGTTAGAAACATTTTTAAAATGTTCAAACTAGTAAACACCTCCTCCCCCGTCCCCCCACCTCATGTTCTACTTGAGGGAAGAGGTCAACCGCCCACTAATGTAATAATATCGCCACCTCTTAAGTCTAAATTCTTTGATCATAGATGGCGCCACATCTAGCTTTGCTACTGCTTACTTCACTGCTATACAGCTACTTATCCATATGTTTTTTTTAGGGAATTCCATGTACAACCAACAAGGCTTTCAACCTGACTGTCAGATTTTCACGAAACTTTTCGAAATCTTACTCTTTGACATCTTAATTTTTTTTTGTATTTTTTTAAAAAATCGAGCATTTGTAACTGTTGAATTCATTTTTAAAATTCATTAAAAAGCTCTTCCACCCCTCCTTGCCGGCTGTGCTTTAAAATGTTCTATAGGGGCTACAGAGTAGTGTAATAGATCATTTTAAAGGCACAGTGGCGGCGCTAGGTGGGGGGCAGGGGGGGGCAATTGCCCCCCCCGTCGGAAGCGTCTTGCCCCCCCGTCGGGGAAAATTCCTAGTTCGTCGGGGAAATTTTCCCGACAGCAAAATTTTCCGACAGAAATCGACTGCCGAAAAGTTTACTGACTCCGACAGAAATGTCAAAAAATAATCTATCAACCCAATAAAATATTTTTCTTTAAAAAAAAATCTAAAACATCGTCAATATTCATTGCAGTGGAACGCCATCGTTATCGGTCCTCATCTTGCTGCATCCTTTTAGGCGTACTTAGGGGGAAAGTTACTTTTGTTCAGGTTAAAAAGGAGAAATGTTATTTTTTTCCAAACAGATCAGACCACACACGAAAATCGCTAGCAGCATGTTTTAAACAAACATTCATTGACATTTGAGAAGAGACACTTTCCGATGACTATCCGATGGTGACAAGCCAATAAATCGCCTGAATTGCCCCTTCTAATGACTTCCTGTCATCGTCGCCTTTGCAGGTCGCCGCCGCTGAGCAGGGTTGGGCGCTGAGCAGTCGTCGACTTTGCAGGTGGTCATTGTCCTATTCTTAGGCTCTGGGTGATTGTAACTACTTTTTTTCCCAGGGCTCCTTTCAATGGCCCTGTTTTTGTCCTAAAAGCCCTAAAAGCCTATCGGCGAGCAACCCTGATCGGCGCGGTGACAATTAAGGCTGGCGGAAATTTTCAAAGGAAATGTGGGATGGGGACGGGGAGGTCTAGAAGAACCTCGGACGAATCTCTTCAATAGCGCTGCTTTCACTGTGTCTGTTGACCATATGGAATGGTGTCGGGTTTTAACTATTGGCACGACACAACCTAAAATTATGTGAGATGAGTTAGGCGCGAACTCGTATATGAAGAAGAAAGTGCAGCTCAAATTAAAAATTAATTTCTGCATCACAGAGGTAAGAACTTATTGTTTTATTTAAAGTAATGACGGAGCTTTGCCTTTAAATTTACTTGGGATAAGTGGGACCGCTTTTTAGAACAGTTCGTTTTTGAAGCCTTATATAAAAGTTTTAAAACACAAGAATTTTAACTTATTGACTTGTTTTATCTTGGACGTTATAAATGAACAAAAGTCCACCATTATTTTCTAAAATAATACTTTGCTGTTTTAGTGATTATTTAAATAAGATCGCATAAGTGTCCCACTCAACCTATACTAAAAGGAAAAGAGGTCACCCACCTTTTATTTAAATTTGAAGCAAGGTAATCTAAAACAGCGGTTCTCGACCTTTTTTGAGCAGCGGACCGTCAAGAGCTTTTGAACAAAACCAGGACCGGTGATGTTCTTCTTTTCTTGTCTTTTTCTCCTCTTTTTTTTAAGGGGGGGGGAGGGGGAGGGTCCTTCACTTGCAGATCGATAAAACGTGTTTTTTTTTCGACATAAAGGGAAAAAAAAACTTTCGAGTGAAAAATGTTATGAATGGCTGCGGTTTCTCTCTTTTTTTTACAGAATTTTAAAATAAACGAATAAATTAATTAATATATAAATGAAACCTTACTTAATATAAAAGAAGTTACGAAAAAAAGCTTAAGACTAACAAAAGTGACTGTTTCAATAATCAGATATAATTAATTAACATAGCTGAAAATCATGGAAAAGCAAGAAAATTAATCACGACTCACGATATTAACGAAAATATCGTCGTATACAGGGTATTATTAGTATTATTATTGTATCTTCTTTTCTTTCTCTCTCTCTCTCCCTCTCTCTCTCTCTCTCTCTCTCTCTCTCTCTCTCTCTCTCTCTCTCGTGAAAACTTTTTTTAAGGTGGATGATCAAAAATCTCTAAGGAACAGTCACATTTTTCTGCGGTCCGGTGCCGGTCTACCGGACCACCCGTTAAGAACCGCTGATCTAAAAAAAGGGGGTCTTTCTTGATAAAAGAGGAAAATTTTTACCATGTAATATTTTTTGTAAATTCATTCATTTGTGATATATATACTGACATTTCTGTTTGATGGAAAATTATAAAACAAAAACTAAACAATTACATCTGAAAATTTATTGAAAGCCTTAACCTATGTATTGTAGTGCCATATCTATAAAGTGGGATCCTGCTAAAAGGTCCAAAACTAAAAGATCCACGTCCAAAGGGTCTGCGGGCTTCTATACTTCGGACCTTTTGGGCGTGGATCTTCTGTTCGTGGACCTTTTGGTTTTGAACCTTCCATCCAACATTCCTATAAAGTAGTGTCAAACGAACATAATATACTTGATTAAGATCAATTTTGATAACTTAACAAACATTATAGGTCGAAAAAATGAAGTGTAAACACTATGCATGACAGCATTTATTTAAACTTGGCTGAGAGAGAATTGTTATCACTTCATACTCAGTAATAATTCCAATATTATCTGAATCAAGCTATTTCCATTCTTTCTTTCAAATTACAAAAATTAGAGCTACATACATGCCACTTTATAACTTTCTCTGATATAAGTTTAAAATACATAGTTACCAACTTTTGCAGTTTTTGTAGCTGAACTATGAATTCCTTTCAAGTCTACATAATTATCTTGTATTTCAGCATAAAAATTCCTCATCATATTTGCTTTTCATTTTAAAATCATAACTCTTAAGAAAATAAGCGGCTCGTACAGGGGGGTCTCCTCACTTCTAACAGTCAAGTATAAAATCATTTTCCATGGTTAACTAGCTGTCGTGGCCGTCACGAAACTTTCTTCTATATCTATCTTATGAATTCCGGTTACAAAATAAAATACGTACTCGCTCGAATAATTGGAGACAGCTCCAATTTCCCAATTATCGTAATAACCCTGCAAATGCAGAATCAATGAGCGAAATTGGAAATCATTGCAAAAGCCTTGTTTAGATTAATTGCAAACATTTTATTTGTTAGTAAAAAGAAATTGGCAACAGTTAAAAATTTCAAATGATTGAAAGTTTTCAGATGTTTTTATAATTAAATAGCGTGAAAGCGATTTTTTAATGAATTAATTTTTCGCATTGTTGACTAAGCGCAAAAATCACCCCGCCCTCCCCCTATGGCGATTGGCGCCAAAATTTAATCGATGCTTGCTTCCATATTGGGTTAGTGTTATTCCAAATTTCATTCAAATCGCAGCAACATTTCCCGAGATACAGTAGGTGCAATGACAAAATAAGCACTTTTGATTGCTCCACCCCCCTTTGAGATATTGACACACAAATTGAATCAGCACCTGTACTCAATAGGGTCTACCTATGGACCAATTTTCGTTTGATTCCGCTGGTTACTTCCTGAGATATAGCAGTCACCCCCTCGGAGAACACGTGCGATTGCTCCACCCCCCTTTGAGATATTGACAAACAAATTGAATCAGCACCTTTACTCAGTAGGGTCTACCTATGGACTAATTTTCGTTTGATTCCGCCGGTTACTTCCTGAGATATAGCAATCACCTCCGCGCAGAACACGTGCGATTGCTCCACCCCCCTTGGAGGAATTCGCTAAAAAAAGTCAGGTGCACCAGTTCACATAGTGGTACATATGTGCAAAAATTTTTGTTCGATTTCATGCAGTAGTTTTTGCTCCAGCGCGGCCACAAAAACTGGTCACACACATACAGACTCACACACAGACAGACAGACACACAGACAGACACACAGACAGACATTTTCCAAAAATGGTCGAAATGGACTCAGCGCACCTCAAAACGTGCAAATCCGCCAAAATTCGACATTCGAAAATTTTCACGAAACCAATACTTTCTTCTATATATTAGATATAGAAGAAAGTAAAAAGTAATGATCGATTGAAAAACGATTTATTTCACCAAAATAAAAGAAGAAAATGCCAATAACAAGCTGAAAATTCCAACTTTTTTCAAGTTATTTCATAAAAATGGAATTTTGAACCGTAAGGGGGAATGAGTCATATATGGCCTGGTTGAGTTTTCTGACTATATTCCGTATTTTTTAGAGGTCATTTAATCAGTAATGTTAAAATACAATAATATAACTCAATTTTACAAAAAAAAAAGGGGGGGGAGGGGCTCACTTCACACCTCCCCTCCCCACAAACATTTCTTTTGACCCCCCCCCTTTGTAGGTTCACCAGCCGCCTAAGAACTACGGGGTAAGTGGGAGCGGAGGCCCTGCATTCATAGAACTAGCCTGTTTTCAAAATTTTCGCTTTCTTTACTATTTAACATTTTTGTTTTAGGTATCAGAAATTCTTTCGGAAAATAAAAATTGTATAAAGTACATTATTATGCTTTTATTTAGTTTCAATGCTCGTTTTTTAGTTTTCTGGTTTTAATTTTAGCTTTACGGTAAAAATGAATACTTTTTTTACTTATGCATCAAAAAATTAAAAGACTGGGGACGGAGGGGGGGAGGATACATTTTTAAATTACATCGATGCCCCCCTGTCGGGCAAGCTTAACCCCCCGTCGGGCAAGTCCTAGCGCCACCTCTGTAAAGGCAATTACACGCAATTTAATTTGGTAGGTAACTTAAATAATTTTCGGAAAAAAAAGTTTTCGCAAAATTTTAAAAATCAAAAAATGTACACCAGACGATCTTCGGCAATGTTTAGGGAGAAGATGCTCGAAGCGCTTCCCGATCGATTTTTTGAAATTGAAACTTTAAAAAAAAGGAACTTATACCGGATTTTATTGAAATGAATGATGTTACGGAGTTAGACTTTTGCAGGAAAAGCATTGCAAGTGGTCATTGTTTTAAGCTGTTTAAATCTCAGGGAAATTCGGAAAAATAACTATTTTAGCAGGGTAGTTTGGACTTGGAACAGTTTACCGGAAGAGGCGGTAAGGAGCAATGGAGTAGATAGCTTTAAAAGGGCCATTGATCTTTATTGGTGTCTATAATTTGACTAGTACCAGCCCAGTTGGGCCCAGAGTCTGTTGTTGGTCATCGCATTTGTATTTGTATAGGGTAGGCAGTTTTTGTATAGGGTGCTTTTTGCATAGCAACGGAACCTGGCAACCGTTCCTGGTGGACAAGCAACTCCATGTTTCGAGTGAGCAGTTTTTTTCAGCCTTTTTTTAAGTGTAAAATGTATTCCGAGTCTTGTGAAGGCCTTCCCAACGATAGCAAAAGGAAGATACGTTGATAAAATCAAGATCATTAACAATTAGGATCTGTATTTATTGATTAAAAATGAATTTGAAGGTGATGCGCCTCTAACTTGCTGTACAAATACAAAAAAAAAAAAGGAAAAGAAGGATCGATAGATCCAGTTTATGAATATTTAATGCATTAAGAAGAATCAAATCCTATCGAAACAAGCACATTAGCAAATACATAGTTTGTTCTTATTCTACTCAGTGGTTAAAAAACGGAGAGTTTAGTAAATAATACCTTTTTAAAATGATTGATGCGTTGATAATGAACAAATACAAATAAAACAAGCCCAAACTGAAAAAAGAACGGGCAAATGACAGTCAACTTTACAAGAAAAAAGATTACAGAGCAAATCATCGGTAAGAAAAGCAGACGACGGACGTTTCGAGTATGTTTAGTTGTCATCAGCACGTGGTGTTTATTTGTCTACCAGGATGACGTCAGCTGCTACTGCCCTATATGTAATTATTTTACTGTCTTGGGGGTTGTCCCTCCTTTTTTTTTTTTCATGTAACTCTAAAAACTTTTAGACGACTTTTGGAGATGGAGAAATTTGGAACGGAACGGAATTTTTCTAATTTGAACTCTTAAAAGTGCATACTAGATGATCTTGATCACGTAACTCAGCACCAAAATTATATTCCACTCGAAAATAGTTATTTCTGAAGTATTTTGGCCTGCTGAGTACGAAAATCAGCATAAAAATTAAAATTAGCTCTTGTCTTTAGATACAGAGCAAATATGGTAGTGAAATCTTACTAATTTTCTATTTGCAAAGGCAGAGAGAAAAACCTCCCATGGAACTAAACAGCCTTTAAACTTGGGTATCTGGTTGGGACAGAAGGTTTCACCACAGAAAATCCTATGGGACTCCAAAAAATTTAATCATAGGGCGAGAAATGCCATAAATGAGTCTCTAGTTGATTCACCCTTTTCTTCTTAAACTCATGCTCATTCTGTGGGGTATTATGAAGAACTTTATGAAATTATGAACGTTGATTTTCCAATATCTTAGATGGTAATTCCTTTGATACATTGCAGCAACGGTTGATAATTTTTAACGACCCTTCAAATACGCACAATTATGAAGATCACTGTTTTTGTTAGTACTTTTGGAGGGGAAGATAAAATCACCTTGAAAGCCTTTCAGGATGAGTTACAAGTATTTCTAAAGAGCAGAGAAGACTAGAACTAAGCAGATTTGGTCATATAAATCCTATAGAATTTCTGCGACTATTGATGTAATATGTCTCTGAAACTACACTTTCTTTATTTTTCCCAGATTTTTTGCCTAAAAACTGTGGAGCTCTGAGTGGAGAGCATGGAGAAAAGTTTCTCTGAGCTATATCTGCAATGGAACGCATATATTAGGGTCATTGAGTTGTTTTAATGCATGCGTGCCAAATGCTGCTGGACTATTATAAGAGATGAGTAAAATTTCTATCTACTAAAGACGTTTGTTGCAAGGTTAAAACAGCGGATGCAGTGAAACCCAAAATGAAGCAAATACACTCATAGCTCGATCATAGCATCCTGAGACTGCAGTTTCGTTCTTATTCTGGACTCCTCAGTCAGGAATAGCCAATGATCGAACTGGAGGCAAAGATCCTCCTATTGTAGCTAAGAATTGATTATTGTAGCTAACCCAAAATGTTTGGCATGTTTAGTCATAAATGAGTGATCAAGCTTCTGAGGAGATACAGCAAAAGAGAAATTATTCTCTTTTGGAATCATGGGAAAAGTTGCGCAAAGATATGTAATTTTCTTCATTGTCAGGTGGCACCTCTTCTCAACCCCTTGACGTAATTGCACACTGCGGGGGTCATTGGTTGACTATCGAATTAATAGTGTCAGTTATGAAAAATAAATATGCGCGAAAAATTCGATATTTAGCGGTTTAAATTCAAATTCGCGGCGAGAAAAATTTTCACATGACAATCACGCAAAAAGCCGTCAGATGTTTGGCGGTTGGAAAGCAAACCCTGTGCCATCTCTTACATATATCTGTACTGCGACAGTAAGAATCAATGAGTGATTGTCACATAAAAAAGATTTGAGTAGGGAAAAGATTATTTTGGAGAGGCATTCTGAGATTCAACTTTATGCGTTCTGCGGAAAATCTGAACTTGATTTTTCGTGTCTTACTGTACAACTTCATGGTACTTGACCATTAAGTACGTCTACAGCCCAGGGCTCAATTTCTATCGAAAGCAGTGTTGGAGCTGATTCAATGATAAATAGCTAGAATTTCTGCATTACAAGAAAATTCATACAAAGTTGAAAAGTAGTGCGGGAGCTGAGCTCCTGTGAGCTCCCATGCAAATTAAGTCCAGTTGCTACCACGTGTCTAATTGTCAAATAGGGTTCTTCGACAAAAAGTAGTAATTTTAAGTGCTCTCTGGATCGACAAGATTGTAGAATTATTCGTTGGTAGCCAGGGCTGCGGATTTGCATCGGAAGAAACCTACTCAGGTTCCAGAGAGTTGAAATCTTTGACTCCTACTCCTTTACTCTAAAACAGTTCAACACCTTCTCCACAACTTCGACGCTCATTCCAGTCCTGATAGAGTTAAAGACGCTGAGGGAAAATGACCGACTCCTACTCTTGTAAGGATTTTGTCTCCTGATTCCGACTCAGCTGCTCTGTTAGCAGCTACACGCAAAACAATAAGTTATTTGGTCTTCGAAGTCGGTAGGAAAGTTAGAATCGTTAGACTGCGAATGAGTTGCTTGATTTTTGCTCTAAAAACGCAATCTGAAATTAACGTACTTGCCTCATATTTGCTAACAGAGGCTCTGGCACAATCTCGTTATCTTAATAATCGAACTGAGCAGGCGCCAATAAATCAGGGCGGATGCCAAACCGAGGATTTCTGGATCGACTCCAAGCGTCGCTTTTTTCTCAATCAGCTGTTTTACACGATTTGCAGAGCTTAGCTGGGGAGATAAGGCTCAATGAGAAAAGCGTCCGACGCTCCATAAATTTTTGTGTTGAACCAAAATGAGCAATATCTGTTGTTTCCAGACGGCGAGTTTTTGAGTGTTCTCTGACGCACTTCTGAAAGAGTAATTTTTGCAAAATTGCGTGAAATAAGGCGTTCCAACAAACATGTGCTTGATCATCAACATACAGTTATGAAGGTTTTAGCCAGCGCAGGGAGCACAAATTTAGAAGTAATTATGAACTATCGGGGAAGAATTTATGATTCCTGCTTAGATGTATCGCCGCAGAAAAGAGGGTTTTTGAGACAAAGTACCACAGAATAAAGATTCAGCAAATAACTTTTTAAGAATAAACTTCAAAACCCTTCTCATACAAAGTACCCCGACACAAGCCACATAATGAGATCAAATTTGTTCTCAGTCAAATTGATTTGTCATTTTAATAAATTTTTGAATGAAGTTAGCTTACCGGGAGCTTGAAGTGAAGAGGAATATCAAATGGTGATTTTTCTTGGCATCCAAAGGTTCTGTAAGGCATGTTTCAAAAAGATGCTGTCAATATTTCATATTTTCACCAAAATCCTACCTATTAGAAACATTGCACGTGAGGCGGCTTTGAATTAAATCGCAAAGCTCATTAAAAATTGCAGAAAGAGAAAAGAAGTCGCACGCAAGTTCCTGTGCAATCAAAGCAAGTTGAAGGGTTAGGGGGAAAAAAGATGAAAGTGACCAAAAAGCGATTTCGAGAAAAATGGAGAACAAAGTTTGATTTCTCGTAGCTCCTTATGTAGTTTTTCGAGTTTTCATGCACATTTTGGTCGCTTCTCATCTTATTTCCCCCTTGTTGTTATACCAGATGATACTAGTCCTTCATAGCCTCTAGATAGTGCTAATATCTCAAAATTGACGAAAAAGTGACTTTCATCTTTTTTTCCCCCTGGCCCTTCAGTTTGTAATTCACTACTACCAGAATAAAGTTTGGGGAGGGTAACTCTTTTGAATCTCCCTCGTTAGCTACACTCCCGCTCCCTAATAACAAATACTCTTCTTCTTGTTCTTTCTCTACTGATCTCTTCTCATAGAGACCCTGGTTAATGATATTAATTTCCTCATATCATTAAAATCACACAAATCCTATAACCTCAATATGTTCTCACAACAAGATTATTGCTTTTTGTAAGCAGCACTTCAATTAATGCTGCCCAGTTTTCGAATCAAATGCTGTTGTTTTTCAAACAATCAAGATTGCTTTCTGCTTTCACTTGACCGTCGCTGAAGTTCCTTTGATTTTTCCGATTACCATGACGACGAGAGTAAGTCTAGCTCGTTGTTTTTAATATTTAAATAGAGAGACTGCTACTCTTCGTCATGGTTACAAATCGTTAGCGATTTGCGATAATTCAAAACTAACACTCCAGCATATTTCACATTAAAAAAAAAAACTTTTTTTTTAATCACGTTTTTTCCCCCATTAAAATCACCTATTTAGATGAACCTAAAAAGCAAAAATTCATCTAAATAAAAAATTTTCAAATTCTAGCTCTCATCATTTAAGATTAATGTGAAATAAGACTACCCTACGGTATACGCGGTAAATGTAACCTTCATGATGAGCGTCCTGGTGAATATATAGGCAAAAATAACTACATCTTTATTACCTCATCGTAATTACCATTTTTTAAACAGATATGCCTCATATTACCTAATAAAGAAAATCACCAATTATTATTTAACTGGTGCGAATTTCTTCTCTATTAAAATTATATTCCATTTGTAGAAAAAAAAAGAAGCCCAACAAGTAGGGTTATGTCTAGAGCACTGATGACTCTATGTTACGTAATTTATTTGGAGTTTTACTAAAGAATAAAATTAAAAAAAAAAAAAAAAAAAAAAAAAAACATCAAAGCATATAAAAGTAATTTCTAATGAGTATTCCCTAGCTACATCCATTTATTGACGTCATAATAAATGTGTCGTTACTTTTATAAGGGAGTTCGACTATCAGGCCCGTTATTTAGGGGGGCAGGGGGGGTCAATTGCCCCCCCCCCAACTTTGAGAAATCAATGTATTTATCTATAAGTGGGCGTGGCTTTTGATGTTTTCCGATGAAATTGCATTGTGTTTGGACCCTTTGCCCCCCCCCCCTGGAAAAACTTGAAATGACGTCCCTGTCGACTATATATACATCCGAGGGGCTGACATCTGCCGTGACTGACATTCTTAACAGTCGAGAATGCATTTCTCAACAAAAAAAAGTAAATTTTATTTATATTTTCCTTTCTATGGAAAGCAAGTGATTTACGACTCTTAAAACGAAAGTGGAAGTTCAAAAACTAAAACAAAAAAAGAAGTTCCCTCGGATTTCAGAGCATTTTTTTCCGCCACACCGTTACTATTGTTTTTAAAATCAGTCGAATAGAGAGAGAGTTTTCCTCTATCTCTCTGAGTATCCACGGGAAAGAATTCGCGAACTAATTATAAAAAATAAGAATAAAAAAAAGTTTCCCGTAACGAGGGATCTTTTTTTTCCACCCTGCACCTTCGTGTCTTTTTCTTTGTGATATTCGAGACCTCGTTTCTAAAATAGGCTTCCTTTGTGACACGTTGGGACTCCCCACCCTCAACAAAGCTACGCGAAGAATTAACCTGGATGTCTTCTGTGGAGTGGTGGGATGGTTAAAACAGGCGACATTTTCTTGAGAAGTGACATTTAGATTCTTATATATGCGGTTACTTGCCGTGGTAGGCACAAGAGCTATTCTAATCACGTGTATCAGCATAAGCAACTCGTTAATTGCTTAAACGCTTTACAAATTATAGTCAACTAAATGAATGTTCATGTTATCAAACAAGAATAAAGAAGCATTGAGGCCATTCCACGAAAAAAATCGCTATCCTGTCCCTCAATTGACGCTCACGTATTTCATTAAAAAGTAATGATTTTAAAAGGCGATGAAAGGCAATTTTGTTGATCAAGAAACCAAAAAACGGTCTGTCACTTCTTAGGCAAAAAAAAAAAAAACTTTTTTCGTTAATTTTTAAAGTTACTACCTTTTAGTGAAATATATGAGCGTCACGTGCGAGGAAAAAATAGCGTTATTATTATTATTATTTTTTTTTTTCGCAGAATGGCCCATGATAATAAAAGTGTAATCTGCGACAATTTTAGAGTTGATTCTTAGAAGTTAGTTCTAGTTATAAGAGTTAGTTCTAGTTAAGTTACATTCTATTTTAAACTCACCCTGAAAATAAAACCTTCTATTTAGTTTATATACGTTGTTTACTCCATCTTTAAAGTCTTTAGTGGTAATTTTTATGTTTGAATTGACAAATTATTTTCCAATCTCTTCGATCAGAGTTTTCCAAAGTACGCGGTATTAGCCTTCTAAAAAGTGCTAAATATGCATAAATATTTTCATTCGAATCAATCTTGAAGGACTTGCAAAGTAATCTACGAAGCAGTCAATGATTGATGTCATTTTTAAAAGTCAACAAAGCACTCAAGCATCTTGATAATTTTTGTACAACTTAATTGAGTTAACAATCATTTTCTAAACTTTGGAACATAAAGAGTGTAAAAAGAAATTTACATTAGAATATCGAAACAGCCATGAGATTGAATTTCAGCAAGCCTTCCCAAAACTTTGACTATAATTAAATTAAAAAAACTTTTATTTCCATTGATTTATCTGTGGAAGACTGAAGTCACGGAGTACATCACGGATATAGTGATTTAAAACGAATGTTTTTTAAAAGTATCATAAAAATAATCATAATTATTTTCCCTTTTGTGTAATTAAATATAGTGGTTTATTTCAGTATTATTATTTAAATTCCTTATACGGCATGGACGTACAACATCATATGAAGAATAATCCCACTCAAGGGCCATTCCAGCCTTACGTATGTGACTTTTTGACACCATTTTTTTGCAAATAGCAATAAAAACCAGGACGATATATTTTATATTTCTTAGTGGTTGCTGTTGGAGTAACAGAAGATATGCAAAAGTTGTAATGCGGCGTTATTTTTTTCATAGGACAATTTTGAATTTTTTAATAAAATTTTAAATGCAGCCTTACGTGTGTGACTCGGAAAATCTGAAAATAAGCTATACCTCATATTATTTTGTAATTTCCTGTGAAGTTTTAAAAGATAAATGAACGCTGATTTTTGTGCATGTGTCTAAGTGTGCTAAGTATTCCACATAATTTTTTTTCTAAACTTCGTAGAGTAGCAGTAAAAAATTTTTAGTTTGCCTTACGTGTGTGACACTAGAGCCTTACGTGTGTGACCGCGTGCAGCATGTCTTCATTTTGAAGTCAATTCAACTTCCACAACTGATAATTATAGCTATCAGCATTATATATGTGTCTGTATGCCTTTACCCCCCCCCCCCCCCCTCTTCTAATATTTTTTGAGTGAGCAGTCCGATTTGAACAAACTTTTTTTTGTTCGAAAGATCTCGGCGAGGAGACCTCATTCTCACATTTAACTTTTAGATTTGAACAATTTTTCGTTCAACTTTGAACCGTTCAAGCAACCTGTCCCCCGTTAACAACTTTTGAGTAAACAGTCCGATTTGAACATTTTTTTTTTTTGTTCTAATAATCTCGGCGAGGATAAATAATTCTCACATTTAATATTTTGGTTTGAGCACTTTTTTGTTCAGCTTTGAACCGCTCAAACAACTGGTCCCCCGCTAATTACTTTTGAGTGAAACAGTCAGATTTGAACAAACTTTTTTTGTTAGAAAGATCTCGGCGAGGACAATTCATTCACATGTTTGACTTTTCGAATTGCCACCCCCCCCCCACACACACACACACACCCCACGTACCCATTATCTTTCGGATGAATATTTTACCAAATTTGAAATTTGAAATTGGCAAACGGAAAAGTAGGCTCGTTCGGTTCCGGACGGAACTACTTGTTTAATATTTGATTTTTTGCCCTAAACGAAAGATCTGATTTTGTTGGACAACGCCGCTAGTAAATAATTAAATTGCAAAGATGTGTTCACAAAATAAAGAATGAAGACGAAATTAAGTCTCATTTGTATACGAATTATATGTAGGTTATTTTAAAATTTATTTATATAACATGTTACATGTAATCAGAGGAGATTAACAAAAAAGTTTAAATTAAAAGAATCGGTTCCTGGGAAAGTTTCTCAAACAAAGACCTAACTCTTAACCCTTCACTGCACGATTTTTTATATTTTCATGAAAAAAGTCATATGCTACCTTTTAATAACTCTGAGTTCAGGAAAAATGAAGAAAAAAAATTTATCTTAAAAATGTGCACCAAAAATGAATTTTTTGAATTTGTCGCAATGTTATTAAACAAGGCTAAAATATGAGAAAAGAAAAATTTTATCTTAAAATTGATGCTGGAATCGAAAAGGGTAGATATTTTTTTGTCAAAAAATAAGGTTTGTTTTTGTATTATGGGGGGAAAAAATTTGGTGTGTTAGGACCACTTTTCGTGGAATTGCCCTCAAATAAAAAAAACTCGGTTTTTTTTTGTTCTTAAATTAAAATACGTTCTAGTAAACGTGTACAATAAAAATTATTTGATAATATTTACTCCTAGGTATTGGCTCTTAAATTAATTTTCACTACAATAGCCCAAAATAATAATTGAAGGGGCAAGTGGATAAAGGTGATATGTGACATTTGAATTTCGCCGATTTACACAAATTCAAATTACTGTGTATTCAGTTGTGTTAACTAACAAACACAATTGAAGGGGCAAGTGAATAAAGATGATATGTGAAATTTTTTTTAATTTCTAGAAAAAGCTTTAAAAAGTATATCGAGTAACTTATTACCTTCATTCATGGCAAAAAGTGCTTTTTTAAAATCGTCACATATCACCTTTATCCTCTTGCCTCTTCAATTTTAAATAATAAGAACAACACAAAAGTTTTAAAAATTTGTAGAGAAAAATGAATAAATGTCTAAAATAATATGTAAATACATATTAGAAAAATGTATCGTATAATTTTGCTTCTTTTATTCATCCCCCCCTTTTTTTTCGAGAAGTGAGAGAGGGGTTGCAAAGTTGATACGTTTTCATCTAGAGGTCTATGATGACCTGGACTTTAAGAGCTTCTGTCTTAGATCATTATCTCACTATTCGTTCTCTCTTATGAAAGAAACGAAGAAGTTAACTTCTGAGATAGTGACTAAATTGTATAATACTCTGGACACAGAAGCATAGCTTATCCAAATGGGCGTCAAGGGCACCCTGGCCCTGATGGGAAGTCACAGGAGGTTAAAGTTTGGAGACTGGTGCAATGTTGCTCAGGCAAGGATGCACTTTCTCTCCTCTGTTTTTTTCCTTTCTTTGCGTATTTTTAGGAAGGGGAAATTCTCACTTTAAACAATGAAAATATGAATTTTATTGAATATTTAACTTATCAATGCCTAGCGTCCTTGTTTAGGGAAGGTCCAAAAAAGGGTCTGAATTTCCCCAAAATGAACATTGCAACCAAACAATAGTGTTCAATTAGAACCTTGGTATTGTTTCAATTCGTTATTAACAGATTGCAGCACATAACCATTGCAAAGTGTGTTCTGTAGCAGTTTTAATACGATCTTTATCAAAAATGACATCGTTCACAATTTCAAGAAAAATAGCTAAGTTTTCAAAGTTATTCCCAGCTTCCCAGTTTATGTTAATTGCTGATTTCATTTCTTCTTATAAAATGTCTTTTTAAATACTATATCGTAGGTAGAAAAAAAATTTAGCAAAAAAAGTATGTACCCTCCGGGGTCTATCGTAATTTTTAAGGGACGATTTTCTTTCCTTAATAAAAAAATTATTTTTTACATAATATTTTTTGTATTATTTTTCCTGTCCATTAAACACAGCTTGTAACCAGTATACAAAATATCTTCGGAAAAACAATTGTCAGGCATTAATGGGTTAAACAATAGCAATAATAAAAAAAACCTACATCTAATGAGAAGAGACATTAGGCATCACTGTTGTTGTTGTCTTATGCCAGCTAGACTTTCCAATCAGGGTGCGTTGCTTCACTTTTCCAACTGAAGCGTAATTTGTTCTGAAGTTCTACTTCCATAGTACATGCATGCCACAGGGACACGTTTTTCGTAAGGAAGGCAACCATTTACAGCACAACAACACATTCACGCAAAGAAAGAACAAGGACAGGAGATTGAATGTACATCTACGCCAGAGCAACATTACACCCAGTCTCCAAACTTTAACCTAACGTGACTTCCCATCAGGCTACCCTTGACGACCATTTGGATAAGCTATGCTTCTGTGCGAAAGTATTATGCAATTTAAGTCACTATCTCAGAAGTTACCTTTTTCGCTTCTTTAAAAAGAGAGAACAAACTTACATCGATTTATCTGATGTGTTGTGCGCAGGCTCGTCATTTAGGGGGGGGGGGGGGGGGTGTCAATTGCCCCCCCCCCCCCCGACTTTGAGAAGTCAATATATTTACATAAAATGGGGTGTGGTTTTTGTTGTTTTCTGGGGAAATTGTATTGTGTTTTAACCCTTTTGCCCCCCCCCCCCCGAACAAACTTGAAATGACGAGCCTGGTTGTGCATGTTGCACTTCGAACATTCTTGATGCATACTATGAAGCAGCATTGTAATAGTGAGATAAGGAACTAAGGCAGTAGTTCTCAAAGTCCAGATCATCACATACTTCTAGGTGAAAACGTATCCACTTTGTAACCCCCTTCAACACCTCTCCAAAAAAGGGGGAATAAAAGAAACAAAGTCATACGATACATTTTTCTAATATGTATTTACATATTATACGTTGCGCACTTGATTTTCGTAGGTACCTAGATGACATAACGTATCTAAGAGATGAATTACAAGGGCGATCTCAGAACGAAACTGCGAAAATACAGTTTAGTGGTTCGAAATATTTTGTGTCTTTAAACAAATATGAAAGGTTTCGACATGGTATTAAAAGCAATCGAGTTAAACAATTGTAATATTAATTAATATTAACCCATAAGTTTTATTTATAAATTATGTCCTTAGTTCATTTTAAGTTAGCTTGAAAGCTCGCGTCAACAGCTCTAATTTATTAATCTTTCACGAAAACTGTTCAGAGAATTCTTGGTTTTGTCTTTAAATCTTTTCGGATACTATCAACAGAAGCGGAATCTAAGGCCAGAAATGTTATATGTCAATACTTGTATTGCGTATATATGTACATATAGGAATTATAGATGAACCACACCCCTCTCACTCACCAGGCGAAAACCATCTGATTACACTACTATAACCATCAACCAGCAAGTTTAATCTTTATACAGCATGAACAGCACAAATGATACACCTAATTCAAAAAATCATATTTTCAAAAGTACTGTTCATATTACAATAAGCGATATATCGATAAAACAGACAAAATGAGAATTAACGTTTAAAAGCACAAATAAGATTAAAAGTTTTAAAAGGGGCAAACATGTTTCGGAGGCAACAGCCTCCTTCTTCAGTGCATAGGAATTTAATTTTACTATTCTATCTATCGATTATCTATCTAAAAAAGCCACTATGTTCTGTTGCTCCCAGATTTTAAATCCAATTTTCCGTATTATTCTTTCTTATTATTGTTTTCTAAACGTGATTTTTTAAAAATCTTGTCGATTCTATCGTTTGCACTCTCTCTGTATAATAGCAGAACCGCCCAAACTCCAAGATGCCGCAGTGATCCAAAGAATGTTCTATATATTTTGCTCTCAAAAAGTTTCAGCTCATTTTCTTTTTTTTTTTTGTAGTTTATAATTTCCAATACAGGTACTTATTGTGATATTAAACATTTCATCTCAGTAATATAATCCGCCTTACTATTGTTGACACTTATCGAACAACAATCAATTCATTTACGTACATGTCTCTTGGTAAATCGGCAACAAGCTTCAATACTTTAGGAAGAAAACCTATTTTTACAAAGCTCGACTTCAGCAACGTGGTTTCTCGTGTTTTCAATTGTTTTTGAAGACTACTAGTTGGATAAGCGAAAGCTAACAATCATGAAGGACTATATTATAAACTTTAGACTAGTTTGAAGCTTAACCGTAGTAAAATCTTCACAGAAAAAGTAAATTCTGTAAAAACTACATCACAACACCATAAAATATTTTGTGTAACCTTACTCCATAAATACGGTGGCATTCACTGCTATGGATTAACTTGACGGAAATATATCTGGTGCAAGGTAACACACCACTTGTTGTGGGTGACACCACGGTAATGTAACCCACTGTAATGTACTGTTTATTAGAAAGTGGTTGGTTTTCTGTCCCTTCATTTTTTAAAGCTGGGATTGTTCGGCAATTAACTCTCAATTAAAGCCCAATATTTGTTTTCATTGCAATTGAGTACCAAGGCTGGTCTGGGTATGTCAAGAAGAGATCACTCAGCCCATCCCTAGACGCCACCTGACGAGGTATATGGGGAGCAGGCAATGTGGTTCCGAAAGAGAATCTACTTATCGTCCGGATTCCTCCCACGACAGCCGATATCTCATCGGAACAGAGCATCGGCACTTTGTTATAAGTTGTTCCAGTCCGCCTTACGTGTTGCAGCTTCCTCGGTAGCGCTCTAAAAATACGCATCCGTCCCTCCTTGCCGTCGATCCTCCACTTTGCTCCAGATGAGGAGAGGAGGCAGGTACACGAGGGAGACGCTTCCGCATCCTCCGGAGTCGGATGATCCACGTGAAGAAGGAGAAAAAAAAGGTGAGTACCTTCCTCTCTGCTCTGTGTGTTCCTTTACCTCTGGTAGGGAAACGTTATGTAGGGTGGTTTGACCCAAGGGTGGATCCAGCTTCTGGTTTTTTGGAAGGTCCCTACTGGGTGGGAGATCAAAGTGCAAATTTTAGGTAGAAATGGGGGATGGGGGGCATACGTTTCGAAATTGGGTAGACCGACCAGTGAATGAACACTTCCAATGAATGAACACCTCGTTTATTTATTTTTTTTTTCAAATAAGGTTTTGAAACATTTTTCTCACGTGAATCGGCAGAAGTAACTTTCTATTGCCCATTTCCAAACAGAAAATGGCTAGAAAATGTTGCGTTTGTCCACTGGTAGGGGTGTCCATTCACTGAGTTTGTGACAGTGATTGGAAAAACTACATATTTTTTGTAGCGAACTACAACTACAACTACTTTCTTATAAATGTAGTTAACTACAGCTACAACTACTTTTTTTTTAATGTAGCTAGCTACACATTTTTTGAAATGTATTTGCTACTTCGCTACTTTTTAAAAAATAAATAAATAAAAAAAATATACCGTTTGAGGATCGACCGAAAAAATTCGAAGAGTGGTTTAGATTAAAAAATTACCTCATTCGAATATGGAATAGAAATAGGAATTGTCTTTGAATTTATTTGTTACTTTTCCTTTTTGTTCCTTTTTTTTTGCTAAAATTTGTCCTCTTTAGATTTTTTTTACAATTTTTACGAATATTCGCCACAAGAACCACCTTGTTTTCTTTCTTTATTCTCTTTTTTTTTTTTTTTCACTTTTTTTAAATTTAATTTAAAGTAGTTTCTAGAAATCGCTACAAACTACTACTTTTTTGTATCGTGCTACTCACTACTCTACTTTTTTTTAAAAGTAGTGCGCTACACTACAAACTACTAAAAAATGTAGCTACTACAGTAGTTTCGCTACTTGTAGCGCACTACTTCCGACCACTGGTTTGTGAGCACTTTTTTTCGCTTTAACTCCCCATAAAACATGATACAGAACCATGAAAGCGGTCCCATATTTTTTAAATAATTACATATATTCTCTAAAGTGTTTTTATTGTCATGTGGCAAATACTACACAGTTTTAACGACGCAATGAATTTTTGAAATAAAAAATTTGTGTTCGTTCACTGAATTATTAGTCCCAAAAATGCAGTTTTGAGCTACATTAAGTTGTGTGACAGTCATGTCCCCTTGATCCACTCCTGATCTGATCAGTTTAATTGAACTTTTAACAGCAAGTTCATTTTTTGAAATTCAAACTGATTAAAAACTGCAGCATCAGAGAAAACATTTATTCTTATGTACATAATTATTACTTTGCGCGGTATGTCACTAACGATAGAATATTTTTTTCAGATCTGTAGTAAAATTATTCCTTGAATCTAAATATGACACACACCCCCTTCCCTATTATCTTTCGTTCTCTGTAGATAATTCTCTCCCTTATATTATTTACTTTTCCTTAGTTTGATAAAAATGACTTTAATTTGGAGGAATAAGCTGAAAAACTTTTGGGAGTTCAAATAGAAATAGGTTTAGAAAATTTAGTAAATGAACATATCTAACTTGTGAAGAAACACAGCATTTTAAATTAATGAACATGTCCGTTTTTTCTTTTAGATCAGGTTTCATCGAACATTTTTTGTACTTATTTCACGATCATAATTTCTCATACTCTATGCTTAATTATGCATCAGTTTTTTTACTATGTTCCCGTTTTCGTTTTAAAAAAAAATGCCCGTTTTGTAATTATATGCAAGAAATTTATTGTTCCCAATTCAAGAGAAATTCACTTTTCAAACATTATTTAAAAAATAAGTAAATGCATAAATATTGATGCAATACACCGCCAACTCGGCTATTTCGATCCATGGACTGCATTTTCTTGCTTATTATGCACTCATCAGCATGGAATACGACAGTAGCCGAGTTGGAGGCAAAAATTCCTCTATAGTAGCAAATGAGATTTCAAAAAAAACTGGTATGGCCTAATGTAATAATTAGAACAAGGTTTTTTTAAGGTGAAAAATCCCCCACCCCACTCCCTCCCCCCACGGCTTTTTTTTTTTTTTGAAGGTGCAAAATAACTACCAAAAATGAAAAATAACATTTCAACGATAGCTGTATTGCAAAATACATTAGTCCTTTATGTGCCACTGATTTCCTTTTTCACATGTATTTTCTGATAATATTTGATAAACCAAAACATATGTATGTGACTTACTTTGAGGTTTTTGCCCGTCGCATCTTTTTTTTTTTTTTTTCCTTTTTTCTCATTCAACAACATTTTGCTTAATATAAATGGGCTCAAAAGTACAAATCAATTATCGCAGCATCACTAAACTTTCTGTAAGATAAAAACCCCCCCGCCCACCACCCCACCCCGCTCAGGCCACACCTGCAGCCCCCGCCCCAGCGCACCCCCCCCCCCGCACTCCCCCCCCCCCCCGCCAGCCCCCCCCTCCCCCCCCCACCCTCAGCCAACAACCAAACCCCCACATTACACGCACCCCCCCCGCCCCCCCCCCTACCCAGCCCACCCAGCCCCGCGCCCCCCCCCACTCCCGACGCCCCCCCCCCCCACGCCACGACATCCACCCTAGCACCCCTATCCCCCCATCCTCCCCCAGTCCCCCCCCCTATCCCTTACCACAACCCCCCCCCCCCCCCCCCCCCCCCCCCCTCTCCCCCCCCCTCCCCCCCCGCCAACCCCCACCACCCCCGCTCCCCACCCCCACCCCCCCCCGCCCCCCCCCCCCACCGCCCCCCCAATCCCCTCCCCAAAACAATCCCAAAAAAAATAATATCCACCAACCCCACCCCCTAGGTGGGGCCCCCCTAGCCCTCCCCTATGCTCCCTCCCTCAAGACCCTCCTCCCCACGACCCCCCCCCGCCATCACCCACCCCCCGACCCCTCTACCCTCCCCCCTCTTCTCACTCCCTCATCTCCCCCTCCCCTCTACCCAATCTAACACCCTCCCACCTCCACCCCCCCCCACCCTACCCATTTCCCCCCCTTCCCCTTAAACCCTGACTCCTTCTCAAGCTTTCCAACGCCCTCCCTCCATCTCCTTAACACAAAACACCCCCCACACTCCCCTCACACTCACCCGTCCCCTCACCTATCCCACACATCCCACCCACCCCGCCCCACTCCTCAAATATACATCCTCCAAACATTCCCCAACCAAAGCCCCAAATATCATCATCAATATCTGTGCAGCCAAACAATCCCCCCACCGACCCACCCCACACCTTAAATAAAATTCCGACACCACCCGCTCAAAAAAGATAATAAGTACCAAATCCTGACCACCCCTTTCTTCCCCAATGTGCTCGAGAAATCCCGTGAATCAACCAGTGTGATAAAATACTATAAAACCCCAGACCACCTCTGCCACACTTGATTTTGCACAGTCAAGAAACAGTCACACTAGCACATTTAACCCGTAGTGAACTGTAAAATTGCAAACTTTACAGAAATAAACTGAAATTGCTAATTTTACAGTAATAAATTGTAAAATACAGTATACAGTTACAGTAATAAACTGTAAAAATGCTAACTTTACAGTAATTAACTAAAATTGCTAGTTTGCAGTAATAAACTGCAAAACTGCTAGTTTAACAGTTTATTACTGTGCATTTTAGTTTTAAACTTTAACCTCGCCTGCCAGTATTACATTGTTGTTTTTACAGCATAATGCAGCTAATTTTATGGTAATAAACTGTAAAATTGCTAAGTTTACAGTAATAAACGGTAAACTTGCTAGTTTTACAGTAATGAGCTGCAAAATAGCTAGTTTTACAGTTTATTACTGCGCTTTTACAGCTTTGAACTGAAACCTCTGCTTTCAGTATTATACTGTAAAAACAACAACTTTTTTTTTTGCAGTGTACTGCTTCCAAATAATAGTAAGATTTTTAATTTCGTAATTTGTTTCTGTCAAGAGGGAGTAAGTTTTATTCTAAGAGGAGTTAAGTCATTTTTTCTTTAATTAAACTTAAATATGTTATATGGGTGATTCTACAAATGCGGGAATATTTCTAACATGTAGATTTTAGAAAATTAATTGAAAGTTAAAAATCTGAAAAAAATCAGCAAAGTACTTTATAAGTTGCATAATTGAAATAGAATATCAGCAGAGCTTAAATGTTTGTATTTTATTGTATTTTTGCATTTTTATTTTTTTGAAGGCATGTGAATGATAAAATGGGCATGTGGATGATACAATGGGTATGTGAATAACACAATAAGAATAACTTTTTAAGCATTGTACTGTCATAGTTTGGCTTTTGATTTATCTACATGTCTCATATTGGGGCATGTGAATGGCATTAGAAAAAGAGCATGTGAATGACAAAACACAAGTAATATAGTCTCAAAAAGTCATGTCTGAATATTTTTCGGCTTAACTTCGAATAAGAACATACAAATGTAAGATTTAGGACTATTCATCATCAAAAAAATTGTACATGTACATTTTACTTGCATTCTGTAGGCCATGTTATTGACAAAGATGAAAAACATTTGCCTTGAAAGATGAGTTTAGCTTGCTTTTTATCAAAAAGTAATTGCATAACATCAAAATTAATCTTCAGCCAGGAATAACAAAGTTCCATGCTTTATTTTAAGATGTGTTGCCAGATTTTGAAATAAAACATTTCAGAGAAAAATATCTATACTTTTCAGGCATGTGGATGACTGATAATTGCTGGGACAGAGTTTAAATTAACTTTTAGAGATATTATTTTCATATTATTTTGCTTTTTTTGTGATTTATATCTTGCACACATTCACATTTATAAAAAACTAGCGGTACCCGCACGGCTTTGCCCGTGGTATAAAATTAAAAGTTCATTTGTAAAATAATTGATATAGCAGAAAAAATGCTCTATTTTAGTTTTATTCAACTATAATTCCTTCAAAGTGATATAAAGATCTGATATGGACCCCACACTACTTAATTTTACGTGTAAATTTCTTAGTAGATGCCTTAAGTGCTAAAATAGTGCTTGAAGTGAGCAAGATAACAATTCAAACATTTGTATCCCTAGTTTGCTACGAAACAATGCAAAAAAATGTTTTACAATGATTTATCTCCTAAATATCATCGATTTTAACATCATTCAGTGGATTTTTCGCAAAATATCGCCAACAGCGCCAAATTGAACCTAAATCAAAAAAAAATTTTTTTTTCGCCAATTGGCGTCAAATACTTGGCGATCAAAAGCTTGGCGATATATCGCCAAGTGGTCGCGCCAATTCATATCACTTTTGTTAACCAATTCATATCACCTTGCATTGAAAACACTGATTTACCCGACAAATGGGGTAAAACACCCCCTTGGAACATTCGAATGCAACCCCAAGGGAGATGGACAAAAATAAGCCAAAAGAGAAAATAAGAACAATTTTGTTGATAACAGGAACCAACAGAAATCTTACCAAAGTTTAAGAGAAGAAGAAAGTTTTCTTTCCTAGCTTAAAAAACAAAACAATACATTTTCCGAAATGAAACACTTTAAAAAAACGATGCAATATCGCAATTGATACGATATTTCGTTAATCTGTGCTTTAGGTACCCTTTTCTCGCTAAATGAACGATAGGCGCGCCAAGCGTGGTAACCCTAGCTATTTGGCGTAGTTGACTTTTTGAAAACGCGCCAAGCAGGGTCCCAAAGCATCTTCACCGCTTCACCGGGAAAAAGACAGGGTTGCCAGAGAATTGGAACAAAAAAAACTACGCCTCCTCTAAAAAAAATATTACAAAATACTACTGTTTCCAAACGTTGCCAAAATCAATGTTGCTGAAATGCGAAATCTATGAAAATGAAAAAAAAAAAAAAAATCCGCCAAATCTTTTAATTAAGTCATTAGTGTATTGGAAACAGGGTTGCCAGAAACATACTACGCTCCTTATTTGGGCCGAAAAAATACTACCGTAGAATCAAAAATACTACGTCTGGCCGTAGCCTACGAAGATAGACGCTGGCAACCCTGGAAAAAGAAAGAAACAAAAATAAGTATGAACACGTAACCATAGTAACAACATGAAAAATTGATTTCCGTTGATAAAATAATTCATTTTATCTCTCTTTTCAAACAAATTTTATTCTAAAGTTCAACCATTTTAGAATCGTTTGGCTTGCTTTACTGAAGGTAAGCCTTGAATTTCGAAAAAACTTCATTTTGTGCAGAAAATTCCAAGCTTTCGAATGACATAAGACTTGAAAATGTGTGTGAAATATTTCTTCCCTATTTTATCGAATTTCCGCTAAGAATTCGAATAGAAAAAGAACGAAATGGAATTTTCGAAAAATCGCTTCGAGGTGCAAAACTACATGCTACAAACTAATTTTGTGCCAAGTGGCATGAAAATCGACCGAACGGTTTTGGCGCTACGCGCGTAACAGACAGACAGACAGAAAGAAAGAAGGACAGACAGAACCACCTTCAGCTTTATTATTAGTAGAGATAGAGAAAAAAAACTCTTGAGAAAAAAAATCACTTTTATTTTAATCTATATTCCATTGATTGTGAAGATTGCACCTATGGGACAGGGCATGTGGATGACATTATTTTAAAATGAATAATAATTAATTATTGACTTGTTGAAAATCAGATTTATAGAACAAAAGACGCATAAAAATATTGCCAAAATAGTTTTTTATTAAATTAAAAACAAAAAGAGCATTTAGTATGGAACACAAATTTACCCATTTTTGTAGAATCACCCATATATATATCAATTTTTTTAACAGTACAATGCGGCTCTATTATTATGCAGTTAATAGGGAAAAAATAACTTTTCTTTCAATTCAATAATAAATCTTACGAAACAAAATCCTTTTTTTTTTCTTTTTCCTTTTCGCCCCTTAAGAATGGGATGGGTTCTGGAAGTTTATATATTTATTGACAAAGTGTAATAGATCAAAAGTTAATAATACTAACTTTTGCGGAGTGTTTTCAAGTGTTACCATTTATGACCTTATGTATATCCTAGGACCCGTATGGTTTGTTTAGCTGCAAATTCAGCCACAAGTGTTGTTGATATCAATTTAAAATGTACGCGTAAATATTAACAAATAATTCCTGCATAAACAGTTGTGTTTTCAAACCCAAATTTTCATTATAGTTTAAGTTGGCATTTTACCAGCACTCAAGAGTTAGCTCTTCGCTACAACCGCGAGGCGGAACAACATGTGACGCGACAGTGAATTTAATTTGTATTTTTCAGTAAAACAGGGACCTGTTATTGGTGCGGGGTTGAGTTGAAATACAAAATGTTAGTAATCCAACTCAGTTCAGTGCTAAAAAAATACATTTCCTTATTACGCCCAAAAGAGGTAAATTGTCAAAATCAGAGCTCAAATTTTCAGAGGAGCACTATACCACTCGAAAGCCAGAAAAAGATATACACTGCAAAAAATAAAGTGTTGTTTTTGCGATATAATTCTGACAGCCGATGTTTCAGCAAAAAAATGTAAAAGCACAGTAATAAACTGTAAAAATAGCTATTTTACAGTTTATTACTGTAAAACTAGCAATTTTAGTTTATTACCATAAAATTAACTGTATTACACTGTAAAAACAAAAGTATATTACTGGCAGCAGAGGTTCCAATTTAAAACTATAAAATGCACAGTATAAACTGTAAAACTAGAAATTTTAGTTTATTACTGTAAACTAGCAATTTTAGTTTACTAATTTAAAATTAGTAATTTTGCAGTTTATTGCTAAAATTACTGTAGAATTAGCTGTATTATTACTGTAAAAACAACATTTATTGTTTACAGTGTACCAAATACTTCAGCATTAACGAAGTCTGGGAGATTATCCAAAGAGTCGGAGACTTTCCCAAAGTCCGATACGGGGGAGTAGTTCCCGTGTATAATTTTTCCTTCATTTACAGTGTTCTAATGTGAGGTTACTTTGCATCCAAGGCTCATTACATGAGAATGCTTCAGCAGTACAGCAGCATATTTTGTAAATCGGTAGCAGCACCGATGAAATTCACACGAATTCACTTTAAACAGTGGACAAAACAGTTTTACACTATTCAGTATTCTGCTCTATACACTTCCCACAGCACCACCTGCAGCACCACCACAATGCGCTGCAACTGCGTGGCCACCACAGAGAGGAGAGGGAAGGGCAGCAATAGGGCTTAGAGTAGACTAAGAGATCCAAGATGAAAGACAAAAAGTGATTAAACCTTTTCGTGTGCACGTTGACAAAAATAAGAGAGGTCAATTCAACGATCTGGGATCCAGGGGATCCCATAATAAATGCGGTAGCCATGGGTTAGCACAAAGCAAGTTTTTTGATCTTATGAAAAATTATGTGGAAAATATCCATCACAAATTTGAGCCTTAATTCGTCATTTTGAAAAACATCTGTTGCTATAATGTGGAAAGAAAAGTTATAGAGTACTGATTCGTAAAAGTTTGTATTCAAGTGTTTGGGGATAGCAAGGAATCTACAATAACCGAAGTTTATAAATCTGTATAGGGGCTTATTTCCTAAGAACTCCCACCCCCTGATTTTAAGCCATAGTGCAATTGCTGCTGTGTTGATATATGTAATAATTATAAGGAATTCCATCCCGGGAAAAATTCTGGTTACGATAATGAGTTTGCTAGCTTCTAGGTAGAAGAAATAAAAATGAAGTTATTGGATCATTTTTGTACTAAAACTTTTTACTCCTTTTTTTCAGTAGCGTTATTAAGCACAGATTTGTTTCTGCTCAAAGTTAAACGTTTTACTTCTTATAATTAGCTAAAGTTGAATAAAAGTTTTTTTTTTCATTTCAGGACAGGATTTTGAACAACATTTGGAAGCTGCAGACGAAAGCGATGTTTATTCCTCAATTGGATAGATGATTGGATGCATTTTCCAGCAAAAATCAGAGCATTTGCTCTGAGTGACGTTTTTCCCAAGCAGATTATGAAATGTTCCTAAAAGAAGTGTGCCCCCAGAGACGATTCAGTGTTCAACAAAAATATTTCTCTTTGTCACAATAATTCGAAGAGCAACCAAAGGTTGTCTGTAACCTCTCAGAGTTTTAAGAAACGATGGCACGAGTAACAAAAGGAACGATGGCTTTTTTCCAGAAGACGGTAGAAAGAAGTTTTGACACTTCCGCGTTGTGACATTATGATGTCGTTCATGAATTGGAATCATTGCAGTTGTACGTCCTCAGAGATTGATTGGATAAATATAAAAACAGTAGACCCATTCATCACAAAAACATCATCTCCGTTAATGCATCATGAATCCACTGTGATTTGCAAGTCTACCGCGAAAAAAGTGAAGTTCTTCTAATTTTTGCTTTATTGATTAAGCTTTGATACAAAAAGAAATAACCATAACGCGTACAAGAAAATAGTTTTCGTACAAATAAGTAATCATCGTGTCAAATTGAGCAAGCTTGAAGTTGAAAACGATTAAAAACACTTCCAGCTCAAAAAAAAAAAAAAAAAATCTTGCTCTAAAAAATACGAGACTAAAAGATATTAAATGGCAAAACACAACATGAATCATAAAGTAGGATTATTTTTTGAACGTAAAATGCCTTTGGTGAAAACAAGCATATTTAAAATTATTAACGAATAAAAAATAATTCAATTGAAAATGACTAAATCATTGAAACGTCCTAGTAAAGCCAGGGAGCTGTAAAGGAGTTTTCAAAAACGAATCCGGTGTTTATTTTGACTATCCGAACCAAATTGTGAAGCAACAGGAAGAAAACCCTATAGCCTACATCATAATAAATCATGCTAATTATTGATTATAATTGCGTCTGAAGCTACTCTTCAACTGAAACAAAACGTGCCATGACGAGCCACTGGTAGTGAAAATCCATCCCCATGACTTGTTGGCAAAGAACAGCCTTTACCTCCCATATACTTCACCAACCTCACCAGAAAATGATCCTGATAGCTAGGTGAGGCCAGTCCTGATCAAACATGTTGGATGTCCTGAGAAGCCTCAAGAGTTTGGTGAAGGTGTGTCGGACCCACATCGACAACGAGGTCTTTCGACTCCACTACACCTTCACGGTACTGTGCCTCCTAACGTTTTGCATCGTAGTCACCACAAAGCAGTACGTGGGAGACCCCATTGACTGCATACACGGCCAGGACATTCCTTCTTCCATCATCAACACATACTGCTGGATACACACCACGTACACCATTCCTTCGGCTTACAGCAAAAAGGTGAGTAATCGTTTTTGATTTAAATAACGTTTGGCAATTTTACAGGGTTTTGTGTTTAAATGTGAAGCATATTAGCACACGATTAAACATACATACTCTAAAAAGTACTTTCAGAAGCATACTTGAACCAAAAAAATAGCCTAAACGTTTATAGGATAATTTTTACGAACGCAATGCATGAGCAGGAGTTTCTTGGGCAAAAACATTTCACACATGCTCAAACTTACTTGAGGTGAATGCTTGTGTAAGTAAATATAAAAAAATTCGGAAACGTTTTTGAATGCATGAGGAAAATACTGTGCACTGTGCACGTAATTTTTATCCTTGTATAAGAAAATGTAAAAAAAAAAAATAAGAAATGTTTCTGAATGTATGGGGAAAATATGGTGCATGTAATTTTTGAAAACATTTTGAGTATGTCGGAAATTTTACTCTGTAATTGTCGAAAACGTTTAGGAGCGGGTTAGAAACTTCTTTCTGTATTTTTTCAAAACGTTTGGTTTCTGACCATATTGGAAACATTTTTTCTCTATTCTTCAGAACCATTTTTGGAGTATTTCATAAAATACTCAAAAACTTTTTTTGAAATTTTCATGCACCGTAGCTAACACATATATTCAGAAAGGTTTTTGAATTTTTTTTCACTATATAGTATTTTCAGCAATCTATTCCTATTTCTGTGTGTTTAGGCAAATATTGGTGCACAAGATGGCGAAAATTGTTAATCAAGCAATTAATAATTGTAAAAACCACCAGAATAAATTTTGAAAGCAACAAGAAAATATCAAAATGTGTAAAAAAAATACTCAGATCCAATAGTATTTTGACTAGAAACAGTACTTTGATCGGGGTACCTTTTTTGTTCCCTTTTATGTATATTTGAAGAAACTGGATGAAATTTAAAAGACACAAAATAAGAATCCACTTTTTTCCACATGTAAAATTGTCGCTATTATAACAACAGAATAATACAAATGTATTACACATAAAGGGTGTCCCCTCCCCCCCCCCTTCCAGCCAAAAAAAAAAAAACTATTTTCCAGGGCTGCGGAGTCGGAGTCGGAGTCGGACTGATTTTGGACCAAAGGAGTCGGAGTCGGAGTCGCTAAAAAACATGTCGACTCCAACTCCGACTCCGACCACCTCCGATTTGGATGAAATTTTATGGAGGTGAAAACATATCTTTGAAACTAACAGATACAAATTTTCAGCGTCCAATATCCAAATCCTAAGCATCTAGGATCATTAAAAAGGGCTTCAAATGACAGGTCTTCGCAGCAAAAATGCAATGTGTTAAAATAAAGTCTGGCCATTTAACAAGGATTAGTTTTGTACGGAGTCAAATGACAAGAGCGGCACTTGTCTGTTGCTCTGGAGAAAATGAACTTTTTGGGAGGTCACAGTGACCTCCGAGAATTAAGAAAAATGTGGTGAAATTACCTGCGAGAGTTCTTGAGAAAATTGAACTTTTTGAGAGGTCACAATGACCTCTCATGACCTCCGACTGGGATACCCCAGCTTGCTATACCCCCCCCCCCCTAAAGTGAGTCCTGGCTACGAACATGAATAAAAATGAAACTTTTTAAAATGGACTTAATATTTCAATCTTTGTTTAGGGTTTTTCCCTCTTCATATTTGGGAAAAAAATAGTTAAAAAAGCAGGAGTCGGGAGTCGGAGTCGGAGTCGAAAGTTTTAAAATCCCGGAGTCGGAGTCGGAGTCGGAGTCGACCATTTTTCCTCCGACTCCGCAGCCCTGCTATTTTCTCCAATCAGTGGAAATCTGTCATCTTTTTATTGTGTGTGAGGCAGGGCCAGACTTGCAAATTTCCATGACCCAGGCACTTTGAACTGTTTTTGGCCCATTTGAATAATTCATTAACATTTATCAGTCTTATGATGAACGTCAATGTCATAATTGGTTGCACGAACCTGTTATTTTGAAAAAATACCAGCGGTTATAACTACTACTAACCGAATTTATCGCAAAAACTATAACTTATTAAGCGAGTATAATATCTAATTTACAGTACATTCACTCGAAAAGAAAATTTCCAGTTTTCCAGAAATCTGAAAAACCGTTCCACACATATGTTGCAAAAATAATTCTTGATCTTCAGAAATTCCATGCCCATGGTATGGAAAAGGGTGCCCGTGCAATAATCTGAGACTGGTATGAAGCGTCAACCAAATCAGTCTTAAATCATTCATTTACTCTACGGCAATAATTCCTAATTTATTAATTTTCTTGAAACATTGAAAAGCAGTCATCCTTCTGTTGTGAGACCACAAACGGATTGTTCAGTCCACGCTAGAGCCAGCGAATCCAGAAGCCATACATCAAACTCAGCGTAAACAACTCTCAGAACTTGTTATAATAGCAAAGATAGAAGTTTGCATTATTTTAGAAGTAAAGTTTCCGCTGAACTTTAGCATTCTATTTTTGAGCCAGCACTCTCTCGAGGGAAGGATGGTTTATAAAACAGTGAGACCGTTCCCTCGAAGCTTTCCGAGTAGGAAGGGATGCGATTTCTTCGGAATCGGCTTATGAACAGATTTTCCTTCAAATTAATTTATATTTTTACTCCAGTTGTAGTGGCAATCCTGGGATTGTTTATTATCGTTTGTTGTTGCTCGCAAAATGATCGATAAATAAAATCTTCACATTCTAAGTTAAACAAAATGGATGTCTTCAAACATATTTTGTTAACGTCTTATTGAAAATATCAAGTTTTGTGCCAATAAAGCTGCCGCCTTTATAATATTCAATGTGCCGGCTTGCGAAAAGTTAAATTAAGAAAAACCCCTCGAGGGCGATTCAAATGCAGAGTTTTGTTGATTCCAAAGTTTCTCGTTTATAAGCAACAATTAGCTAGTACGTGTAAAAATTATTTTTAAAGGCTGCAAGTTTTCCTACAACCGAACTGGCCATAGTAATTTAAGAGCCGTTTTTTTTAAGAATCAGGCAGTCAAAAAACTTGACATTTTTGATTTTGCTGAAAATTTCAGAATATGGTCTTTATTTAAAACTAGCCGGGTACCCGGCCCTGCCCGGGTTTCGGTCGGGTATGGTGTTTTAGTGACATTCGTTCATGAATTTTTCAACATTAAAGTGCATATCTATACACACAATGGCTACTTCTGTAAACAATGGCAATTTTTTTCTGACTGGACAAACTAAAAAACTGTGTTACACACATTAAATACAAATGCAAGCTACAAATAATGTTTAGGTAAATCGGAAATGTAATAAGTTTGGTACAGGGTGCGGCGGAGAAACTTGCAGAGTTGAAAAGTCAACTAAGGAAAAAGTACATCATGTATCAGTTTACTACTTTTTATAAGATATGGAACCCATTCTGAATTTTTATATTAGTTAGATTTAAAAACTACATCGGGAAGAATGACGGCCCCTGTTAATGATGCACTCATGTAACCTAGATTTGTTGCACTCTTTCGAGAATATCGACTGATGGGATGTTGGTGAGAGTAAGCCGGATGTTGTTCTCCAGGCGTTGCAGGGTCCGGGGCTTGTCGTTGTAAACGATCGATTTGAAATATCCCCATAAAAAATAGTCACAGAGTGTCAAATCGGAAGAGCGGGCAGGCCACTGTACGTCTCCTTTCAAGGAGACGTTATCACTCAACTGGTGAACCCACAGCAAGTTTGTAGGGATGAAACTGGAGTTCGTTGTGAAGAATTCGTCTCAGTGTCTAGTCAAAAATCCCCAAAGCAGCAGCGTGTTTACGCGCCGAACGCTTGGGAGAGCGCAAAAACGACTCCCTCACTTTTTCGACGTTTTCTAGAGTTCTGGAAATCCGTTGACCTCCTGGGCCTCTGTTTGCCGCACTCTCACTTTCCCTGAATGTTTTCAGCCACAAAACAGTCGATTCCCAGCCAGGAATGGGAACAACGGGCTGAATTTTGAAAGGAAGGCACGTTGAGTGGCGACCACCGAAAGATTATTTGAAAAGTAAGATTCGGCGGCGAACGCTCGTTGCTCCTTTGTCCAACGCATGGCGACAACTAAACTATAAGATAACAAAACTTCAGGACCCTCTCTTTAAAATGAGACTCTTCCCACTCCTTTCTGACCACTCCTTGCTAATTAGCATCCAATTAAAATCAGCAAGTTTCTCTGTCGCACCCTGTAAGATCAATCGCACTGGAGTCAAGTATTTCCAAACATTACACGTAAAATAACTCCCATCATTAGTTTATATCCTTGTGACTACATTGGTGAAAACATCTTATGTACTTAATTAAACATTTTTTTGACTATAAACATTTTCTGTTCTCGAACTGTTGCCAAAATCAATTATCTTTTTATTTAGTCTCGTTAGCGATTATTGGCACAGATGAATCTAAAAATCCTAAGAAAGCAATAAATTTCATACTTACTCCAGCGAAGCCTAGGTTCAAAATTTTCACCATGATTACTATTAATATTGTTGTTGCATGGCAACCAAATTTTTGCAACAATGCACTGAAAATTTAATTATTTAATGGGGAAATTAAATGGAATTTACTGTTTTCCATAATAACTTTTTTAAACTAAGCTTTTTAGAAATAAATTATAGCTTATCCTGCTCTCTGTTACTGTAGCTATCTAACGGTGCAAAAATGGTTAAAATCGGTCCAGTAGTTTGGAAGATTACCCCGGACATACGGTTTCAGAAGTAGTCTTTTATGTATATAGATTATTAAACACGTGTTTTTTTATTTTTTCAAAAAAAAATTTTTTTCTTTCCGTTTTGGGAGGTCAAAGTTGGAGTTTGCTCTTTTTTTCAATAAAAACATGCCAACTTAGATGAGCCAATACTTTTTGCTTTAGGAGTGAACCGTGGAATTGACAATTATTTTGTGTTCTACTATATCCCCATTAAATGTAAGTACATAAATATTTGTGGACGACTCTTGGCACAAAGGTCAGAGGTCACTCAAAGATGTACGAAAAATATTTTTTTAATGCAACTTTGACCGACCAAATCTTCTTGTGGAAACGGTGCACCACGGTAGTGTATATATCAGTAAATACCCACTAAAGAGTACCCACATCAGTAAATACCCACTATCCAAAAACATAAAGATATGCGTGGTTGATATTTTGCTCATCGAAATATTTGACTCTGAAGTTGCAGAAATCGCAAAATCACGTGACTTTGAGGGTCAGTATCTCCTTGCAGCATGAGTGACCAGATACAAAACTAGTTGGAGTAGAAGCCTTTCTTGTCCCAGAAACACAATCCGTTAACAAACCTATGACTACTCTTTCAATTTTTGCATAATTCGGCTCTAAACTTTGAAAAATGAGTGTTTTTCGGCGTTAAGAAAAAAGGCCAATTACCTGTTTTAAAAAAGCTATTGCTATTATTTGTAGCATTATTATATCCCAACTTACTAACTAGCTGAAATGGCATCTAAAGATGGTTATACAGTTGAAACCAAATTGAAAATGAATTGTCGAAAATACTCAGTATACGTCAAAATCCATATTTTTTTATTTGTCCAGGAGACGTTTTTTTTTTTTTTTTTTTGTTACAGCTCTTTATTCCGTTCGCTTCCAACATGGTAAGCAATTTATGTACTTCTTGTCGTTCTAGTTGCTGTAAAACTGGAAAGCAATGTATCTTAAGTCTGACATAAAGTAATTTCTCTTGTCATATCAAGTATTTAATGTAAAAGAATATTTTGAAATGGCTAATAGACATAATCTAAAAAAAAAAACTTACTTATTCAGCTGAGCCCTCTTGCTCGATGTCATGAATGTCATCAAAAATTTCCAGACCTGCACCGAGGGGCTTTAATGTACCAAGATTTTTAAGAAGTGACATTCTGCTAAAGAGGCTTCTGATTTGTGAAAAAGTTGAGTTTTTGATGACATTCACAACATCGACCAAGAGAGCACAGCTGAACAAAAGTTTTTTTTTTTTTTTGGATTATGTTTATTGTCCATTT
Organism: Uloborus plumipes; assembly: GCA_038373865.1. Lineage (NCBI taxonomy): Eukaryota > Metazoa > Arthropoda > Arachnida > Araneae > Uloboridae > Uloborus > Uloborus plumipes. Next base: position 175,609 of record JAXGGA010000418.1, on the reverse strand, counting down.
CAAAATATTCTTTTAGCATTATAAACTTGATATGACAGGATATATTGCTTTATATCAGACTTAAGATACATTGCTTTCCTGTTTTACAGCAACTAGAACGACAAGAAGTACATAAATTGCTTACCATGTTGGAACCGAACGGAATAAAGAGCTGTAAAAAAAAAAAAAAAAAAAAAACGTCGCCTGGACAAATAAAAAAATATGGTTTTTGACGTATACTGAGTATTTTCGACAATTCATTTTCAATTTGGTTTCAACTGTATAACCATCTTTAGATGCCATTTCAGCTAGTTAGTAAGTTGGGATATAATAATGCTACAAATAATAGCAATAGCTTTTTTAAAACAGGTAATTGGCCTTTTTTCTTAACGCCGAAAAACACTCATTTTTCAAAGTTTAGAGCCGAATTATGCAAAAATTGAAAGAGTAGTCATAGGTTTGTTAACGGATTGTGTTTCTGGGACAAGAAAGGCTTCTACTCCAACTAGTTTTGTATCTGGTCACTCATGCTGCAAGGAGATAATGACCCTCAAAGTCACGTGATTTTGCGATTTCTGCAACTTCAGAGTCAAATATTTCGATGAGCAAAATATCAACCACACATATCTTTATGTTTTTGGATACTACTCTTTGGTGGGTATTTACTGATATATACACTACCGTGGTGCACCGTTTCCACAAGAAGATTTGGTCGGTCAAAGTTGCATTAAAAAACTATTTTTCGTACAACTTTGAGTGACCTCTGACCTTTGTGCCAAGAGTCGTCCACAAATATTTATGTACTTACATTTAGTGGGGATATAGTAGAACACAAAATAATTGTCAATTCCACGGTTCACTCCTAAAACAAAAAGTATTGGCTCATCTAAGTTGGCATGTTTTTATTGAAAAAAAGAGCCAAGTCCAACTTTGACCTCCCAAAACGGAAAGAAAAAAATTTTTTTTGAAAAAATAAAAAAACACGTGTTTAATAATTTTAAATAAAGACCATATTCTGAAATTTTCAGCAAAATAAAAAATGTCAAGTTTTTTGACTGCCTGATTCTTAAAAAAAATAGCTCTTAAGCAGTAAATAACTCCCACATTTGCCACTTCAGTTTCTCTCATACTAACGGTGTGACCTTAGTCATTGTTACGTTTTTGAAGAGAGTATAGTCTACAATTTTCATAGCTGCCGGAATTCATGCTACTGTACTGTGTACAACAGTCACAGTACAGTCGTGTGACAAAGGACACTCATTTGTCAGGCTACATCAGCAAACAAAATGTCCACACTGGACCAAGAACAGCCTTCAACATAAACATGAATGACCTCTCCACAGCTAAAACATGTTTCTGTAAGGGGTGTTGTTGCTGGCTTTAAAGCTATGATGTTTTAATTATTCCCTGGGAACCTGATCTCATGTCGAAGTGACATTTCATGGCTAGCACGTTTCTTTGAGCTTCGCGTTTTTCTTTTTTTTTTCCTGGGGATATTTGAATGCTAAAGTCTACCAACTTAAGACGAGAACGTGGAAAGAATTCAAAGTTACCATCGGTCAAGAAATTATATACCAATATAAGTTGAATTGTCTCGGAAGTTAATGTAGAACTTGAGGGAGATTTTTTATAAATGCTAAGAATATGATGGAGGCGTTTGGACGATTTTCTTTTCAAAATAAAGTGATTCAGGGTATATAACATAAATGGTAAACATTATTATTTAAGAGGATAAAAACACTTTTCAATGAGGTTTGTTATTGCTTTGTCCTTCAAATTTAAAATGTAGGCGTTAGTTTTGCCTCACACTGTATAAATTAATTAATCATCTTCGCTTCGAATGTCTCTTAATTGATAAAATTAAGATCCAAAATGTTTAAAGGCACAATGCCTCTCCACCCACAACAGAAACCGAATTTAGATCATTGACTTATGCCTCAGCCGCAGTCACACATGTTGCCATCTGTCACGCAATTAAAAGAAAGAATGCTCCGAAATAGAATCGCCTTATCGCGCATCTGGGCCCCACGAGGGCTCTGCTCGACAAAAGCGGCCTTCTCTCGTCTGGAAGGTTAACGACAGTTTTTCGAGAGAAAGCTATCGCTTTTAAAAAGTGGAAAATTTTATTTTCTTCGAAAGTAAACTCGTAAAAACGCGCGTCGGGCGATAAATCCCTTCTTCGTTTTCGCGAAGTTGTCGGGAGAAAGATCCGAGCCTTGCCCTGACGTAGGTTGGAGCACCCTTCCCAGATGAAAATTCAAAAAAGGTCGCGCCGAAGACACGACGACACCCAAGCATTCGTCTGTTTATTAAGCAGCAAGGCGTCATGCGGAAGTCTTAAATCTCTCGCTTTCGCCTGTTTTCGAGAAAAGCGCAGAGTTCGTCACTGCCGGAGAAGACATGGCTTACTCAAACGGAAATGATTTCGTAATTTTTGAGGTTTCAATGTCGAAGGTTATTGTTAGAAGCAGGCAGACCATTTAGGGGGTCAGGTCAGAGGGGTCAACAGCCCTCCTGGCGTTAAGAAACTAATGATTTACATGAGAATGGTTTTTGCTCCTTTTTGGAATAATTTACTTCAAGTATATATCCTTTGCCCCCACCCTCCATGGAAAAATTCAAAATGACAGGCCTGGCTAGAGGGTAAGAGAGAACAGTTCTTGTATACCTTTCTTCTAGGAATAAAAACTATCAGTTATCCTTATGGTTAGCCCGAAATGAAAATATTGCCCCAAATCTAACTATTACAACTATTTCTTTCAAATATGTTGCAATCATTTTGTAATTTGAAAGGTGTACTTGATAAAATTTGGAAGATGAGACAAAATCATCGTTTTTATCACAACTTACTTTTAACTAGTGGATTTAATGTGGTGGAAGGGGGAGGACAAGATTGATTGTAGACGTTTCTGAAAGTCATACTGTATTACTCACAAACTAACGCAAGAATTGAGCAGGCGTAAATCATTGCGTTGGTGGTTGCAAAGCCGCCGACTGCGGGGGATCACCGACATGCATGTTATATTTAAGAACTTTCGAAAGGCCATCTCCCTTCTTAGAAAGCTTTTCCCATGAAAAGTGCTATCCTTTTATTCACTTATTATTCAAAGTAATGTACCTAACTTTATGCTTTACTACAGTAGAAACAATTAAGTAAATTTGATGTGGCTGACGCAGAACCCCCTCCCTCCAACTCCTCTGCGTCTAAGATCTAAATCTGAACCAAAAACAAATAAATTAATTAATTAAAAGCAAAACTAAAGAGAACGTGAAAAGAAACAAACATAAAATACAATACTACTGCTCTAGAGTAAACAGAAAAATATTTTTAAATATCTACACCCGTAGTTTGTTGCCAACCGACTCTTAAAAGATCGTTTTACAGATTCACATTGGAGATATCAACAATTTTAACGCTGGTTACAGGAGAATCTCGTTAAGTATCACCAATATCGCCAAGCTAGCATGCCATTTGACATTTCTTTTTTGACTCAATAATTAGCTAATTTTGCGGACGCCGAGTTGGTAACGAAACTTTGTGTACTTGGCGATATAGCGATATGTGGCCGCGTATTTATGACAGTACTTCAGTCGGCATTGAAAATTACATCGATTTTGAAGAAAAAAAAAGGAAGAATAGGCAAATAATATTTCTGATACATCTGCTTGCAACGAAAAGAGAAGGTGCACAATTAAACCCCACACAGATCCCACACACGAAATTTCAACCATCTCCGGTATACTGTAGTTCACACAGGAAGTTTTCAAAGAGGATGCCAAACACGAAAGTCGACCATTCTCGTGTCATATTATTCCAATACTCCTCCAAACTTTTTTTTTTAATTTTATTTTATCCATTGTCGGAGAAAAAAAATTTCAAAAATAATTATTGAATTCGTAAATAAACCTTTATGAACCAAAAATAATTCACAACAAATTCTCCAATTAATTACCAGAAAATACAAAGATTTAAGAATTTACTTTTTTACACAATCAAAAAATAAAAGGAGGCAAATCAATTGCGATAGACAGAGGATTTTATTTCACTTCCAGAATATTTCGTTTTTCATCTTCACATAGGTTTTCCGCAAAACAGAATAATGTGACTCGTATTTTTTTATGCTTTTGATAACTCATTTTTAAAAAATACGAACGATAATGAGACTCAAAAATGGTCGAAGCTCAAATTTTGCGATTTCTTCTATAACTACTAACAATTTAAACCAGTTTATTTTTGAAGTGATAAAATGTATTATTTTATTATTATTGTTGTTAATATTTTATATTATGTTGTTATTATTTGTTTCATTTTAATTTTCATTTACTTTTTTTAATTATTTCTGTTATTTAATATCACAGTAGAACTTTAAATGTCTAGATTCTTCTCAACTAAATTCCAGCAAGCTGAAATCCTGTTATAGATTTTATTAGTTTTCGGTTTCTTTGCGTGAAATTTTTTGTAAGACTAAAAAAAAAAGCTGTTCATACATTGTTTTTTGTCCCACCGTTTATAAATACTGTTAATTTTTAAAAAGCCTTTTTTAAAAAAAATTGTAGAAAACAGTCTTGTTTATTCTTGATTTGGTATGCAAAAAATAAAGTCAGATCGATAGTTTTTGAATAGTTTTGATTTCACTATACAATCGACAAGCTTTCCGAAAATCTAAATTGATCTTACTTAAATAAGGTATTTTGAATTGTTTTTTGATCAGTTACAGTAGAATTCAAATGTTTATTTAATTTAACATCTTTGAAACATTTTTTTACATTCCTTAAAATCTTTGGAAGTAAGTTGGCTTAAAATCTGACGAAAAGTAATGTACAATGCGTTTGTAATGACCGATAAAATTCGAAATTATTCAAACAAACTTTATTTTGTTCAATGTTAATTCCGGCTGTGTAGAAAAAATAGTAAATAATTTAACTGAAAAAGTATGTCAGTGATCTCTTACAATTAAATTAAAAAAGAAAAAACTCAAAAGTGGGCAAAATTATGGGATTATATATATTTTTAATATAGTAATTAATGTATTTATTATTAGTATTATTTATTTATTTATATTTTTCGAAAAAAAATGATTGGGTCCAATCCAGAGACCCCTGGTTTAATTACTTGAAGCAATTAAACAATGGTGAAATAACCATGTTGATGGGAAATGAAAATTACAACTGTAGCTCAGACATTCTGAAACCGGGAATTATATGGCTAAGTTTCATTTATTGATGTTCTAAAACAACCAAATGAACTGTCTAAAAGATCCAGTTTGACTGCAGAGTAAAAAATTAAAATTTAAGTGAAAAGAAAACAGATGAAGAGAAAAACGTAACATTTTTAAGCATACTTCCATAAAAATGATGGCACAAAACTTAAATCAGCTAATATTCTTACATAGAATAGGTGTACAAGCAAAAAAAAGAAGACTGTTTTAAGTGGGAATGAGTGAATTTGGTGCGTCAACAAAAGGACCCCTATTTGCATCTTGTGGACCCCCATTTTTTTCTTTCCTTTATATGGACCCCTTCCAACCTCCGGGGAACCCCTGGGGGTCCCTGTGGACCACTTTGGGAACCACTGGTACAGACCTATAAAATATTTTTCTTCCTGCGGATATCTCCTCCAATATAAGTGTAGTGCATTATGTTTTATATAATCGGGAGAACTTCTGACTTGATAACAAATTCTTCTACTAAAAAGGTAAAAGTGCTCATACTAAATTAAACAAATAAAGTAAATGTAGAACTAGTAATTTAACATTAGACCGTTAGAGAGTAATATGGGACGCAAGTTACGAATGTAGTTTTTGCCATTAAACAAATGCGCTTGTAGGAAAACCAGTTTTACAGAGTGAAAGAGGTCCTTCTCGAGATGTTTTGTAAACATTGGACTGATCTTTTTAATAGTCTTGTCACTCTTTGTGCAATTTCGCAAGCATTCTCAACTCTACATGAAAGGGAAATCTTCCTCAGACGTAAGCACAGAAAATTTTTCTTTTTTTAAATTAAGTTATTTAAGTATCATATCTGTAGGGAAAGACCGCCTATATTGGACCCCTTAAGAACAGGAGGCCTGTGTCGCTCAATGTGAACCAAAACAGAAATGCAAAATAGGGCATCGTACGCTAAATTTAAGCAGGAACCGCCCTAGGAGCTTATATTTTCTGAAAATATGAAAATTATTTTTTAAAAAATAATGTTATAAAAAGGTGCAAAAGTCCAATTTAGGAATATATTCGCCTAAATTGATCCATGCGCTTCCTAAATTGGACCGTATGAAGAAATCATAGAATAATTGATATTTGAACTATACAGCTTTTTCCCAGGATTTGCAACGTAATTTCTTTTGTTTCGTCCTCGCTTAGGCAGTGTTTGATAAACTCGCCGATGGCATTTAATACACTTAATCATTTTGCACTTCATCTCTATGACAAATATTTCAGTAACAATTGTTTTGTGCAGTTTCTTGCTTCTTCTTGTGTGACTTTTTCTGCTCTATGCCTCTTTTATACGGCGCAGAATGATTGCTGAGATAGCCTTCCTTTTTGTTCCTTCTATGTTTTAGTCAAAGGTGATATGTGAGCTTGCTTTACAAAATCATAGTTAGAGTTGACAATCATGTTTTGATGAGAACTATCCGCCGATTCTGCAGACATTGTACTAATTTAAGTCGTAGGTAGCTCTTGTACATGGTGTAAAACTTACACCGAACATGTAACCTGTTCAGTGTTCACTTTGAATAGTTTTATCTGGACTACTTGCCTCTAATTCTGTTGCAGCCAAATCAACGTCATTAAAGACATGTCAATTAACAGGCTAAACTCCTGTTCTTTAGAATCAACTCACAGGTTTTGCCCATGGCCTTGATTGCGGTTTGCCCATTATAGTTACCAAACAGTTCTCCTGTGCGATATTAGATAATGGATCTCATTAGATGTTCTCGCATCCATGTATCACATGCTCGATTAAAATATGTAGACAGAGACTGAATAAAAACCACATCTACGTGTATGATGTGCTTAAAGAGAAATTATTATTACATCGTTCTCGTTAACCAAGTTTATTGCATCAATGTTCTTTATGTAAGTGCTGTGCCTATCGATTAATAGAAAGACATTCTTTTTACATTGTGCTTGGATTAACACTTTTGATGAAATGTTGTATCAATTGTGTGAATTATCGTTTGTGATCCAACCTTTTTTTTTTTTTTTTTGAACAAGCATATTGCTCACCAGGGAAGCTTTTACGATAAGTTCATACATGGAACGTCTTTTAAAAATAAGCATGGGGAGCTTGCAATTCGGTTTCACTCGTGTAGCAAATAACCAGTGTATTTCTACCACGTTCACCACTCATTACTGCTCCAACCTGGTGTTTATCTCTATACGTCAATGTATTTTGGGGCTTTTGGACAATGAAAAGACCGGCTTCATCTACATTGAACATTTTAGTAGCATATAAATTGTTTCCTTTTAAAATCGTTTTGAAACTATCGAAGAATTTCATATTTTTCTCTCGGTAAACCAGCATACATTTTATTTAAGTTAATAAATATGTTTCACAACCTAAAACTGCAACTTAATGGATGAAGAGAAAAAAAAACATACATTTTAAGAAGTTGCAGCTTCTACTTGATAAAAATGTGCTTGATAAAAAAGTTTAAATGAATATCGTGAATAGGTGTTAAAGTATGCTTAAAATAATTTTAACTATGCTATTAAATAAGACGAGTCACTTATTTTATGTTAAGATTAATAAAAAGTCTTATTTAAATCATATTCTTAAATTGGACCACCGGTCCAATATGGGAAAATTTTTTTGGTCCAATTAAGGAAAACACGCCATTTTTTATTCTTCAGCTCATTGCTCTGTCAAAACTTATCACAATCGGGCATATAAATACATCAATATAATCATTATTAAGCACAGATTATAATACTGTAACAGCATTTTACCGCAATTCACAAGTTTTTGAGTTATCCTTCTAGAAACAAGTCCACAAAATAAGATTTCGCACGTTTTCAACACAAATCAAGCCGTAACTCACGCTAAACAGTTCGAAAACTGGTGAAACTTCATACGCATTGGTTTTATTCCTAAAACTTCATATTTTTACTGTTACAGTGTAGCACAGGTCTCCGTACTAGATTTTAAGCCCGAGGTCCAATTTAAGCAGTGGTCCAATATAGGCAGTCTTCCCTACGTCAGAACAAGAACGACGTAAGTCCAAAAATGGGGATTTTCACTTTATTACTGGATTGTATGTAGAATCTTACTCCACATCGACCCCTGAAAACATTATTCTATAAAAGAAATTCCTTCACAATTTCTCAGCAGCGTTAAAAGAGCGCGAGTCCCATCCTTAGCATACAATCGACAATCGTTTTCGCCCTCTGCTGAAAAGTTACGAAAATGAACTTACGTTAGTCTGGTTCTGAGGTAGAGATATATTTTAATGATTATTTATTAAAGTATTCGCCCTTTTATCATCCTCTTACAACCGCTGCTCGCTTCATTAACAATAACTTAAAAGAGTGAGATATTTCTTAAAAATATTAATTATAGTTGCAAAAATAAGTTCTTATAGAGATCGCCAGGAGTTATTTTAATGCGTGCTCAAGATATCTCCGTTCCTCAACTTCATTTCAAATGTTATGGTAATTTTTACTTCTTAGAGCTGAATTCTGACTATTAACGCATTGAAATAAGTTCTGAAGACAATAAGATTCCAACACTTATTTTTTTTAGAAATTAAACTCTTGGTGTCAGTTCCAGATAAATTAAGCAAATGGCGCCGTAGCTACTAAATATTGTAAAGCAGTATTTGCAACGACAAGAGATAAAATTTATTTCACTTATTCGATAACTCGTTGTTTCAATAGTATTTTGTTGAAGGAGTAAACCTAATCTTAAATATCTTTTTAATGCAAATAAATTTTTATCCTTACTAACCTCAAAGTATTTTTTCTAACTAACTTGAATTCGACATTTGTCTGTGCAGAATACAAAAATACCCCTAATTTAAATTACGAAACAAATTTTAAATGAAATGCGAGTGAAAGTTAGGTTGGTAGTTTTTCCCGTACATATGATATGCTTGTAAGAAAACCCGTTTTACAAGATGAAAGAATGCACTCGAGACATTTTGCTTTCATTTGTCAGTTCTATTAAAAATCTTGTAATTCGTTATGAAATTTTGCACATTTTATCTCAAGCTATCGTCGGTTTCATCCTTATAGTGAACTTTAACGAACTTATTAATAAACAACTTCGAATATTTTAAGTCCGCTTACATGTAGACTTATCGTCATCTTACGAGAGCTATGTTACCGTACTACTTTTACAAAACCACAATAATAATATTCTGAAAGCTTTTGCAGGTTTACTATCTGAAAGCTTTACGAAAGGTGAACACCTGCATTTATGACTTAAGTTATTAATCAATCAGTCCGGTTCAGGTATTGGGACATCAAAGGGCACTTTTGCTTTTGTTTATCGTCGCCACTGCATCATGAACTATTATAACTTTTATTACAATCACACTAGCTTTTATTTATATTAAGTTTCTAACAGATTATAATGGCTTCATTTAAAACTCCTTTTTCTCTAAAAATATAAATTTTCTCAGTAAATAGAATTTTTACAACATTTTACAATTCGCAAAATGAAAAATTGGATTTTCTTATTAAAAAAAAGTGAAAAAGTGTTCTACACTATTTGCTGTAACTACTGTACCCTTCTTGTCTCCGTCGTGAAAAAATGAATGTATTCATTCAAATACATCAAAAATTATGTTTTTTTTTCAAAGTTATTGCAAAAGATTACCTCAACACTGTTTTTATTTTTAAATTTAAGATTTTGTAAAGTTTCTTCTTTACTAAAACGCACGTAAAATTCTTTTTAAAATAAGTGATTACACAGTTCTGTAACTTCCATAGAACTTGAGTTATAATAGTTTTAAGTACTGCAGCTGGTTAAAAAAGTGCTTTTTAACGAGTTTCAAAAATTAATTTTACATCAATTATAAATGATAAATTTTTGAAAAGATTAAATGTATAAAATGAAGATGTCAAAGGGCAAGAGTTATCAAAAGTTTCATGAAAATCTGATACGGCATAGTTGAGAAAAATTAATACAAACAGAAAAAATGCCCGATAGAGTTAGCATCGTAGAAAATCATTCAACAGACTTAGTTAGAGCAAAGCTGACCTAGAAGCATTGAGAAGACAATGCAGATTCTAACCACATAATTACAACGCTGCCAGATTAGGTTTGCCACAATAATAGGTTAACAGCGGCACGAAAACCAAAGTCGGATTTTGGAAGACATTTCGAGGTTTTACTTCTTCCGTCAGAACGCGTCGGCCGATGCTCGTTCGGATCATCCATGCCAGTTGCATCATCGTCAACACACGACGTCAGCTGTGGCTTGAAATACGTCCAAGAGCAAAAAAAAAAAAAAAACACCCTCATTTTCTTTTGAAAAAGGGGTATGACGTCACTTTTGGCTACGTCGTTCACACCCTATTTCTTCCGGGGAGCGTGGAAAAGTAAAGTAAATTCGGAGGGCTTGGAATCGCGAGATTTCAGAGAACAATCGCCAGCATCGCAGAAACAGCAAATTGCTTCATGGGTTGTTGAAATCATGAAGTGTTAGAACCGTTGAACATCTGAATCGTCACTCATCACTTCATGCTTAGTTGTTAAAATGTTGTTGCAAGCAAATCAGCGACAATGGCTCCAGTGCGACAGCAGAAGAAACGAATTGCTCAGATTTACATGAAAAGCTATTTCCTACCAACTATTTTAGCTAATGAAGATTGAGTGTATTTTTAGGTACTGATTGTTCGTGTCTTCTCCGGTTCATTCCTGGAACCATTAAGTTTAAAACTGTGAACCTTTAAATTTAGAAAAGGGGTGGTTCATAATGATGTCCCACTTTGAGGGGGGGGGGAGCTCGTGAAATTATGACAGTTTGTGAGAACGATGAGGAAGGATGTAATAAGAAGTGTGACATCGCGAATTTTTTATAGCAATATGCTTGTGGAATATTGCATGGCATGTGACGAGGGAGCAGTGTGAAGTGAAGCAAGGCTCACTGTAGACTGCGGGGTTGCGCGATTGCCGTAACTTTCTCTTCCCGCAGTTTAGCGGACATGCGTTAAAAAAGATCGAGAAATTTTCATCTAGATTTTCTTTATCTTTCAAATTCATTTTAAGAAGACAGCCAACATAAATGAAAAAGCTGACGATTATTTTCAACTATTTTACCTTATTATTATCAATTAATAGAAAAGATAAGCTGCACCTTTCCAACTGAGCTTTAAACTTCCGAGTTTCGAGTTTTTTTGATGATTCCAGAAAAACACAGAACATAAGAATGTGAACTCAGTTTAAAAATCTGCATAGTTTCCATAATAAAATCATGAATAATTTGCCATAATAAAATCACTCATATTTTAGCAAATTAATGTATCTAAAAGGTGAAATCATTGACTTTTTTATTGCATGATATGCTTACCAGTAATGCAAAGCATGCATTTTTAATCGTCTGCATTTCATTCGTGGTCAAAAAAAAAATGCTACCGATTTTCATGACAATTTACACAATACTTGCTGTTAACACTATTTAAAGCTACATGAGCAACTTCCTTTCGCTGAAGCAGAATAATTTGATACTCAAAATTATTTGATACAAATAAGTGAATCGATTATTCCAGAATGGGCTTAAGTTCTGTGCATTTCATTGGATTTACGCTTTTTGTAAATAATATTTTATTCAAGTAGGGGGTTTTTTTTTCTATTTTAAGTTTTTCAATTGATTTAAATCGCAATTTAACTTAACAAACTAAATCAATCAATTTGAAATAATAATAACCCTGTTGCTAATGGATTAACTTTGTGTTTTGAGTGTTATTAAGTCATTCGTGGGTCTCCATCCGGTTTTTGTATATTCTATATCAGGGTTTTAGCCTTTCTTAATCCTACCAAAAAAAGGGAGTTTGTGGCACTAATCTATATTTCCCTTGGTTGTGAAAAAAAAGAAAGTAAAGAGGCACTTTTACTCCATTCATTGCATTTATGTTTTTGAGTTACAAGTTGAAAATATAAATATTAATCATAAGACGGTTCTCGCGAAGGACTTTTTGTGATACTTTCTGTGTATTTTAAAACAGCCGGATTACAAAATCGTAAACTGTTCCGCAAATTGAATTTTTTAAAGATCATAATCGATTTTACGCAAAATACAAAACAATAATAACAATATAATTCAATGTGCTCGTATATAGTAACGTCTCAACTATCCGAGCTCTCTGTTAACCGACGCTCTTTTCTTTGTAAAATTGCATGTTAAAAGGTCTTCAATTGTTAACTTTCGGTTTACATCCTATACTACTAGTTTACCTAACTATTTTGGGTTCTAGTTTACTTTTTACGAATTGTTTTGGAAACAAGAAATATCGTATGTAATATAAGAACCTAAGCCATCACGAGTATTCAAAATTTTCAATTTTGCTGAAAGCAATTAATATAAATTACTGCGGATTTTCAAGCTTTTCTTATACAACAAAAATAGATTCACTTGGCAATGGTTGATTACTAGATCTCATTATTCACGAAAAGCTAAGTGGATAATAATATTACGTGACAGATATGCAGGAAAATATGCTTTTAATATCTTTGCTTGCTTCTTTTCTTTTTCATTTCATACATTAAGCGTTTTTCCTTCACAATATTCTGGAGGTGATAAAGGGTACGGCAGAAATAACGCCCACAATTCAAGCGTGAATAATAAAGTAACAACAAAAAGCTATGGAACAATTTTTTTGCCCTTTTGAACAGAAATGTTTACCATTTATATTTCATACACAGAATCAATTCCAACACCGAAATAGCGATCTGAAAGCCTGCCCAAAAATGACCATTTTTGTAAAAAAAAAAGTTACTTATTTTATTTTCTTAAAGAACATAGTTTTTGGGCCTACAAAAATGTTTTGTTTTTGTTCCTGCAATTATTGGAAATGAAGTTAAATCCAATAAAATATGCTAGAAGTGATATCATAAGAACCGGAAGTTGAATTTAAAGACCCTAAAGACCAAAAAAAAAAAAAAAAACGAAATGAAACGCTTTAAAAAGTTAACATGTTGTTAAATGTAATCAAAGAATGCTAAGTATGCTGTTCTGTCCTGCGCTTCAGAAAATTTTGCGCCTTTTTACTTCTGAAATCAGCTACAGCAGACTCCACAATAACACTTGAAGAGGTAATTCGAGCACTGAAGAGCTCATTCAAGGACATGGAGAGGATTTTTTTTTTCAGTCTAAAATAGAACATTTTGTTTGTTGACGGGGCCCAACAAATTGAAATATGTTTCGTCATTTTACATAATTATGGCAGCAATACAGACATACAGGGATGTATATTTCATTTCATAGCAGCAACTAAAATAGTAGACGACTCAAAGGCCACAGCAATTAATAACGACACACCATTAGTGTCAGATAAATTGAGGTAGCAAATGTGGGAGTTAATTCTGCCTCGCCTGCATGAAAGAAGTTGGAAGTAATTCATAATTTTGCTCAAGTTTCACTCATCCTTCCCAAACCAATTTCTCCAATTGAACGAGTTTTAACCCACCACTCGGAGAGCTTAATTTGACGCGCTAGAAAATTCTACATTTAAATGAAATATAACTTGATCATCTGTACGAAAATCTCCATTTCTTGTGCTCCTTATCATCCTCATTCACCAGACTCTTCAATTGAGTGATGGCTTCTGAAAAGTATCACCGACGGCGCTGCCACCGACTTTAGCACCTTGAGCGATGGAAGCCGACGACTCGAAGAACAGAAATTAAAAAAAAAAGGGATTCGTTCCGTGTTTTTCGGTCTTCTCTTTATTTCGCTATGTTAGTGTGTCTATGTGCCAAGAAACAGTTCGTTGACACGGTACAACACAGGGCTCTGTGACGCAGTTTTCTAGCCGACACAATTTTAAGAATCAGAGCAGAAAAAAATTTCCCCACTTTGCCAGAATCTGAATCTTGAAAAAAATCGAAACAAAATAGAGGCAATGTAAGACATTCATTTTCATATTCCGCTTTTGATAGGAAAGAAAAAGATATCGCAGGCTACAGTTTTTTTTTTTGCAAATAAAATATTAATTTGAATGCTTCGTAGAAACTGCATGTGCACTTTTCTAAGCAATTTGTCAGTTATTCATTGCAGAACACTTCACTCTATGCGCGCAAACAGTTCTGCAAACAGCTTTAAAAATTCTTCCAATCCTGCAACCATTCGGCGTGAAACTGAGTGCAAGGTAATGAATAGAAAAATTCACATGAGAGAAAAAAACATTTAAGCCGCTAATAAAATGTTTTGATGCAATTGTAACTTTGTAGAAAGAGTTCAAAAATCAATTTATATCGTAAGGTTAGGAGTTTAATTCAGTGGAACCTTCGAACACTTATCCACAAATGTGAGCAAAAAACTGAAAACCCCGGAATTTCCTTTCCGTCAATGTCAGTTGAAAATGGATTTATAGTTTTGTCGTCCAGCTGCCAGCTCTTTTAAAACAGATTAGATTTTTGTTTTAAAAGTGATCTGGTGCTTGAATCTGATGAATGTAAAAAGAAATGTTCAAGCTTTAACTGAAATCCACGAAATACGAGGTAGGTCTCGAAGCAGTAAAAATTAACAAATGCAGTTGCGTAGGCTAACTAATGCAGTTGCGTAACCAGGAGAAAGGGCCGTTCCCCCTCTCCCAAAACGCTCGATTGCTTCAGGTATAGCGTTTGATTCCCAATTCAAAGGGTGCAAAACCCAACTTAACGAGATAAAAAAGTGCCTAAAATTGCGTTTTTGGGCCTTTAATTTCAAATGTATTCCGGGCACTAGCTCCTGAAATTTTTCAGACATTTTTCCAAAAAATAAATCTATATACACGCCTCTCTCATTGAACGCCGCTTAAAATAACATAAAATGTCATTTGAAAAAACTTCGAATTTTGGAAAATTTCCAGAAGGGGCTACTAATTTCTAAAATTGACTTCAATTTCGGAAGAGTACCCTTTTCCCATTTGTTTAACATTCCAGAAAAATTGCCTAAAATTAAAGATTTTTGACGTCAATTTCAAAACAGTTGAACGTCGGTAAAATGAACTTCAAAGGAGCCATTAAAATCAATCCGTCTTAACTGCAGTTCGTCTTATCCCACGAACAATAAACAAGAGCACGGGAAACTAAAATGAAGTTCGTTTTAGCAGTAGTTCGTTACAAGCGTAATCGAATTAACGAGATTCGATTGTCTTAGCCCTATCTGTGGCAGCAGTTGAAAGGACAATTTCAACCTTTAAAGAGAGGGGATCAATAAGGAGCAGTACTGCACTAAGGCATCTTGTACGGTCTGATATCAATGCAAAGAGAACTCAAAATCTTTGATATGGCAGGAACTGGAGAATCATTTAAAATGCAACGTTTTTACAGTTTAAAAACTTTTTCTGTGTAGTGGGAATTATTAACGCTATTGTTAACAAAAACACAGTAATATGCATAAATTTAATGTAATTTATCCCTTTTAAAAATACATTCAAATATGAGTACATTTGTATTTTCTAAGTACTAGTTAAATTAATTAATAATTAGGAAATTTTAATAATTATCACATTCTATGAACAATTCACACGTGTATATTATTAAGATTACTTACTTAAGATTACTTTTGTGGTGAAAAACGTTGCATTTTTACCGATTGTTTTCACTACGAAAGAAAAGCTTTTTTTACTAAACATAGATGGCAGTCTCAATTACTTATATAATAGTTTCAGAGCATACTTTATTGCAAATATCGTCAACTCGTGGCACGTAGGCCACCCGTGTGCCACAGAATCAATTTTAATGGCCCTAGAAGCGTGTTTAAGAAAATTACAAAAAGAAATAAGAGAGAGAGAAGGAGACAGTAAGAAAGAAAAGAAAACGGTTAAAAAAATATTCAATATTCCCAAATCAATAGTCTTATGAAACCCTACCATTCTTTTTGAACCACACTGTACTATTCTCTGTAGGAAATAATAATGTGGTATTAGGGGGTTAATCGAAAGACAGTTATTTCTTTTCCTGGTCTTTATGTTATTCTATATTTTGCAGGTGGGGAAAGACATTCCTCATCCGGGCATAGATTCCACGCAAGATGAATCGATGTTCCGCTATCACAAGTATTACCAGTGGGTGTGCTTCATGCTGTTCTTCCAAGCAACCCTCTTCTACGCGCCCCGTTGGCTCTGGAGGATGTGGGAAGGTGGCAAGATCCAGGCGCTCATGATGGACTTGGACATCGGCCTGCTGGGTGAGGCGGAGAAAAAGCAAAAGAAGAAGCTCCTTGTGGATTACCTCATGTCCAGCTGGAAGACCCACGACTGGTACGCTGGCCGGTACCTCATATGCGAGGTGCTTGCATTCTGCAACGTCATTGGACAGCTTTTCCTCCTCAATCGCTTCTTTGATGGCGAGTTCATGAACTATGGGCTGGAGGTGATTCATTTCATGAACACGGACCCGGAGGACCGGATCGATCCGATGATTCGGATCTTCCCCCGAGTCACTAAGTGTCGGTTCCACAAGTACGGACCGTCAGCTGTTCTAGAGAGGCACGACGCTCTCTGTCTCATGCCTCTCAATATCATCAACGAGAAGATATACATCTTTCTGTGGTTCTGGTTTATCATCCTGTCCATCATGTCGGGTTTCGTACTCATTTTTCACGTCGTCCTCTTCGCCTGTCCACCAGTTCGCGTCTATGTCCTCGGCATGCGGTACAGGTTCGCCCACATGGAGAACCTACACACGCTGGTGCGAAAAGGATCCTTCGGGGACTGGTTCCTGATTTACATGCTTGGACAGAATGTCGACGCCATGATTTTCAAAGAACTTGTGGTGGAATTGGCGAAGAAAATAACTAGCGAGCCAAAAGAGGGTTTATGACCCAAACGCTTCTTTATAAACAAGTTCCCTTTGCAAGGTGGTTTGCAAAAATATAAAATGTGTTCAGAGACAACCATGTGCAACGGTTTTAAACATTCAGTGAACTTGAATGAGTTCGTTGCTGGTATTGAAAGAAAATATGCAATGCCGCAACAGAATACCGCTGTACGACTACTCTTGTTCTTTAAAGAACTGCGATGTTACAACTGCCAAATTTACACTGAAGTGACAAAAGTCATGGGATACCTCTTAATATCGTGTCGGCCCTCCTTTTGCCCGGCGAAGTGCAACAACTCGACGTGGCATGGACTCAACAAGTCGTTGGAAGTCTTCTGCAGGAATATTGAGCCATGCTGTCTCGATAGACGTCCATAATTGTGAAAGCGTTGATGGGGCAGGATTTTGGGCACGAACAGACCTCTCGATGGTGTCCCATAAATGCTCAATGGGATTCATGTCGGGCGATCTAGGTGGCCAAATCATTCGTTGGAATTGTCCAGAATTTTCTTCAAACCAATTGCGAACAGTTGTGGCCCGGTGACATGGCGCATTGTCATCCATAAAAATCCCATCGTTGTTTGGGTACATGAAGTCCATGAATGGCTGCAAGTGATCTCCAAGTAGCTGCACATAAGCATTTCCAGTCAATGTTCGGTCCAGTCGCACTAGAGGACCAAGTCCATGCCATGAAAAAACAGCCCACACCATTACGGAGCCACCACCAGCTTGAACAGTGCCTTGATGACAGTTTGGGTCCATGGCTTCGTGGGGTCTGCGCCACACTCGAACCCTACCATCGGCTCTTACCAGCTGAAATCGTGACTCATCGGACCAGGCCACGGTTTTCCATTCATCTAGGGACCAACCGATATGCTCACGTGCCCACGAGAGTCGCTGCAAGCGATGTCGTTCTGTCAGTAAAGGCACTCGAGTCGGTCTTCTGCTGGAATAGCCCAAGAAATCCAAATTTCTCCGCACAGTTCTAGCAGACACGTCCATTGTACGTCCCACATTGATTTCTACGGTGATTTGACGCAGTGTTGCTTGTCTGTTAGAATTTACGACTCTTTGCAGACGTCGCCGGTCTCGATCTTTAAGTGCAGGCGGTCGACCACTGCGCTGTCCATGGTGGGATGTTATGCCTGAAATTTCATACTCTCGGCACACTCTTGACACAGTGGATCTGGGAATGTTGAATTCTCTAACGATTTCCGAAATGGCATGACCCATGCGTCTAGCTCCAACTAACATTCCGCGTTCAAAGTCTGTTAATTCACGTCGTGCGGTCATCATCACGTTAAAACCTCTTCACATGAATAACTTGAACAGAAATGAAAGCTCTGTAAAAGCACTGCGCATTTATACCTGTTCTATGCGATGCTACTGCCATCTGAAAATTTGCATATTGCTATCCCATGACTTTTGTCACTTCAGTGTATATCATCCTAACATTCTAGAATTTTGTATTCGTTACTACCAGCTATGGACTTCACATTACATAATATTGATTGTTTAGCATTGCAAGTAATGCTTCATATCACAGATTAAAGATATGACTTAATTTAATAAAAATAAAGATTGTATAAGAAAGCCAGTTTAGTTTTACTTAAGTGCAAAGTTCAATTTATTTTTCTTTCATTTCACCCTAAGAAAGAATAATCTATAAACATATTTTCGTTTTATTGTCTCATAGAGCTACAAAGACTACTAGAACAACGAATCGATTAGCCATTACTACAGACTACACAATATGCAGAATTAAAAAAAGAGGGGGGGGGGTGGAATGGAATAACATTTTCGAACAATAGTAGGGGAATGTGGGGCAAAGTGAAATAGCGGGGCTAAGTGAAATGGCAAAATAGTTTCACAGTTTGCAGCGCCACCTATCTAGCAATATTTTAACAAAGTCCCTAGACATAGTCTATTCCTGTCAATAAATCGATAGATCTAAAGATCAGCGAAAAAAATTAGCTTTTTTAGAAATATTTTTTATTATGATACAATTATAAAACTTTTGTAATTATCATTTTAAGTATTAATTGAGATCTACTAGTATCCAGTACAGTACTCATTTCGTTTTTATTAAACGAATGTTGATTTTAAATGTTTAATATAATTTGTTAATTGCACGAGGGTCAAAGTGGATGGGGCAAACTGAAATAGTTCATTTCGTTCACTTATGCATTAATTTTTCAAATCACCCCCGTACGTATTTCTTTATTTATTAATTAATTTACATTCTTTTACCTATTAATTCACTTATTTATTCATTCGTTCACTGATTTTGTCATTCTTTCTCTATTTTATTCACTCATTTTTTTTCTTATAAATTAATGAGCTCATTAATTTGTTAATTTATTCATTCGCTTATTTTTCATTAAAAGGTCAATTATTCGTTTGTTTACACGTCCCTTTGATGAAAATTACTGTTAACCATAAAATGGGATATTTTTTATAGTAAAAATATTGCATTTTTCACTTTGCCCCATGGTTTTTTGAGGTGGAAAATTTCTAATGTTTTTTGAATGGTGCAATATAACTGCCAAAATTGAAAAATAATGTTTCAGTGCAAGTTGTCATTCAAAATACATTGTTCAATCTTTATGAACAAATATTTTCAGAACAAATTTCAATGCGTTCATTTTGAAATAGGTCAGCTATCTCAACTATTTCATTTTGCCCCACATTCCCCTACTTTGCAAAATAACTTTGTAATTTAGCAAAGTTGCTTAGGTTTGATGGTTTGAACAACAGCCACAAAATTAAGTGTTTCACTGCTATATGCCATAAAACCGAAAAAAAAAAAGCATCGCTTTTTGATCAAAACGGGCAGAAAATCCCTTTGATGGTCCAAACGAAGGCTTCACTAGATAGTGTTTTACACAGGCTGTTTCCTTGGGATAAAAACGGTGGTAATTGTCCAGCGACATCTATCGAATTTTATGGTAACAAAGTCCGATAATAAAAGACAAAATTTTGGCATTCAATTCTATTTTAGTATATTTTAACATTATTTAATAGCTTGTTTTATTTGTTGATTTATTCTGCATTTTAACGGCTTATTTTAATTGGTTAGCGAATATTTTTTCATTTTAATTGATTCTAATTATTGATTAACTATGAAACGACACTGGCATCGCAGAGCGATAAATGGCGAATCTATTCGCTAAGCGAGACAATACTTCCTTTTTTAAATTAAACTTTTTAACTTTGTAACTTTTTAAAATTTAGTCCACAGTTCACATAATACAGTTGGTCGTAGCAGTATTGTAGTTTTGTTTATTTTTTTCGTACTTGTATTGCTCTTTAGTACCAAGCGATTATATATGCTCATTTCGTTGTTACTAAAAAAATTAATATGTTTAGTTGTCAATCGTCTTTCCGTTGAACACCATCGCTTCATTACAGTACATTTCATTCTGGGGCATCAAAATTAAATGGCTCGACGAATAGATTCGCCATTTATCTCTCTGATGCGTCAACGCTATCAAAATGAACATCTGAAACTTTTGCGTAGCAATTAAGATCGTGTGAGCAACAATAATGAAACAAAATAGTAAATAGAACAATATTATTTCATTGCTACATTTTTTATTTGTTGTCTGCGAATTTAAACGTATATTTTATTAATGCAGAGATGTCAAAATTGAACGCCATTGCTATATGTTGCTAATTCGAAAGAAGTAAACAGATGAATGAATGTCGTATGACTGAATCATGAGTTGTGACCAACTTTACCTGAAAACGGAATTTATTTGCTCTAAAAAGCAGTACTAATAAGGCCTTCGGCATCAATTCACTCTGTACTCCACTTCAGTTAACTATATCAATATTTTTAACCCTTAAAGATAGGATAAACATTACTTTTTACAGAAGAAACAATATACTAATAAATGTAAACAAACATTCGGTTGGTGCTTGTTCAGCGCATTTAGTAAGAAAATAGTTTCAGTAAGCCTTAATGCCGAATCTTGCTTAAAAAATATGATGTACTGAAAAAGATGTATCTCAAAAAAAGTAATAATTGAAGGAAATGCATTTTTGTGAACGCTTTGCAATATAACTTCAATGATGTTTTGATAAAATCATTTGATCTTTCAATAGAACCAAGATAAATTTTTAAACATTTGAAAAACATTTCCCAATATTGCTAAATTTAAGTCCTTTTTTCTTTTTTCTTTTTTTTTAGCAAACGCATTAAATAGATGCAGCTTTTCTTAGCTTCTCATAGTTAGTGGCTTAGTTAGCTTCTCAATAGCTCTCATTTCAAACACTGCATTTAAAAAAACAAAATTAACTCAAATTAATAAAAAAAAAAGGTTAGGATCAATTTCGCGAAAATAGTACAAACTATATCCACCGCTGTTGAAATTTGTTTACCAACTTAAAGAATTTCGCTAATTAATAATTTTTCATTGATTCTGCATTTATTTACTCGACATGGGAGGTTCGTATTAATCCAGGCAAAGAGATTAGTTACCTTCATGGTCCCAGAAGTTTTGAATGTAAACTGCATTTAAATTTAAACAAAAGCAAGTTAGATACACGTCCCCAACCTTCGTCCCCCCTTTTTTGGGGTTAATCAATGTTAATTTCAATGCAGACTAAAGTGATATGAATTGGCGCTACCACTTGGCAATATATCGCCAAGTTTATGGTCGCCAAGTGTTTGACGCCAACTTGGCGACATATCACCAAGTTGGCGACAAATTTGGCGAAAAAATACTTTTTAAATTTGGGTTCAATCTGGCGCTATTGGCGATGCTTTGCGAAAAACCAACCGAATGATGTTAAAATCGGCGATATTTAGATTTTTTTTTTTTTTTTTGCCTTGTTTCGTTTCAAACTAGGGGTGTAAATGTTTGAATTGTTATTTTGCTCACTCCAAGCACTATTTTAACACTTAAAGCATCTACTAAAAAATTTACACGTAAAAGGAAGTAGCGTGGGGTCCATACCAGAATTATTTTATTTGAGAGAAGATTATTTTCCATTTATAAGTATGAGCATACAGCATTTAGTAATATGAGTTCAATTTTTCTTGTAACAGTCCCTTTAACAAAAAATAAATCAATTATCCAATTTTTGCAAAATTACCAGTTTTAAAACTTTTGATTTTTTTTCCTTTTACTGTCTCAAGGAAAACTCAGTTTTGAATTTAATAGGTTTGAGGAGCATTTGAAAAAAAAATGAGTATTTTTTTAAGGAAGTGCATATGTAAAGGTTGAAAATTCAAAACTTTATTTTGCAACAAATGGCAAGAAAATACTTCAATTTAGTTGTATAGACACATTTTCATTTCTAGTTGATATATTATCCGAGATTTTATTTTTGTGAAAGCAAGAAAAAATCTTTTGGCACTACGCTAAAAGATTGCGAGGGGAGAAAATTACCGGAATTAAGGTTTCGGCTGGCAAAAGGCTGCTTTTTTGGTTTTTACAAAAAAATAAAGAAAAAAAATCATGGAAGAATTTGCAGTAAAAAAGAAAAATCTTTCTGTGTAAGATGTAACTAAACTAAAAATGTTTTCTGGTCACTTGCTGCTACACCCTGAAGTTTTGAAATTTCAAGTCTAAATTTACATATAAAAGTCCCGAAAAACCATCTTTTCCCCATATGCCTCTAAAACCTGTTAAACTCAAATGTAAAAGCTCTCCTTTTCAGATAATGTAGCACTCAATAATACTGGTAAACAGTAAAAAAAATAAAAATATTTTTACATTGCCAATTTTGAAAAAAAATCAAATATTGATTAAAAATTTTTGTTTTCAAAAGGCTGCTATAAGAAAAATCGTACTTATGTTTCTAAATGAGACACATATGAGTTAAAAAAAAAATAGTTCATAATCTTTCAAATGGAGGAAACGCGACGATAGATCTTGCGCCGTGCCAGCGACAAGCAGTTTCAAAAATTTGTAGAAATCGCGAATGAAAAATTGCGCCCTGGTTACCTTCTTTCGCACAGACTACTTCAGGCAAGGAATGTTTTGTAGAAAAAGCAAAGACATGTCTGTCACTTGTTTTTTGTTTTGAGTTGCGATTTATTTGGATTAAAATACTTCCCAGATTTTGATGAAAATTTTTCTTTAATTGCCTGAATTGGCATGGACGTAAGATGATTAAAAGAAAAAACTTTCAAACGAAATATTCGTTCAGAAAACTTTTTTTCAGCGGTAAGTATTTCCGAATAAGTTTGTTCCAAGTTAATCTGTCAATCACCAATTTTGAAAGATTCAATTTTTCAAGATGATTGGTTGAACTAATTAACTTTTTTAACACTGGTGTTATTACAACGGTGCGATATGCGTGGATATTATACATAAGAAAACTATTCTAAATTTATGCTAAGCAGCAATAGCTAAACACAGAACCAGCTTCTTAGATGCGATTCATATTGAATTACTAAAAACAAATGAGTGATTTCAACTTGAATCATAAAATTCGTAAAACGAAGTGTATTCTGCTTCAATATTCACTTTGCACAGTTCTCAAATGTACTCGTCGCAAGTCGAATCCACTTTACGTAAATTCCAAACTGCTGTACTGTGTGTGTAACATATCTACTCGGCTTGAAAAACATTCATAAAGGTGGGGACTAATCATGGAAGAGGAGGTTTGGTTTTCGGAAAAGGAACATTCCGTCCTTCAAGTTTGGGACGGAGTTCTGGTGTCTGTCAATACAATAAACTCTTTTACGATGATAGGTGCTTGTCTAAAATGTTTGAAAAGCAAAATAAACCAACGCTCTCTTCAATGGGAGAAGAAACACAAAATAAATGTCTTCGTTTCCAATTGAGAAATATTTTTGGAAAGTATCCATCGAAGGAGTTGAACATTGGCCGGGTGTAACGGAAAAATTTACTAAAGCAAGGAAAGAATGGAAATAAAGGTGAATAGACAACAAAGTCCCTTATTGGTAAAACCTCAACACATCCTATAAATTCTCATAGGATTGGTTACTTTATACTACGAACTAGTAGTTCAACTTTGATGAAGAAAAATCGATAATTCAAAACATCTACACCTCATATTCAAAATATTAGAATAATTGAGAAAAAGTGATAAAATGGAAATAATGTTCCATTTATTTATTTTTTATACTAAGTTATTGCAATTAAGTTGCTTATAAATGAAATCTGGAATGCTTATATAATATTTTAATTTTAACGTAAACAATATGTAAAATAATAATAAATTAGATTTTGCAATAGACTTCTGAAAAAAATCAAAATATTAGAATAAAATTAACATTGGTTCAAAATATTAGAATATTTTATTTTATGTAAAATATTATTATATGAATATGAAGTAAATGGCAGTTAATACTTAGTAGCATCCCCTTTAGTTTTAACAACACCGTTCAATCGATTTGAAATGCTACAAACAAGTTGCTTAAGAACATTTCGATCAATATCAGACTAAATAGACTTTATATATGCCACTAACTCAGTTTTATTGTTGAAAGAAGATTTTCTCGGAGTTTTTTCTTCATTATATGCCACAAGTTTTCGATGAGATTAAGGTCTGGTGACTTTGGTGGCCACGGAAGTACCTTAAGGTTACCCTGATTGAACCAATTCTTAGTCGACACTGATGTCTGAGATGAAGCTAAATCTCGTTGAAAGATGGAATCATCTTCAAACAAGTTTTCTGACGAAAGAATCATGTAATGTTCCAATATTTCTTGATATATCTGAGAATTAACCTTTTTGTAGACGATGCATAACTTTCCAGGTCCTTTGCGCTCATGCAACCCCAAGTCATCTCACTAGCCACACTAGCAGCAAATTTCACTGCGGCGTTTAAGACATTACTAGCTGCCAGGGCAGCTAGATTAGCTTCCTGCGGCATGTTGATGCATAACGTGCCCCCTCTCTAACTTTTACCTCATTCTGAAGTTATATTATTTAGTATAATTTAATGTTCATTAGATTTCAAGACATACCACGCACGTGACCCGGCGTTTGCACGGGCACTTCGTGCCTTGAAAGTAGTGAGGAAAATTTCAAGAAATTACTCCCCGCCAAGGCGGCTCGATAACAGGCGCTTCACGCCTTTACTTTTTTCCTATATAAAAAAATCATTCGAATTATTGAGATGCTTCGCGCTTTCAAGATGGTAAGGAAAGTTTCAGTAAGTTCAGCTCGCTTAAAGGACAAAAGCAGACATAGATACTCAGTTTTTAATATAAGTAGATGGCTCTTCAACAAATGAATGTTTCAAAATATTACCAGTAGCTAGCGATAAAAATTCTACGTAAGTGGCCCGCTTATGAGTTTCGTGTTTGATTTAGTTAAGCCTTCATTCAAAACTCTCATTATCATTGTTATTACTGTTTCTTAGCAACGATGGTTTGCAAGAATGGATTTCATATTTAATCATTTATTAGGCTTAATCGCTTTAAACTTGACTACTTATTAATTGATATCTTCGCTAATTAAAATCGTATAATTATATCAATTGAAACTAATGAAGCCTGAAAAATTACCTATCTATCCGTACCTGGTTCGACTTTCAGATCATTGGCGTTCAGGAGAAAGAAGCGTGACATAGAAAAAAAGATAGTTAGAAAGATAGAAAGAAAGATAGTTAGAAAGATAGAAAGAAAGATAGTTAGAAAGAAATATAGTTAGAAAGATGCTCAGTTTTTAATATAAGTAGATTTATCAAATGGGCTTCTTGCTGCATTCTCCAAACTCCAATACCTTGATGACCATATGAAACACAAAGCATACTTTTATCAACTGAATAATATTTTTTCCCAATCGTCTTTGCTCCATAAACGTCTTGATTTACACCGATTCATTCTTGTACGTTTTTGTTTCACAATCATGAGAGGTTTTGTTTTTGGTACACTCGATTCAAACTAAAATTTATGAAGACGTCTTAGGGCCCTGCTCCACATCAGCAGAAAACGCGACCGAAACCGAAGGTAGAAACCGAAAATCCGGGTACTTTCCATAGTAACACCATTTAATCCATTTTATGTTTCTGCTTTATTTCTCTGCTTTACGTCAATGTGGAGCAGGGCCCTTAATGTTGTTGACATAGAAACTTCAATTCCTCCATCTTTCCATTTTCGGTGCAAGAATTTCAACTTTTGAAACGGTTTTTCTTAACAATACCTTTCAGTTTCTTCTCATCGCTAGCAGATGATTTTGGTTTTCGACCGCCATTTTGGCGATTAATTTGAAAATTTCCATTTTTCAAATACTGTGTTAGTATATTGCTACCGCTTGACTGCGAACAGCATAAATAATTGGCAATATCACATTGATTTTTACCATGCCGGTGCAAATCCACTATAGGGTATACCGACCAGTGAATGACCACCACCCAGTGAATGACCACTTCGCAGTATTTCTTAAAAAATAAGGTTCTAAATTATTTTTTTTTTAGATAAATTGGCTTCAATAGCTTTCTTCCTTCAAATTCTGAGCTATCTGATACCTAATTGATTATTTTGGTCATGTATTTTTCTAGTAAAAAATTATAGAATGTTTACAGCCGTGCGCCATTTCTTTTTCTGTTCTAAAATAATAAGGATGGTTTTGTGTATACAACTACTTTGATTCGCATTAATTGTATTTATAAATTAATTTTTTTTAATTATACAAAAGAATCATTTAGTATGTATATTCAGGATATGATTTTAATTGTTTCAATCTTTATAGAATGTGTAGATTTTAGCTTTACGGGGTGGTCACTCACTGGGTCAGAAAAACTCTGAAAAGCCAGTGAATGACCAGCTGTTCATTCACTGGGATTTTAATGTTGTTTTGAAAAATTGAAGAAAACTACTGCGGTTTTTATTGCTTTAATTCATTTTGCACATTAACAGCTGAGCATACAGAAAACCTCTTAGAGCGGCCACCTCTACTAAGCGGAGACCCCTCTTAACGACCAATTTTTCGTGGCACGGATATTTTACCCAATGGACCTAATGTTAAAAATTTCCCTTGCAGTGACAACTCCCCAACCCCTCTGAACGGCCACTGAGTTGTTCGTCACTTCAGTTTTTCAAAAAATATATGCTCGCTTCCTGTTTTTAATCATTTCGTCACGTTTTTGATTATCATCTCTCTAGAAGTAATGCCAGCATTCAGACAAAATTCGATATTTAGGTACGGTTGCCCAGAGAACCATCATGCGAATAGTGTAATAATGCAAAAAGTTTAAATAGTTAGCAATCGAAAGAACATATCAAGACATCTTTGGGGGGGGGGGAGATTTATTTGCCCTCGTCAGCCCAATGTCGAGAAATAATTTTATGAAGTCTGGCGAAGTTTTTAAAAAAAGAGTTAAATTTAAAGACTTGTCGAGAAATTGATCACCCATTTTACCCGTTTGCATGTCCATGACGACTATCTACAAATCACGTAAAAGATTTTTGTCGTTTTACACTGAAACTCGCAAAATTTGGAATATTTTCAAAAACATTTCGGCAGATTTTAAATTCTTACCTGCCACCAAGGCGGCTCGTGCAATCCGCCTGCAGCAGGTTGATGCACACCGCCTTCGGCGGCGTACTTCTGGTTTTCAGTGAAGCACACGACTAGAACAATTTCATTCTCAACAATGTATTTCGGGGGCTTCACGGTGGTCAGCATGGTGGCCTCTTGAACCGATGCATTTTATATTAGAAGAGGCTCGCTAAGAGCCTTTTTTGAGATTGACGTTTTCCCTCGGACCGAGTGTCAAAAAACTACCTAAGCTATTAGCTTTCCGTGCTTGACATTCCCGTCTACAAGCTACTTCTGCGTTGAAAATTTTTGACAAAGAGAGGGGTTGAGAATTAGAGAAAGCTTGGTTTTGGAAGGGAAGAACCAGAGGGAGAATTTAGCACTGTGCCAAATTTTCCCTTTGTTTCTTCCACTCGAATCTGCTCTTGCCCACGCAGACGTGCTTAAGAATTTACATTTTAATGAAAAGCTCTGCTTAATAAATTCGGCCAATTATGTAAAGTAACCAAACATATGAGCTTAAAAATTACGAATCTTTCGATCCCTGGTTCGATGTTCAGTTCACTGGCTTTCGGGATAAGTTCGAAAAACATAGATTGATACATACATACACTTAGTTTTTACAAAAAAATATTTTGATGACAGGGTCACGAGGTCAAATAACTTTTGTGCGTAGCATTTTAGACATTTTTCAGCACATATAAAGAAATGGTAAACGTGGAGAGTAATTTTTTTCAAATGTAAAGAAAATTGATGTAATTTATTAGCGTCTGTGATTTAAAATTGCATAAAACTGCATGGAATGTGTGTGAAGAACAAACATACAATATAATAGTGCCACAGAGTGATAAAGTAAACACTTCAAACAGTTACAACCCCCACTTTGTCTCAGACTAATGCAAGAGCTGTTTTGCAGTATTCATCTTTTAAATATCCACAATTTTAACATTTATTCAGTGAATACTTCACTCAATATCGCCGAAAGCGCCAAATTAAAAACAAATTAGAAAAAAAAAAGTCATTTTTTGCCAATTTTGTCGTCAACATGGCGATATGTCGCCAAGTTGGCGACGAAAAATTTGCGACCAGAAGTAAAGTGATTTATCAGCATGATGTTGCTAAATTACAACATCCCTTAATTCTGCATTGAAATTAACATATTTACCCCAAACAGGGGTAAAAGACCCCCTTGGGAACATTTGAATGTAACCAAAAGGTTAGGCGCATAACTAGACCCCACTCAAAGTTCACATGCGAAATTTCAATCTTCTACGCCACACAGTTTTTGAGTTATGCGTAGAGATGAAAATGGTCGGAAAAAAACCTGTTTTTTCCGTTTTTTTCCGAGGAGGTTTATTTCCATTCCGGAAAAATTGAATTTTTCCATTTAATTTTTAAGAAATGACTAGAAAATCTTTTGTTTGTATAATTGTTAGAAGCGTTAATTTATTGCTGCATTTTGGTTTTTCATTTAAATCCCCTAAACATCTTGATGCAAAAGCATGTAGCCATTATTTTCGTTTTTTTTCCTTATTTAATTACATTTCAGGTATCAAAGAGCATATTTTTTAATCGTGTACAAAATACTAATTTTTTAGGATAATTATGAAATTTGGATATTGAAATTGTGCTAAAATGTTCAATTTCTGGTCATACTCCCCGATAATTTTCAGCTTGGAAAGCAGAAAAAAAAAATAAATAAAATTTATCCAGTTTTTAAGGAAATACTTGAATATTGGCCATTTTATAAACATTACGTTCTCTACTCTAGGACAGCACAATTTTTAATTGAAAATGTTAAAACAATAGTAAATAAGTACAGAAATTTATGTTAAAAACACATTTTAATGTTTTGTAATAAATGAACCACTGCTCAATTAGGTAAAAAAATAATTCTGATTAAATTCCCACTTTTGTAAACACAACAGATTTTATAATTAGTCTACTATTAGTGTATTTTTGATATTAAAAGTACATAAATTATTTCTTATGAAAAATTACATGTCGCCACTGAAAGGTAAAATTATTTCATTATTGATAAGTACTTATGCACAAAAATTTTCATTTATTAATATGAATTCTTTCATACAAAATGCATTACCTCACTTTTAAACTGACTTTCTTTATGTACTTCCTCTAATTTGTGTATGTATAAAATAAACTGTCACATACATATTTAATTTTATATCATAGATTCATCAATTTTCTGTTAAAAATTGTTAATTTCCTTTTAGTATTTAGATATTTTCCCGCATATTTACAAAAAATTTAATAACTTATACGAAACAGAGAGCAACCTCTGGTTAATAACTCTGATTTTGTTGAAAAGTTGGGGTACGACTATTGTGCTTAGCAAGGCAGTGCAGTAAGTTGAAACTCCAGTTTAAATTTTGTTCAGGTTAGTAAATTTTGTTCAGGTTTACGCAGTTTATAGTTTTCTATTGGAAAGGTTAAAAAAAAAGTCATTTAATTTTTATTTGGATTTAGATTGGGTGGGGAAAAACCAGAACTCAATAGTTTTCATTTTTAGATAGTGAGGTTATATTGCAAAGGAGAAAAATCATTCTGATTTTTCTTTCAAACACTATTATTGATGTTTGAAAGTATCTACTTATTATTTTAAGTTTTAAAGAAAGTTTAAAATAGAAAATTTAATTGTAAGGGTTGGACACACTTTATCTAATATTAACAGTAAAATGACGATATGATTCATTTGTGGGGTTTGACCAAGAAAGCTTTGAGTCATAAAACAGAAAGGCTATTTTTTTCCTTTTAAAACCTACCTAATTATGCGTATTTCTGCCATCAGGAAAAATAATATGTGTTGATTGCATATATTTTTAATGATTAACCTTTCAAATGGTCCAAGAAAAACAAAACTATTAAAAAACGCTCTTTTTAATTGTAAAAAAGTCAATTTTTCATTTATTTCCAATTTTTCCGAAAAAAAACAGGAAAAAAACCGGTTTTTTTCCATCACTTCAAAATTTCCGGAAATTTTACATCTCTAGTTATGCGAGATACATACATAAAACATGAATACATACCTACATACGTAGAAAGCTGTCATGTATTTTTCTGTTGTCCATACGTGCGTAGGTACAGATGCATGTGCAAATAGGCCGAAAAAACTACTCAGCATTCATTAATGCGTGATTAAAAAAACATTTTAGATCGAAAATTGAGGGGAAGTTTTTCCGCGATTACAATACTACCTTTACGATGTAAAAGAAAGTTCGAATAAATAAATAAATAAACCCGAAATGTAATACATAAATAAACACTAAAAGTAATGGATCACCACATGCCATATAAAAATATACAAAAGTGAAAATATCTAAAACCAACTTCAAGTATTTCTAACTCAAAATTTAAGGTGGTCATTCACTGGTCAATAGTGGTCATTCACTGGGTCAGAGGTGGTCATTCACTGGGTCTTTGCGCCATTTTTCCTTCGAACACCCCAAAAAGCCGGAAGCGGTACCTTTCAAGTTCCATCCTTTTTTTTACGCATTTACATAGATCAATAAAACTATTTAAACTATCACGAACAAAATATTACAGTATTTAAAATCACTACGATTTTTTAAAAATGAAATTTTGTTTAAGTGTCTGGTCATTCACTGGTCTGTCTACCCTACACAGTTTAATCGATTCAGGAATATCCCTCACACGACCCATTTCAAGATCCAAAATCAAACAAACTGCAAAGAGATCACTAATTTAAAAAAAATCGTCTGCATTTTATCAATGATGTCACCCGTCATGAATTAGTGATGATGAAATAAGAATAAATGTGAAATATTCTAATATTTTGAACCACTTGAAAAAATATTCTAATATTTTGACATTTCAAAATATTTTTTTTTTATATTCATCTCTTCAAATATAATATTAATTTCAAGATAATAAATAAGTATAATCAACAATAAGTCTTAAATAAAATCTTCGTTATCATATTTGCATTTAAAGATATTGCATTACCAAACGATATTTTCAATTTGTAAAAAAAAATTTCATTATTCTAATATTTTGAATATGAGGTGCATGTTAAAAATTCAAACATCGATTACAGCAACATCGAAGTTTTGAAACATCATTTTTTTTAACGTATATTGCTGAATAATAAACTTTAATGAATGATTTGATGCTAGAACTAAATTTACAGTTTAAATTGATTAATTAATAACACAGTTTTTTGACTTAGAAGAAAAGCTATTAAGATAATTTGTTATTAACATTTTACACAAAAGAGTATATGACTTCAAAAAAAAAAAAAAGAAAGAAACATTAATACAGAGTAATAGGAATAATTTCGTAACATATTTTAATTTTCCACCAGAATAATACAAAAACTGCAAGCAAGTATTTAATAATTAATCCAAATCAACTGAAAAAAATTGTAATACGTTTCAAACTAGATAACACACACCAAAAAAGAAAAAAGGAAATATAATAATAAATGATTGTTCTAGTATAGTTACCTCCAAAGTTACACAATTACATTGCTTAACAGACATTGATTAAAATTTGAAGTTTGAGAGCCTTCAGTAATCAATCGTACCAAAAATTTTAAACAGGTTAAGCATTAAACGCGAGCGCTGTAGATCTTCAAATCAAACACTAAAGTTCTGACCTACGAAGTTAACGTCAGTTGCAGTTTTGCAGTAAGTGATATTTTAAACCTTTGAACTTCATAAAGGAATAAACATGACTGAAAAAAAAAGAAAGAAAAAAACCAGTTAACTTGAGAAATAAAGTTAGTGAAAATCGATAGTATCGCAAAATCAACAGCTAAGACGTATTCTTTTTGAACATTTAACTTTCACTCATAATTTTTAAGACAATGCTATTTCTAAAAAATCGAATTCAAATCAAAATTTGCTAGCTAAAAATTTTAAACATACAAAAGTTTACTTATACTTTTAAAAGCGATCTTTCATATATACAGTCGACGCTCGTTATAGCGACCACACGATATAAAGACCATCCCAATATAACGACCGGTGAGAAAACCTCCAACTGTATCTCAATATACTATATGTTCTACCTCTTACAGCGACCACTCGTTATAAAGACCGTTTTCTGTAGGACGGAGACGGTCGTTATATCGAGCGTCGACTATTCTATACTTTAAATATTTACATTTGATTTTGAAAAGTGTCTAGAAATAAAAATATCGATACTAAGAGTAAGAAATTTTCACTTACTAAATGACATCAATTGTTTATTGAATGAATGGAACGATGGTGAATCAATTTTCTCGTGATAATCTTTCAAAATCATACCTCCAATTAGATTGAATTCAATGCATAAAAATTTTCCACTCATTTTTTTTTTTACGAGACAAAATAACAAAATCTACTGAACTCGTTCTTTTACACCGATTCTTTTAGAATTCCGAGCGAAGTACGGTTACAGTTACTAACCAAAATATCGTCTGCACAATGCGTGTTAAATTATATTTCAGTTCTCCTTTGTAATTGACATGAAAAAAAAAAAAAACGGTTCAAAACAGGCAAGAAATAACACTTTAACAAAAAGTTCTTTCCAGAACTAAACGAATCTACTTTCTCGTGTACCGACATCAGCATTTCCCCAGCACTGATCACTATTCTCTTAATTATTTGCGATCGCGAGGGGACACTCTATTCAAAGGGAGCTTTATAGAAATAATTTAATTTTTCCATTAACTACTTTTTAATCTTTTTTTTTTCACAGCGTGGTAAAAATTCTAAATATATATATATATATATATATATATATATATATATATATATATATATATATATATATATATATATATATATGTGTGTGTGTGTGTGTGTGTGTGTGTGTGTGTGTGTGTGTGTGTGTATGTATCTATTTTTTTTTTTCCAGAAACACACATATAAAGCACATATTGCAGTCGGTGGTCGGTGTAAAAGAATTATATTAAACTCACGAATTTCGAAACAAGGGAGTACATAATATTCGTTCATTAATGATTCTTCTACGGAAGAAGGGAATTTTTTTGTTTCTATCATTATGACAATGTTTCTAAGTAGCACAGTGCATCGTTATATTATTCCGGTGAAATTATGAAAGGTTTAGTATTTAATTGTCTTAACAAGTTGAAAAAATATTTTACGTCTGCATTTGAAGTAAATTAACATTAATATTGTCGGCCCCTATTAATCGGGTAACGATAAACAAATAACCCGCTTTTTCGAATGAAACATCCCGGAACCTAATAGTATTTCCCAATGTCATAGACGCAATGTTAAAGATCCTTGTTTAATCGAATACCCCGCTGAATCGAATAATATTTATTGAAACCGACAGTATTCGTTTAAGCGGGGTCGACATTATTTCTGTACTTTGAAGTAGATTATTTGTCTTTAAGGGCTCTTTAAAAACATTATTAAAAAGTATCATGAAAACTTTATAATTTATAAAACATTATATGGGGCATTTTTTAATTTTCCGGGGCCCCTTCCCAAAAAATATTTCTGTATCCGCCCCTGCTTAAAACCCCTACCGCCCTCGCATCCGAACACCATAACAAGACCTTCTCAGTAATCACATCAAAAGCTACACATGGCAATCACGGATGAAGAAACAGAGAGAGATCATCGAGGAGAGGGGATGTTGTGAAATTTCCCGCCCAAAAGGAATAATTATTAATACAATCTCCTGCTGCGACGGAAATCGCCAGCTAATGTTTCTTTGTGTTCAAGATCGTTATTCTTCTGAAGAATATCATTTTCATATTCCAGCGCTTAGTCACGAGGGGCGTTCGTTGACTGGGGGTGGCGCAATGCCAAAGACGAAATGGAGAAAAAAAAATCAGTGCTTTTCTTGTTGCCATTCTTCTCTGCCGAAATGAACAGTCACTTTTTCCACTTGCCTCTGATTTTTACCTTCTTTTCCCCCCTATTATTTCTGGGTAGGTTTTTTTTTTTTTTTTTCTTCAATTTAGTCGAACAGGATTTGCGTGTAAATTTAGAATGTCTCTTTATTATTTTTTCGTTCCTTTTTTTTTTTTTTTTGCATCATTCTTCGTACTTTCTTGTAAAGAGTCATTGTTTCGCGTTCTGTACTTCAACTTATAAAGCATCTTGACATTGAATGACTTACTTTGAGAACCTTACTGAAGAAAAAAGGTATCTTTAAAAACCATGAGCTCTTCCTTTTTGCAGTGTATCTAAGGAAGACAAAACAAGAGGCGGATGGTTTTTTTTTTTTACTATATTGTAGAAAATGTTTACAAAATGTTGTCAATTTTTTAATCGTTTTTGTCACCATTTTTGAACGGAGAAAATGAAACATAAATCAATCGTCATTACTTATATCAGGGGCGGCCAACCTTTTTAGGGGGAGTGCCACTATCTGGAGAGCAAAAGCTCAGCGTGCCACATTGTATTTTCCAACAAACTGAACATTTTTAAAAAGTTAAAATAGGTTTTTCGTTGACTATTTAATTCTTCTCCAAATATTTTTTTTCTCGTAAATCTGAGTAATTGAAATTAAAATGATAGTAAAGATAAAAGAAGTCCGAAATTAAGAGTTATCGTTAAACACTTTCATATGTTCAGTCAGTTGGGTTATGCTTAAAATAGAAACAAGTAACATGAAACATTCTATTCTAAAAATTAAGCAGTCTGACCTCAATGTGGTTTATGAGTCTGTATCTTTTTTACCAAGTCTTTAATTTCAGGATTAGTTCTTGAGAATCCTAAGAAGTTGGAGTATTTTTAGTGCTATCAATTAATGTTCAACAGTATTTAGATTTTTACGCATTTATCACCAAAAAATTTGTTTAGCAATGTATTTTGAACCAAATTTATGACAGCGCAGGCGGCTTAAGTTTGTAAATAACAAGAATTGGAATGCTCAAAACCAAAAGGTCCACAGTGTCTTGCAGAGAAATAGACAAAGAATTTGAAAGGTTCAGTTTTTTTTCCAAAATAGAGAGAAAGAAAGTTTCATTATAAAAAATGTAAATGGTCTATACTGGTTTAGGAAACTCTTTTTCTGTACAATCTTAAATTTAAACTACTTAAATGTCGGATAATAAGAGATAAAATAGCTAAACTCACTTGCTATTCTTCATTCCTAAGTAGCAAGTCCTCATTTCTTTCCTTCCAGAAATTTTAAAAAACACACTCCCTAAAATTTTGAAATCTTATGACTATTTTTCCTTTGGATAGCTATCGCATATTTCAATGAAGAAGTACCTTGCCATATACTTCTCTTTCTCCTAGGAAATGTTCACAAAACATTCAGAGCTCTAATTCGTAGTTTGTTAATGCAGTGAACTCTACAGGGTCACCAAGGCCCCGTTTATGCAGCAGGATTCAACCCGGCGTCAACCCGGCTTTCCCTACCGAGGCCGTGTTTATGCATCGACCCGGGGTGAAACCGGTTTCAAATGGGGTAGAAATTTCTCTCCTTCATCAATGAGGTATTGAAGGTGGATTCTCCTGCATTGACTGTACGGTTGTTTATTTTACTTAGCCAAAGTATCGTTAGTGCGCAAGGAAAAACTAACAAAAAGTAGAAAACTGAAGATCTCTGAAATCATTTTTAACAAATACGGAAATAATATTCGATCAACTGATACTTTTGTTCAAATAGAAAGATTAGTAATACTGAAAAATAAATTATATTATCCTCAAATTCCTAAATTTAGAGCTTTTTTCCTAAATATCCTGAAGTTTACATAATTTTTCGACAGATTTTTGCTGAAAAAAAGGAAGTTACTATTCGATAAATTAAACTTCATTCTACTAAGTCTTAATCACTATATCTTATATTTTCTATTTAAGTGGCTTCAAAATTGTATGTGGTAAAAATCACTTTTTCAGTCAAGAATTGCGATTAGTACGCAGACTTTGTAGTGGCTTTGAAAAAAAATTAAGACAATATTACAGAAAATCCAGGTCACTTTTGATATTGAGCAAAAATTTAGTAATGCACATGTGTACCTATATACAAGTATAATATTGAACTGTATATTATTTTCTTATTGCCAATGTCACGTTATCACGTGTTGTAATCTTAGTTTATGGGTGATGTGTTTTCCCCCTCGACAGCTAGAGTTTAAAACTATTCATTAGGTGAAATATATTCGTTAAGCATTGCTTCTTTTTCTGAATAAAAATGTATTTTAATAAAAAAAAACTAAATGAAATATTAACACTCAGGCGATTAATGCGCTGAAATGCATTCAGCATAGTTATTTCTTCTAAGCAAAAGCAATTTTAGTATAAAAATAAAATCGCAGCCTCCTAATTGGCCCCTAAGTTAATCGTCTTAGTGCACATTTACCGATTAATGACTGCATTTTTAATTTCAACTTTTAAAAATTATGAGTTTAGAGAAAGAGTTAGGTAAAAAGGCTATCTTATTTATTCCTAAGGACAAACTGAAAACATGTTTGGAAGCCCTAAAATTTATAAGTCTGCAAAAAATCAGGAAGATCAGAACCTAAAAGAGAGCTATCAGAAAACTAAAAAATTAGGACAAATCAGGACAAAATATTTTTATCAGGAATATCTGGACAATTATGAAGTCTGAGCATGTTGGTATGATGTCAATCTAATGGATTTGTCGACACAATCTTAGCAAACAAAATGGAGAATTTCAGACCAGAAAATTCAAATTTTAGTTACTACTTTACAGAAAATTTTATCCGGAAACCAAATAACAGGCAATTTTTTTTTTTACAATTTTAGCGCCATTTTATAAAATCAATTTCTGAAAGGGAGATTTCTTTTTCTAATATAAACGCTTTTTTTTTTTATAAAAGCCATATCGCGCAGGATTCAAAAAATTTAGTACAGAAGCAAGAAATAAAATAAAAGGGTCAACTTGCAACAATTAAAGATCATCTTGTAAAATTAAAGGGTCAACGGGCCAAAACTACCAAAACATTTCCCGAACGAAAACATAATAAGTGCATTCATAAACTTTTTTCAAATTCCATTCCAACTGAAAACTGAGGAAATAAATACGGATGCATTCTATTGCATTAAAAAAAAAAAAATGTGTGGCAAAATTTGCCTATTAGAACGAAAACCCTGTTTTATTTATTTATTTTTTAATACTATCTCTTCCCCTATACCCCTATTTATTACAGACTGTCCAACATATTTTTTACGAATAGAAATTGTTTTTCGCAGTATTGTCAAGAAATGCTTTTGTTACTACACATTTCATTTTAAAAGTTTGAGATTAATGAGTTTTTTTTCCCCAAGAATCGGAAAGTATTCCCGAGAATAATGATGTTTGCCCACTTAAAATAAGTTACAAAATATACTGGAAAGTGCATAAGTATGTATGTAAACGGGGCCTATGTTTTGAAATCAGTAACTTTGTGTAATATTGTGAATTATGAAAGAAAGGCATAACGTCCAAGCTAATTTCAAATCAATAATTTGAGGAATAAAAACGAAAAACAACTTTCGCGACTTCCACGAAACCAGAACCTTTCCGCAAGGGATTCTGGGGCCATGTTCTGGTCTGGTAGAGTCGCCGGTAGACAGTGGACCGTCAGATGGCGCTACCGTAGAAGGGAATGAATTTTCTCGTTTTTCCCTCTCTACTCGACTCTCTATGTTCTCGTATCGTCGTCGTAGCCCCGTTCCCTGCGCGCAACCTGTTTTACGTCGTTTTTCGTCGACTGCTCAGAAGCGGTCGAGAGCGTTGCCGACCATGGGTTTATACATTTATTTTGACCATGGATTCGTTGCAACGGGCTTCCAAATTTACTTATTTTGTCTCATACATTTTTATTTAGTAGGAGGAATAAATATAGATGGAAAAAAAATCATTATTATTTTCTTAACTTATGATTGAATTGCTTTCAGCTCAAAGGGAAAAAAAATACAATTGTTTTTAAACATCGGAAGTAATAAATGCACAATAACATTTCAAACTTAGCCTAGTTTATTTCTCCGGCGGCTTTTGTGCGCCACCTTGTGTATTTAGCAAAGTTGCCAAAAATTTTTCAATGCTTTTTTTGTTGTCAGAATTTGTGAATTTATAAGTCAATGTACTCTTAACATATTTGCATTGTCTTCCATAAAATCCAAAATGAATGAGTTGGTCTTTTACACCGACTTCAAAAAAAAACGGTTATCACTTCATACCGTATTTTTTTTTCTTTTTACTTTTTTTTAGCTCAGACAGAACTCTTGACCTAGAGAACCGATTTTGACTATTTTTTGCAATTACTACTATTAACTCACAATCTCTAAAAAAATTCATATATTTTGTTTAAGTCTTGCTACTCAGTTTTCACACATTTCCTGTGATCGCAGTCTCTGGAAACTTAGAATGCCACCTCAGACCCGATAATAATGCAACATTATCTAATCATATTAATTGATTATTATTTCCAATTTTAATCAAAAGCATTTTTTCATAAACTCTCTTTTTTGTAGATCAAAAAAATGCTTGCATAAATTAGAATTAAATTTCTGCAGAAGCCACTGATTTTTCTGCATAAGAATTTCTTTTACAATGTTCCAAAGTAATCAGAACGTGAAATATAACTGTTTTTAACTAATTTCATGCTAACATATAGGTGAGTCTTGTACTGGAAATTCATTATTCATCACGGTAACTGTTGAACAATGCTTTTACCAAATGTATCCCAAATTTTTAAACAATTAAAATACAGCAGTTTGTATATTCAAGGCACATTATAGATTAGAGAACTTTTAATATAAATGCTAGAAAATGCGAATCAAATGCTCTGTTTTATTTCATATTTTTAGCAGATATGTGTTCTTATTTCTGATTGGTTCATGTCTGGTATATTTCTATTAAGCATATATTATCTATAGATAGTATTTCCAGTGCATTCACAGAAATATTAATAATATTGCTCATTTCGAACTGTTATCAAGATATATTTTCACAGACATGTAAAGAAAAAAGTTAAAAGCCGCAGAAGACTATAATAATATAGCAAAAAAAGACACTATTGTTATAA
Organism: Uloborus plumipes; assembly: GCA_038373865.1. Classification (NCBI taxonomy): domain Eukaryota; kingdom Metazoa; phylum Arthropoda; class Arachnida; order Araneae; family Uloboridae; genus Uloborus; species Uloborus plumipes. The sequence continues at coordinate 136,213 of JAXGGA010000418.1, read as the reverse complement.
GCATCATGACATGATGTCCAAATGTTTCGCCAAATAAATTTAAAAAATACTGTTCGTCAAACGTTGCCGAAACAAGGTTGTTGAAGTTTAATATATTATTTAATTGTAGAACGATATCAAGAGTTGGAAATGGCGTTCAATAGATTGCATGCATAATTTTTTTACGTTGATTGAACTTTAATATATTTTCAAACATTAATTTCAATAACATATCAAGGTTTTATTCGCGATTTTGACTGTTTTTTCCGAAAAATTTAACCGAATTAATTCCGTTATACATTACTACATCAATCGGTTTTGTGCCGACTTCAGAAGTTATGTTTAAAAGCAGTATTGATGGTGTTCAAAGAATAAAACTACTAGTCACTTCATAGAGCAATTTCCATCTGAAGTTTTGAAGTTGGTACTATTTTTTTAATCAAAATTAGCTTTGTGTCATTCTTTTTAGTGTAAATGTACTTCAGAAATAGCGGGCTGTTTCCTTTACGAAACATCACCATATTTTTCACTCATATTATATTTCCATATACTATTCACCATATATTCATATTATATTTCATGCAAATGCTCTATAAAATTAATAAGAACTATCAAAGCTTCTACAATTTGAAACAATTGGCATGAAAACCTAATCCTTGTTCCCCTCTTTGAAGAATTGTGAGCGAACTTAATCAGAAATATTTTAATTTCTTCAGCTTCCCAACTAATTTATATTGCAAAACAGTGCACATTACTTTTTAGGGTAATTTCCAGCTTAAGTTTTATATAGTCGTTTCTATTTTATTTATTTATTTTTTAAATATATTTTTCACTGACTATCTGCTGTGTCAGGATCGCCTTTGCTACGCTGATAAAAAATAGTAACAAAAGTCTTTCAAGTGCCAGTGATAAACAAACAAACAAACAGGCGCGCGCCGGACAGCGCGCGTCACAGGAAACACAGTTGATTGGTCAGAATTTTAGCGTGACAGGTTTATGCGAGTCCCCCTCTGACATTAGAAGATGGACTCGTCCCATCTACTCCACTGGGACTGTCTACTCCACGAGAACACCCTCAGTCGGAAAGGGGTCTGTTTCTCGAGGAGCGGTCGTAGGGGAAAAGGGATGGTCTACTGGCGACTCCCGACTAGTGCAGAACATGGGCACTGGGGAAAAGGTAGAGAAATCGCCTTTTGTCAAAAACAGGTCTTGTTGAAAACCCGGCTTCAATGCTGCATTTCTCCTCCTTCTGCTTCACGCCGGGTTAAAGCCGGAGCGTGCATAAACGGGGCCCAACAGAGGAAGAGTCTCATTCCTTGGCAAAGAGTTTGTGATAGATAATTTAATGACACTTTTCAATAAACAATTTCAAGTCATGTAAGAAAAACAATTTTAGGCCAATAAATCTTCATTTGTGCAAACATACCAAAGTCTGTCCAATCTGGTTTTTTTAATTTTAGTTGCAGAGGTTTTTTTTTCCTTTTTTTTGAAATTTCATCACCCGTAGTTGAAACTATTGCAGATCAAGAATCCATTCTGCAGCATCGAAAGTCTCATATACACTCAGGCACATTGAAAATAGCGACCCAAGAAGAAAGCATCGGATTGAAATGAAATTTAATACACATAATGATACAGATGAGATATTCACTTGATCTCAAAATCAAGACAATTGAACGAATACAGGGTGTGCAAGGACACAAATACAGAACAACTTCAATAGCGCGTTGGACCACCTCTAGCTGCAATCCATGCCGCCACACAATCCGGCATTGAGTTGATTAGACGCCTGATGTTGTCCTGAGGCAGATGGGCTCACAAATTTGTAACAGCCAACTCCAAATCACGCACAGAGTGACACGATGGCATCTGACGTTTTAGCTGATCCCACACATGCTCTTTTGGGGATAAGTCGGGGAAGCGGGCCGGTCATGAAAGAGTCTGAAAATAACTAGGAAGTCTTGAGCAACTCTTGCTGTATGCGGACGAGCATTATCTTGCTAGAAAATTGCCCCTGGGAGACCATTTAGGAAAGGTCCTACATGGGGTCGAAGAATATCATCAACGTAACGTTGGCCGGTTAAGTTTCCACGCATCACAATTAGATTGGACCGGCTATCATAGGATATGGCCCCCAGACCTTTACACCAGCTGTGCAGGCAGTGTGACGTAGAACAGTGTGGGCGGAATTGTACCGCTCACCTGGGCGCCTCCACACCCGTACACGGTTATCATCAGTCCCTAAAACAAATCGAGACTCATCACTAAACACAACTTTTTGCCAATCTGTGACATTCCACATTGATCTGGCTTGGCACCACTGTAGACGCAGTCGTAGATCAATCTGACGATTTCTTCTTGGGTCGCTATTTTCAATGTGCCTGAGTGTATGTTAAGAACAAATATACTTTCTAAAGCATTATCTGTAGTGTCACAGCTTTCGTTAGATGCCCGAAGCTAACGCTAAGTACTTTGCAATATTGCAGTTCAGACAATTTGTGAGCCAGCCTCCTGAAACTTAATCGTCTGAATATCATTATATTTATCAGTTTAAGGGTTTCAGTTTTTATCAATATTTTTGGGATCGACACTTTTTCCTTAATTTTGGAATTTTTTCAAAAAGGCCTCGCGTGCCACTGTTCCTGCTCTGCCGTGCCACATTGTGGCACGCGTGCCGCGGGTTGGCCACCGCTGACTTGATTCACAAATTACTACTTGTGTTTTTTGCTTATTTCACTTTTGCATAAAAAAGAAAGTATTTGGTATGAACTAATTCGAAAATTGCTAAGAGGATTGTGAAGAATTTAGCAGAAGAATAAAGTGCAAAAAATCTATTGCAAAAGTAATAATGTCTGTAGCAGTTTCTGTGCGGATAACTGTTATAATTATACAAATGTACTAAAAAAATACAAAAATATTAGAAAAACCAATAATGTTTTTATTCAGATGAGAGAAAGTTAATAACGCTAACCACGTGGGGCAGCGCCATTTGATAATTTTTAGAGGCATAGCACCTCACTAGGTTATGTAAGCAAATGCCTACAACTATAGTTTCACAAAAGCCTAGCAAATGAAGAGAAAAACATATTCAAATTAACATGGCCATGCCCTTTTTGCATTAAAACAATGCTAAAACAGAAAAAATATCGTATTAATTTTCATTAAACCAATGCAATTTATGTGTTACTCCTAAACCATCTCATACTTTCGCCAGTCCCATCTTCAATTTTACCTGGCGTAGTGGACCTTCATGAAAATGAACGCTTCAGAAATAAGGTGGCCAAGTCAGAGCCGCCGAGAGCCAAGGCAGGCCCTGGTCAGTTTGATCGCCAAGCCCCATTGGCCCATAAAACTAATAAAACTAACACTACTCCGATTCCGAATCTGGCCCTATGAAGGGCCGGGCCCCTAGTTGGCTAGCTAGGTTGACATGGCTTTTCGTCGGTCATGGGGCAACTGCTATCTAGTGACAACTCGACTTTATATTCTAACATCTCATACCACCTTGACTTCAACGGGGACTGATACAACGACTACAAGAACTAGCCCAGTTGCTCGAGTACTATCTGATTTTCTTGGGTAAAACCTTCCGCGTATTTACGCATGCGTCAGGTCTTCTCTGATCTTACCAAAATAGGGGTGATAGGTAAGATAAAAATAAGGGAAAGAATAATAAGAAGCATTTTGAGCATATCGAAACAACGTGGAACGATGCTTATTTTAAATATATAGCTGAATATGTCAAAAGGATATAGCAAATGCAAGTTTTGAATTGAAAACTTCGGAAAGTTTCCACTCACAACCCATCACCCCTTTTTTAAGTGAAATGGTTCGCGAGTGCTAGGCGCAGTTTTCACGGACGGATAGTAATACTTTGTGTTTCACATCAACCATATTTTACTTTTAAAAGCTGACAGCTTTTCCAAAAGACAAACGTATCCAACGTCGAACCAATTTACATGAGAATAGCTTCCATAAACACATCTGAAGTTCGTCCGTCGCAGACACCTTTTAACCGATTTCCTCCGTCCACAACCGCTGCAAAATTTCAATGTTCCATCCTCAGGCGTGGAACGCTTTTCTCAAGACAGAACAGCTCTCTCCCCCGTCTTCCGTTTGTTGATGTTTGGGCTTTCGAACTTTTCACAAAGTGGCTGCTGCATCGCCCCCTTTCTAAAACAAACCAGGATCCGTTTTTAGAAACGATTTCGCAGACCGCCGTTCTTTTTTGGTGGGCTCGCGAAGAGGCACGGCAAAAATGTTCCATCCTTCCACAAAGAATTAATTGTGCGAGAGAAGATACATTTTGATCTTCGTTCTTCTGATTTTTTGTGCAAATATAAAGGCACTACAGGATGGTTCTCTGTTGGGTTGGAATGTCAAGGAAACTATGCTGGTTTAAAATTTAGAAAAAAAAAACAAAAAAAAGGGGCATTAAAAATTTATTTTTGTGTTTTAATCATCTTCAATGGAAGCAAAGCAGTAACAATATTGGATAGTAGAAAGAGCTCTCGGCGATTTGTTATTTCCTTTATATTTCTTAATATACTTCCAAATCTATACCCTATTTCACAAGAACTGATTGCGGAAATAAATAAAGCAGTATAATAGTTAATTATACTGTTTGTTTGGCACTGAGCTGAAAATACTGGAAATTGAGCTCTCTTGAAACAGGCTTTTTGCAGATCTTGTTTTACTTTCCTGTTTTAATTTTAATTTTATTTTTCATTATTCTATATATTTATCCCTCCCTGACAGCAGAATAAGTGAGTTTTCAATGTGTGGAGGCTTTCATGAAACAAAATTAAATGCTAAAGAAACAGCAAACAGGACCACTAAGTCTCGTCCATAATTTGAAGAAGACTCCCCGTTCAATGAGGTTAACCGTAAATGTAGCAAATGTAGGCGATATTTTAAAACAGCCACCTTTTATGTGTGCGTTGTGCTTACTTCCACGATGTCAAATTACTTCTAGTGAAACAGGATATACAGTCGAGTCTCGATAACTCGAAGCCTAAAGAGACCAGCTAAAAGTTTCGAGTTGTAGCTAGATGTAGTTGTAGGAAGTTTCCACACCCTTCTCAAGAGCCTGGGGACTACGGTGGGGCGAAAAATAAAAAGTTTTTCAGATCAACTTCTAATAGTTGCCAAAAGTTGTCTTTGGTGAAAGTTAGCTTTTGTGCAAAATTTGAGAAAAATCGGTTAATATCTTCGGGGGGCGCTGCGATCGCAAAGTTTTACTATAGCTTTGTTATGGATTTTATGGTTAAAATATCAACAAGAATGCCTTTAGGTAGTCTCTTTGCGTTTTTTTTTACTTAAAAGATGTTTTCATGCATTAAAAGCATATAAAATGACTCACAAACATTATTTTATATAATATATTTATATTTAAAAAAAATCACTTTTTTTCACGTTTTTGTTTCTTTTTAAATGCTTGAAATATAAATATATCATATAAATTAATTTTTTGTGAGTTATTTCGTATGCTTTGAATGCTTGAATATATCTTAGGAGTAAAAAAAATGCAATGAGATTAGTTAACGGCATTGTTTTTCATATTTTAACCATAAAATCCCGATAAAAGCTATGATAAAACTTTGCGATCGCAGCGCCCCCTGAAGATATTAACGGATTTTTCTCAACTTTTGCACAAAAACTATCACCAAAGACAACTTTTGGCAACTATTAGAAGTAGATCTGAAAAACTTTTTATTTTTCGCCCCACCCTACTGGGGACCCAATGAACACCTCGAGATAAAGGAATATTCGAGTTGTAAGGCACCGAGTTATTGAGACTCGACAAAAATTTTAATGATTATTATAGCTATAAATATATACTTAAGTTATTAAGAACGTGAATAGCACGTTCATCCCCGTTTCTGTTTATTGAAGAACATCGCAAAACATTTATTGAAGGCTTTTAGAATGGTTTATCAAAACCGTAAAATAGATGTCTTTCAAATAATATCGATTATCCTGGACGTGGCTCCGTCTCGCGATGCACGTAATTAATGTATCCACTTATATTGAAATTAGTCGTATTTTCTGTTGCTTGAGGACTGCAGTAGCAGCTCTTTGATTACGGGTTTTCCATAAATGTTATCAAGCTTTGAGGAGGTACTGTCCGTCCATGGAAACCGCACCTGGCATTCACGAATAGTTCCACTTAAAAAGCGTAAATGGGTTGTGGGTGATAACTTTCCGAAGTTTTCAATTTAAAACTTGCATTAGCTATATCCTCTTGACACATTCAACTAAACTGTGCATTTGAAATGAGCATCGTTCCACGTTGTTTGATTCGGCTCAAAATGCTTTTTATTGTTCTTCCCCTTATGGTTATCTTACCTAACACCCCTATTTTGGTAAGATCAGAGAAGACATGACACATGCGTAAATGCGCGGAAGGTTTTACCTAAGGAGATGAGACAGTAGAAGGGTTCACGAAATTGTGTCAGTTTGTGACAGGTTGGGGAGAGTAACAAGATGTGCGACATCAAGCCTTTTTATAAGAATATGCTAATGAATACCGTGATATGTGACAAGGGAGGTGGGGGTTGTGAGGTTAAGTGTGACACTTTTTGGCAAAGGAGGGGAGTCAAATACATCTTGAAAAAGTGTGCTACATCATTTATGGACAGCCACTTATCTTAAACAGCATAAAGTAATTATGAAACTTTAGACTAACTCCACTTTTCATAAAATTCACCGAAAAGCAAAAATAACAGTAACACAATTTCAAGGATTATTAACAACAGAAAGGTGCATAATTACAAAATGTCCAGATTTCGTGTTCTTCTGGTAGAAGCTGTTAAACAAAAACAAATTCAATTCTAGCTCAAAATTTAAAAAAGAAAAGTCAGCATCTTTTAGAAATTAAGTAAACTGAAGGCACATCGATTCAACAAGCAAATAGATAGTCGAACTGTCTTGAGGTAAATTATGGAAGACAGTTCCTCGCCATCAATCACTTCGTTGTTTTGAAAGGGTAGATAAGCACCTGATTTACGATATTGAGCTTCCCACACTTCTTTGGGTGGGGTAAGTTGGTAAGTTTCAGGCTTCTGGAAGTCAATAACAGCAAGAGCAAAATCGGACAGATGACCCGTCTTATTTTAATTTATTTTAAAATAGTTTTTCATTTCTTAGTTGGTAACGAATTCAATGAACATACATTGATATAAAAGCATTACGTTACATGTGTGGGCATAAACCAACTCAGGGAAAACCAACTGCGTTCCACAAGAGAGTTCCTTTCGTACGAAAATAATGCTTATTTTTTTTTAGTACTTTGCTCAAGAGTTGCAAGCTTTGAACCATGTCTGGGTCTCATTGATTTGTGTATTGCTTGAACGAAATAAGCATGCATCTTTGTTTTTTCGTTTTCGTTGATTATATTGGCGCAACGTGCGTAGATTCAACATATCATTAATTGATTTCTCCAAATCGCAATCTGAGTAAAAGTGTTAATCAACCTTCTCTGAATTTGCACTACATTCTAATTAAGAGCGTCTCCAGCACCTAATCTTAGAAAGGGTAACCATTACAATACGAAAAGCTCAAGAAATAGAGAAGGTGTTCCCAGGGGTGCCCACAGGGGGGGTTTTTTTAAACTATTTTAATGTAAATTATTCATTAATTTATTTTTTATCTAAATTATTTTTACATTATTATTTTTTTTATTTATTTATTTATTTATTTATTTTATTTTTTTTTTTTTTTTTGAGTGTGTGTGTGTGTGTATACTTGGAATGTGTGGAAAAAGGGAAAAAAAGCGATTCTATTCTGTGCATAGTTAGAACAAAAAAATTAATAATATATAAAAAAAATAATTATTATAATTAAAAAAAATAATAAAAATATTTTAAAAAAATAAATAAATAATATTTAAAAAATAATAATAATATTTAAAAAATAAATAAATGATATTTAAAAAAATAAATGGAATTAAAAAAAAGGATAAAAATAAAAAGCACAAGAGGCTTGTGAAAAACTTTGGAGGGGAATTCGCGCCATTGAGCTTGGGGAGGATGGGCATCCCTGGGTGTTCGTTAAAAGCCATATTTCAGCACAAATAAGGGTTCTGAGACACTCCCCTGGTATTTTCCCGGAATTAAAGTTCCAAAACGCAGTTTTAGGATATTTTTGGTCACTTGTGGGGGGAGAGGTAAGGATCCCAGGGAGTAGAATAAACAAAACGTGTTATATTAACTTCAAACGCTGCTACCTCTTCTTTTGTTCGCATTGAGACATTTTTAGCGATGTTCAACTTCGTTTAGCCCTCATTTTCTGTCTTTTTTTCTCTCTCCCCCCCCCCCTCTCTCTCTTTGGTTCTTCATTGTTTGATTTGTTAAATTTTTTGCTAGAGAAATTAATTTATTTGCAATACCATCGATGGCTTTCAGAGCATTCACTTTTTTTTTTTGCAAAACAAGAGTATTATTTCGCGTTTTTTCTGTGTGGGGGGGAGACATATACTGAATGTAAATTATTTTTCTGAAAAAAAAAAACAACAAAAACTACGTCTACTTGCAGGCAAATACATTAATTTTCCAAAGCCAGGTGAAATGGGGATGGAGGCCTCTATAACACCCCTTAGTGACGGCCCAAAAAATGCAAGGATCATGTCTGTTTTCTTAGCATACTAGAATGCGCCAGGTTTCTTTCAAAATTGCGTTTACCTTCTAATCGGTTCGTTTCCCTGTTCTTTGCAGGTTTGGTTTCCAAGTCACATCTTTCTAACCAGCATGAGTAAATAAGTTCGTCCAAAAAAGCCGATCCTACGCAAGAGCTGGAGGTATTTCGCGGATGTTAGTTCAAGTGTGGGATATATCTTTGTTCCTCTCAGAATCTCAGCGGGCGGGCCTCTCTGTCTTCTAATTCCAGCCTTCCCTCGAACTGCGTCGGGGGTAAGGCTCTGGATCAACATCGTTAGTCCTTCACAACCACTCCGGTCCTGATGCCGCGGCGACACTTTTAACTACTTTCTTCGTCACCCCTTTTATAACTCATCTTTGAGTTGATGTATCGTCGTCGCAAGGTCGGAGGAATCCGAGAGCAAGATTAGATAGGCTTTTCGAAGAAAATGACTAGTGAAGGAATTAGGCCTGGTCAGTGGTGGCTCGTGAGTCATTTAAACGGAGGCTCACGGAAGAAATTTCAAAATTTAAATCCGCAGATACGACGTTACTTACAAGTAATTTGTGCCATATATTTCATTTAATTCATTTTATTTCTAATTCCGGCCTTCCCTCGAATTGTGTCGGGGGTGAGGTTCTAGATCAACATTGTTAGTCCTTCACAACCACTCCGGTCCTGATGCCGCGGCGACACTTTTAACTACTTTCTTCGTCACCCCTTTTATAACTCATCTTTGAGTTGATGTATCATCGTCGCAAGGTCGGAGGAATCCGAGAGCAAGATTCGATAAGAGTTTCGAAGAAAATGGCTCGTGAAGGAAGATGGCTTGGTCAGTGGTGGCTCGTGAGTCATTTAAATGGAGGCTCACAGAAGAAATTTCAAAATTTAAATCCGCAGATAGACGTTACTTTACTTACAAGTAATTTCTGCCATATATTTCATTCAATTCATTTTACTTCTAATTCCGGCTGTTGTTTTTGTTGTCTTGTGCCAGCTAGGCTCTCAATTTGGGCTGCGCTGCCTCACTTTTTCAGCTGTACCATAATTTAGTGTGAGATCCGACTTCCACAATACACACATATGCCACACGGACCCGTTTTGTAAGGCGAGCATCCATTCACGGCATAATAACACATTCACACAAAGAAAGGACAAGGGCAGTAGAGGGTAAGTACATCCACGCCAGAGCCAAGATTCAAACCCGAATCCTCGCCATCCGAATCAGGATTCTCTGACCACTAGACAAGGTAGCCGACTCCAATTCTGGTCTTCCCCTGGAACTTCAGGAGGTGAGGTTTAAGATCAACAATCAATATCGTTAGTCCTTCACAACCATAAAAGTCTTGATACCTCAGCTACAGTTTTAACTCATTTTTAACTGAAGATCTGCAATGCGACTTGTATACACAATGCGATGCTTCGAAGATTTTAAACTTTTTTTTTTTCTTTTTTCTTTTAACAGGCGAAGTTTTCGTCGAACATGTGGCTCATTGGACAGAGGCTAGTACTGTGGTTTTAAACTGAAGTGAAATAATTGCGAAAAAAATACAGGGAAAGAAATATAATTTTCGATGAATTTAACAATAGATTGGATAAGTAGTCATTTTTAACTGCTTTTTGATTTCAACTAGGGTTCAAAAAATGTATTTAACCACGCAATAAAGATTATTGTGATTTTTTATACAATACATGAATGTATTTATTAGGAGTTGTAGTAACCTCGCCCCCTCCGCCTTCATTTCTGCTATATTTATGTGTATTATAGAAATTTCCCAAGCAGTGACTTGGTGGGCAATCTAGTCCTATAAATGTTTTAGGGGGAACCCTTGCAATGAGTCTTCTAACTTAACGGCAAATGTTTATGAAGCTGACATCGAGTTTACAGGCAGAAATGGATGCATCTATCAATTTTTGGGATGCTAGATTTGCAGATGTCTGTACCATTCATATCAAATCATTCATCAAAATAACCTCTCATATCTACCCCCCCCCCCTTCCAGTTCATTCAAATAGACTCGTCCTAACCGAACGCTTGCCAACTCACAGCAACCATAGGCAGAAACGTCCTAGCCGTAACCTTAAAAGTTAGGATCACTGTGGAGAAGCATAGAGACAGTTTATCGCTGACCAGGTCCATCCTATGTTGCAAACTTTGTTTTCTGCAAGACATAGAATTTTCCAAGATGATAATTCACCAGCGCGTCCATGCAGCGTAACTCGTCCAATCATGGTTTGATGAACACGAAGATGAAGTTAAATATCTGCATTGGCCAGCACAGTCACTTGACCTTCATATAATTGAGCCATTATGGTCTATTTTAGAACCATCGATATCCCTCACCAGCATCTCTCTCAGAACTCTTACAATATCTCGATGAAGAATGGTACAGAATTCCACTGAGCAGTGTCGTATGAATCGATTCTTAGGTGAATCCAAGCTATCACATGGCAAGGGAAAGGTGGTCCTAAAACATACTAATAAAGAATTGTTTATAAACGTCAAGTGTTTCCATTATTATGATAAATACCTGTATGTATTTATGTAATATATATATATATATATATATATATATATATATATATATTAACGTAAAGAAAGTAGTTGAAGAATTATATAAAACAGAAAAATAAACTTCACCACACAAGTCAAAGGGCGCCTATGGCAGCTCTTTGAAACTGGTAGCAGACATATATATATATATACAGGGTGTCCACTCCAATCGTGGACCAATAGCTAATTTCTAAACCGTTAGAGATAAGCAAATAGTTTATTTAGAAAAAAATCTCCAAATAACGAAAGGAATTTTGGGTCTCTTCAATGTTTTTCAAAAAATCAAATTTTGAAAGAGTTACGAAATTTAAATTTTTATACAGCCACCCAGTCCTATCAATCATATTTAACAAAACATTCTTGACACTGTAACGTTTAAAACTAAAAAAAAATCACTCTTCTACCACAAAAATTGACCGAGTTATGACGTTTTGAAAAATCAAGATTTTGCATTATTTCATGACGTCATCGAGAGATCGCTTAAGGGACCGTATGCGAAATCATTCAAAATCTTGATTTTTCAAAACGTCATAACTCGGTCAATTTTTGTGGTAGAAGAGTGATTTTTTTTTAGTTTTAAACGTTACAGTGTCAAGAATTTTTTACTAAATATGATTGATAGGACTGGGGGGATGTATAAAAATTTAAATTTCGTAACTCTTTCAAAATTTGATTTTTTGAAAAACATTGAATAGACCCGAAATTCCTTTCGTAATTTGGAGATTTTTTCCAAAATAAACTATATGCTTATCTCTAACGGTTTAGAAATTAGCTATTGGTCCACGATTGGAGTGGACACCCTGTATATATCTATCTATCTATCTATATATATATATATATATATATATATATATATATATAGTTTTGTGTGTGTGTAATGCATATAAAATATATATTTTCAACCCCCCCCCCCTCCCACATACACATCGCCACCCTTCCTACTTCCCCTATAAAAATTTAAATGACAGCTTTATCTCTTGAAGAAAGTCGCAAAAAGTCGTCCATCCAAAGGTCCAAAGGTGTCTGCGGGGATCATCAGAATCCGTTCTGCAAGACTTGCCATCTCCAAAAAGTGGGTCATGGAAAGTGGTTGATCCACCAGGTGTCACTGCGACCGCCACCATCCCCGATCCTATCATCGTCTGCAGGTTCCGATTCGGCAGAACTGGTTCTCGACACCGAATCGAACATGAAGTCGGTAACGGTTCTCCTCGGCACCTTGGTCCTCACACTCCAAGTAAGATCTCTTTTCCCTTTCGTTACTCTAAACTGTGTTTCCCGAACCCATTCTACATTCTACTCAGTGAAGCCCCAAAAGTACTTCGAAGCATTTTAAAGATTTCGAGATACGAAGTCTTTAGTTAAAAGAAAAAAAAAACATAATAGTACAAATAGAGCAGTGAATTCATGCAGTAACTTCTCGTTATCTCACGTATTCTGATACATCTCGCTTTCCATCCATCGCTTGAGAAATTGGAGGGGAAAAATTATTAAATTTACTGCGCGGTAAAAAAAAAAAAAAATGCTTATGACAGTGTGACATGATTCCTGCTGATTCTTACTTAAAATGACTACTGAATTCAAATGTACGCACCGTTTTCCACCAGCACGACCCACTTTTTGAAAATGACTCCCCCTATTTTTTTTTTTTTTTTTTCCATTTTTCGGCTGTTTCGCAGCCATTATTTTTATTTGGGATTGAAGGGAGCATTATATATACCGTTTACATTCTACTGAGAGCCCAGAGAGGCAAAAAGTTCAAAAGCAGGAACTTTGGAGCAAGGGGGAGAATCACGTGGGTTTCCCCCCCCCCCCCAAAAAAATAATAATTTCATCAAAAAAATTTTCTTTTATATTCAATGTTGAACCAAAGTAGCCGCTTAAGATCCTCGGAAAAACTCTCCCGCCGTGAATAAAAATTCAAAAATAAAAATAATAACATGATATTTATTAAATAAATCGTTGAAACATTGCATTTTTCACACAAGTGTCCATCGTAGATCTTAAGTAAAGAACCTGCAAGTTGTAGATACTTATAATAATTCAAGCTACATTCCCAGATGATTAGGATTAAAAATGCAATAAAGTATACTTATAACATAGTATTAATTTATCGTTATTTCTAGGGATGCACTGCCCCTATTGTATATCACTATATCAAGAAGCGGTAGAAAAGATAAGAAAACTCAAAAACAAAAGGAACATTTTGTGGATAAGAAATGATTCCTACAGAGATTAAAAAAAAAAATAGACCTATATAGTCGAACCTGATTAAAACGAACTCCATGATACCTTTAAAATCACTTCTTATCTGAAGAACAATACATCACGAACTATAAGGCTAGTGTCGGAAATTTAGTTTCTCTTAACAGTAATTCGTCTTGTTCTAATGAACAAGGTTCAACTGTATAAATAATTTAAATGTCTCGGGAAAACGTTCAAGTGTAGGAGAGTCATTAGTAGTGGGAGCGTAAGAGAGAATTAAAATGAAAAGTAGAAAAATTCACTGATCAATGGAAAGTTTTGATATTGAGGAAAATATATATTTTGAAACGGAAAAGAAAGAAAAACGTTTAAAAACGGTTGAAAAAAAGATTTCTTGAGAACTAAGAGGAAATTCTAATGGCCAAGATAAAAATCCCTATTAATTAAGAAAAAGGTATGAATGATAGCATTGACGGGGAAGGGGACTACTTTAAAGGTGAAAGAGTCCTACCACTAAACGACAAAAGAGGTTCATATCTTGTAATAAAAAAATGTGTAACTGAAGGATGCACTTCGTCTACCTAAGAAAAAAGGAATTAAAATTAAACAAAGGAAAAAAATTCTAGGCATATTCATGAAGACATAGTAAAGCAACCATTTCCTTCTCTTGTAACTCAGAGAATAAATCAGGGCTTCGGAGGAAAATTGCCGATTCCGGCCACTGCCGTGGTCCGGCTCTGGCTCCGACCTAATATTTCGGAACTACCAACTCCACCGCCAGGACTCTGATTCTCCCTCCTCAGCCATATCGGAGCTAAGGAGTAGGAGGGAAATTGACTGACTCCCGATTTTTGGAATTTCACAATTTTTGACTCCCAACTTCAATCCCGACTCCTTTACCCCAACATCAGTCCAGCTTGAGGCTCCACGATTCTGACTCCGACTCCGCAGCCCTAGAATAAGCACATGTCGCACGCCTAGAAGAATACTGTCACAACTCAAAAACAGAAAAATTTAAGATGAGGAAAAGAAATTGATATATTAAAGCAATTAGTAATAGTGCAGTCTATCATACATTAGGTTAGATCAGTGGTTCTCAACCTTTTCACGGCTAACGCCCCCTTTACAAGTGAAATTTTTTCCAACGCTCCCCTCATATTAAAGTTGAAGGGGGGTACGAAACGAGGATTAAAGTTTAAAATAATATCCTTCCAGAATTTTACAAAACGGTTAAACAAGATATATTTTTCCTCATTAGTCATTATTAGAATTAAAACGACGAATGTAGAAATAAAAAAACAAATCTGGGATTAAAAATATTTATCTTAAAAAATAATAACGATATAAAAGGAAAAAATAGAAATAAGCAAGCAAAAAAAAAAAAAAGAAGAAGAAGGAAACAATCAGATGCAAAAAAAAACAAGCAAAGCATTTCTTTCTCATTCAAAGTATGAAAGGAACATTTAGAAATATATGTGAGTGAGACATTTGTTCTTGGTGGGGTGGTTTAAAGCCAGTTTCCTCACGGTCGGTTTAATATTTTTTGTAAAGTGAAGAAGTCTCCTCTTGGGACGATTTGGATTCGATTTCTATATCTTGTAACTAGGTCGGTGTCGATACTTAATCCTCATTCGACGACGTAGGAAGAGGGGAATACGATTAAACAAATTTTGGCTTTTGCTCACAGTCCAGGATAAAGGCTACTAATGTCTCCTTGCAGACAAAACCCTGTAAGATTGTTAACATTCTAGAAATCAGCTTTTCAAGTTTCAGTGGTTGAAAGTTTCACCAATTCTTACTGATATTGAACATTTGCTGTCTCAATATTTTCAAAAGGGTTCATGACCCATTAAGGAACGTTCAGAGACAAAAATATCCTCAAAACGCTCAGAGAAATATTAGTGCAAAGACTGAAGATATTAGCAAAAACGTGAGCGTCATCGAAAGAGATTTCACTAAAAATAAGTCATGAAAATAAGTTAATGAAGTGAGCAAAAGCCAAAGTTAAAAAATTTCAAACAAAATAGTCAAACTGAGCAGGCACTCTAAGCATTGAAAATACGATTGCCAGGTAGTTAGGAAAATAACCAAACTGAGAAAAATTGCCAAATTGCAAGAATGCCTTGACCCATCGAGATATTTTGGATATATTTAGGGTAGACTTACTTTCTCATAGGTATTAAGCTAACTTATGAAAACATGGTGAAAGAAAATTAAGAAAGTAAAAAAAAAATCAATGACTTTTAATGTTCTGCCTAAAACGCAATTCGTGGGAGACACTCGAATACGATTGTGTGAATCTTTTTCATAGTATTTTGAATCCCTCATTAAATTTCGCCAATAGACATTGAAATCTGGTATCTTAAACGGGGAATTGGGTTCAGTCTGAAAACCAGTTTCATTTAGCAACAATCAAAATAGGCGCCGGAAACTTAAGAACTTAATTTGACCATTTTCACCTACAGATGCAGGACGTTATTTTTACATGCATTATAATTACTAAAAAATGTGTTATTAAATTTTTTTACAGCTATTAGAAATAACATTGCTATGGTAAAACGAATCAATCAACAGTTTGGCTAAAAATAACCAAACGATGATGTGGCTAATGCTTTTGAATTTTATCTAAATATGTGTGATCAAAATTAGCCAAATTGGCTAATGTTAGATAAAAACATGCAACCCTGATTGCAAACTGCAATTTATTGCAAAGAGTCGTCATTAGGTAAAGCTGGACCGCGGAGAGATGGTGGGTGTGACCGTGAAGTGGAAACGGACTGCTTTATTTTGTAATAGGTAGCATCAGAGAGACCACACAGGAAGTAAGAATTTTAATGCACGAGTAAGTAAAGAATAACTTATTCCTATTTCCAAATGAAAAAGGTCCTTTTCCGCTTCAAGATCATCCGTGGTCAAGCTATAACATTCTCTATCATGATTGTCGGACGCATAAGATCACTAAAAAGTCAAATCTCTATTAAAAAAGAAAAAAAAGAGAGAAAGAGAGAGACAGAAAAGGAAAAAAAGATAAGCAAAAAAGAGCTAAACTATTTTAATAAAAAAACAGTCACCTCCGAAAAACGCAAGGAAATAAGTTTAAAGAGTCCAGAGTGCATAAGTTTATTTTATCGCAGGCACAAATAATTCAAGTTGGATTCTTTATTAAATACAAAATTTAATTTTGATTTGAAAAATTAAAATGAATTCGAATACATTTATTGTCCTCTGACACCCGAATTTTGCCACCGCCCCCCTATCGCCCAAAATATACCCACCGCCCCCCTACTGCCCAAAACATGTTCACCGCCCCTCAGCATCTCCCCACCGCCCACAGGGGGGCGGTACCGCCCCCGTTGAGAACCACTGGGTTAGATCATTTCGGCTCATTTGCTTTCATAATGCTTTTAAAATAAACGTTTCTTTTTGACTTTTAAATCATGGCTCTGGGTACATCTCTGAACATTCGGAGTTTCGACTTTTGAATTGTGACAGTATTCTTCTAGGCGTGCGATGTGTTCGAATTCTGGATCTTCCAATCCGGAGCCAGGCCCAAATTATACCTGCGTCCCACCATTTTTTACAGAGATCTTCAAATCACGCTTTTCATGCAAATTCAAAAATTATTGTTGAATCTTCAATTGCAATGACGCGTTTTTCAGCTCGAAATATAATTCTGATTGAAATAACTATTCATCATTTTGTTCTTAATGTTTTATACGTTTAAAAGAGTGCTTACAACTGAGATTGAGTGAGAGAACTCCCACTCAAGACTCAAGAATTCCGGGGGGGGGGAGCCTGAACATAAATTCAACATTTAAAAATTCCTAAAATCCATTCATTTATGAAGAGGAGGAAAATGATACTGTTTTAGTTTCAGTAAACAATGATCATTTCCATCAATGCTTACGACTTCGTACCAACGTGATAACAGCTCGTAAATTCCATTTTTGCAAAATATCTTATCTTTAGAAGCAAAGAAACCGGTTTGTGCTGTTTTGACACCTTCTTCATTTTGAAATTTGTTTCCCGCTAAAATTTTTACTAAGAGAAAAGTGAAAATCGGAGAGTGTAAGATCTGGTAACTGGGGAGTATGGGAAGAGGTCGGAGATGTTCAACAGAAAGCAAATCATAATGCTCCACAACATGCCAAACTACATGCAGTTCGGCGACTTTCCAGAAAATCACAGAGCTATAGGGTGAGGAATTCTTTCTCAGCCACCATATTTATCAGACCTCATACAATCCTATTTTCATTTTTTTTCATTGCTAAATTTCTGGTTAAAAAATAATCCAAAAACGTCAAAAAGCAACTTCAAAGCAAGCATCAAAAGTTCTTCACAAGACAAGGTGCTCTCCTCAAATTGCTGTTTCACTAGTAAGAAGTCATAAGCAACGATCATACAGTTATATCGAACAATAAATATCGTTAAATGAAGAATTTGTATTAGAAACTGCAACATTTTCTTCTTCGTAATAGGACAGAGCTTCAGGTAGACCTAATATATATGTAGAATCCGGGACATATTTAACACACCTAAAAGTTCAAGCATTGAAAGTTGAAAATACGTATTACTAAAATCAAGGCGTATGCTTTGGAACTTGATGCAGCTTCGTATCTCGAATAAAAATTTATCATCGTAGAAAAGGGGAGGGGGGAGGGGGAGCTATTTGAATTTTAAAAATGTTTTTTATAAGTGGTGTGAAAGATTTTTTTCAATTCTAAATGTTAAACATTCAAAAGGTTAAAAAATCAAAGTAGTGCATATATTTTCTTTCCATCTCATCTTCCGTCTCGCCCTTTCAAAGGTTTTAGCGGAATTAACCTCTGTTGAGTATTTAATTTCTCTATCAGAATGAACGTCATTCCGCTAAAAATTGTCGAGGAGCATTTACATGCTTAGAAAAGAACTCCAGGAAATATCTCTTGTCTAAAGAACACATAAGTTATTTAATATATTTGCCTGCTTGTCTTTTTATGCGTTTTTAAAAAGTAGACACAGGTCATTTAGGGGCTCAGACAGGGGCCACTGACCTCTTAAACGATGGTCTTGAAACCACATGTTTTTAATCGAGCCCAGGTACCGAGATGTACCAAGTCAAAAATCTCGTGGGAAAATTAAAGATACGAAAAAGGTTCCAGTATTTCATGAGTTACTTTCGGTTTTTAAACTTCTTATCGAGCTCAGTCTACCGTAATGAACTAGCTTGTAAAAACAATGTTTTTGATAGATTTATGGGCAGGTAATGATTTCATTTCACTCCCCGCTCAAGGTGATTACCAAGGTCCTTTCCTTTTGACTTCTCGAAGTTAAAAGTTAATGGAAAGCGGCTTTTCATGCATCGGTGGATGCAGACGGTAATTCCACAGTTCCTTGCTAGTTCTTTTTTTTTTTTTTTTAACAGATGATTCATAACCTTTTCGTGCTGTTTAACCACCTTGTTCCATTATCCACAGAAGACGTTAAAAAGTCCAGTACAGTGGCAAATTACAGGTTTAGGGGACCGCGCCATTGCACTTTTAGGACCAAATATTCCGTGACTTAAAAAATAAAAAGGAAATACTTTTTAAAAAATCTTTTTCAGAGCCCTATGTAATAGTGGCCCCTCACAATTGCGACATGGTAAATCTGCCACTGGTCCTATACGAGCAGGGTAGAGCAAGCCCTAAGTAATGCACTGACCAACCGGGCCCAGATTTCATTTTGCCAATATCTGTGGTATGATTCACAGTGTTATGTCGACATTTACCCGATTTCGAACTTTCATGAAAACATAAATCTGCCTCTGTTTGAGGAACATCTATCTATGAGACGCGTAATTGAATCTTTTACATTTTCTCGCATCGGTTTATTAGTTTTAAGGTAGATTTTGAGTAAGTTTAAAACGAAGACCGTACATTATAGAAAACAGTTTTATGTTCAAACCGAACTAACTTCTACGAGGACTGCTACCTGTCATTGAAGTTATAAACTATATCCGTCTGAAAGACGTGTATATCAAAGAAGGGTTGACTAGGCGGCTGGTGCACCAAAAAAGTGGGGGATCAAAAGAAACGTATGCGGGAGGGGGGGCAGGAGGCAGCACCTCTGAGGCCTGTTTTCTTTTTAGAGTTTTGTTACATCATTGGATTTTAATTTTAATGATTAAATGACCCATTAAAAAGGTGAGATACATGCCCTCAAAAGTTAAAACGGATGGCCACCGTAGGCATCCGCCTTCTAGGTTCTAATCTCATGAAATAAGCTGAAAAAAGTCCATTTTTTGGAATTAGCAGTTTTTACTTTTGTAAAATAAATCAGCACACTGAGTAATAAAAAAGAATTCTGATTGATCATTAGTTTTTTATTCTGAAAAAGTGAGGAGCCAAGGCCCCTTTCCTTTTGAAAGTGAGGGGCAGTCGCCCCCCTTGCCCACTGTACGAGCCGCCTATGGGTTGACTTGTATAAGACATGTGTCCAGGTCGTACCGCTAGAAGTCGATGTTCAGAAATTGATTTAAGCGGTTCTATATAATTGACCCATCGTCGTTTCTAATGCAAGAAAACTGCTGAAACATGGTTTCCGTAGATTCCACTCACCGACAGCAAGAATCGGATCAAGCTTAAGTTGGAACTAGGACCTAGAAGAAATTAGTGTCCTCCTTTCACATCACATAAAAATTCGCATTTTTCCAGCTGTTTCTTAAAAAATAATCCAACATTTATACCTTATGGTGCTCTCGATTATTTATTATGGTGCTCTCTTCCCCTTCCTTTTTCCTTTACAAGTAGGTTTGCAAAAATATTTGTATTATTTCAAATAATAATAAATATTTATAATGAAATCATGAAATTTACAGCCTAAATACACACACACGCAAGCAAGCACAAAAAAAGAAAGAAAGAAAGAAAGAAAGAAAGAAATTTACCCTCTTTTGGTGCCCATGTCCATGGACCCGAGGGACCATTTGTTAATCATACCCTGACTGGCAAGGTGAAGAAGGTCCAGATTGATGATCACACAATGACCCTTTTCGTCTTTAGTCATTCTTTTTCTGGACTCAACAACATGTTTATGTTAAGCTATTCGTTTAAGAAACCAAAATCTATGCTCTGATCTTCGCACATTGTCCAGGAAAAACTATAAAAATGTGATTAACTTAAAAACTACTTAATTAAAAGTGATAGCACCATTAATTATAATTAGTTTTAAAATATTTTGTTTTAAGTAGTAAATTGTTGGCAGTTTATTCGACTAACATTAGCCTTTTGAAGCAGAAATGGGACACCTGTGTCCCACGGAACAAAACACCAATTTCCCATGAAGAGTTTACCTTTTACGCAGAAAGGGACACCGTTGTCCTAAGCTGTATTACACAAACAGAAAATTATTAAAATGCTCAATATAATATTTTGCCCTTATTTTGACGTTAATTAATACAGCATAACGCACAAAGTATTATTAAAACGTTGATAAAAATTCTGCGTCAAAGGGTTAAACTGAAAGCAGTCATCCCACACAAATATTCCAACAATGGAGGGGAAAACTTCATCACGTCATTGTCCTCTCCAACAATACAAGATGATCAGATACTTAACTGAGTAATTCTCATTACTTATTAAATTCTCCGTTAACTAGCTCTTTTCACTGCACATATCATTCCAACCTTCCTTTAACCAGAAATATTGTTCATATTCTACATCATCCAGCTACTCGCAAGAATCTCCATAAAATAATACTTTTACTCAGCACTCAAATAGAAGACTTCAAAATTCCCGCCTAAAAACTTTAATAGAAATATTTTTGCCTGTTTCTGTACTCATCGATTTTTTTTTTTTTTTTTTTTTTCAAGCATTTTATGCGTTTTTCTGTGTAAAATATTGTCCAGTCTATACGTTCCCCAGCGGGCGCTTGGTCGTTCGTTGGTTTTTCTTTTCCTCCCATTCACCACATCCGGTTAAACCCTCATCAGAGTAGGTACGGTGGTGACTGGTGGGGTTTAAATAAATAAATAAATAAAATAACTGAGTAATTCTGCAGATTTTTTTCACAGGGAACTTCAAATTTCGTAAAATTCTGCAGATGTTTTTGAGAATATCATTTAAATTCATTTTTTTTTAATTATTTTGGGGAAAAGGTTATTCAGGCTAAGTGATGTGAGCTGAAAAAAAAGACAGTCTGTCGAAAAGAGGAACTGGGTCTGGACCCCTGGACCCTCCCCTTAGTTACGTCCTAGCGCAAAGGGAAATAATGGCTTGTTATGACCATAATCACCATAGGAGAAAATGCTGGCTAGTTGTGACTTTAAAAAAAAAACCTTCTGCAGGAGAAAATTCTAGTTTGTTGTGACTGACTTCCACAAAGAGAAAACTTTTTCTCATTATCACACTGCCAGAGACTTTTTGTCATGTTATGACCAAAAGACTCCAATAGGAGAAATTTCTAGGGAACTGATGACCAAATCCCTACAAGGAAAAAATTATTCTTGAGATTCCCCCCCCCCCCCCTCTGAAAAAAATTCTGCCAGTGCCAATGCCCCATACCATCTTGCAGTTCACCGTTTGGATTCCCGTTGAGGAATTCGATTCTCCACCCTTCCCACGAAATTATCTAACAGCTCTCTCGTCTGGGAGTCATCGAACGTGTTCGCCTACCCCGTCCAAGACACTAGAATTGCCACTTCTGCGGAAAGCGTGGGATTTCGGGATCTAGTTCTGATGCGGCCGGAATGGAGCCAAGGTCGATTTGTGTTCGAAAATCGGAACAGGAACCCGCGAGAGAGTGGGCACCGTTGACATTGGATTGACCTCATAAAGGAGTCGAATGCAAATGAGGGCCTCACTTTGTTTCCAATTTCCATATTATTACGAATACCGGGTGTTTACCAGCAAAATCCAAGAAGTGGGACAGGTCGTTGTGTTGGAGGATACTGTTGTGCACCGTAAGTCCGGGGATACCTAGCACCTTTACATTAGTGACAAAAAAAAACACGTTTTCTCTGTTAGCTGGAAAACTGATAATCACTTCTGAATATTTTGGTCATTGGCAAAGTGAGCTATAGTCCAAGATTGTTGGCATTTTTTCACGACCGAATCCACTTCAAAACCGATTTAAAAAAAAGTTAGAGTTGCTAAAATCAAACATTGAGGAAACAAATTTTCTTCGTAAAGCTTAGTTGTTTGGTTACAATTTTGCAAGCAAGGTAAAATAATTGATTTTTGTAGGTTACCAAGAGCAAACAAGTGATGTGCGCTTTTAATACAATTAGTCGAATTTCGACAACAAGCACTGCAATCAATTATAAAAATATATTTAGGGGAGCACACTTCTTTCCCCCTGCAGGGTCAAAACTAACTTGTTAAAAATTTTACAGATTTAAGGGTCTCCAGATCATAGCCAAACGGCCGTTTTGCATGTTTGAAAAGTCATTTTCAAATTTGTGGACTCCAGTAACATTTGTTCTTTAACTTCGTGCTTGAACTAAATTTAGCCTAGGATTCTTGCAAAATTAAAAATTCTTATATCGCCTGCTCAAATTAATGAAGGATATTGCAATAATAGTCATCTTGTGCAGGCAAAAAAACTCTTTTGTATGACATAAAATGTTAAGAAGTGTGAGAAATCTTTCATCCCCTTAAATGTTGATCAGCATGAATTTTTAACTTTTTTAATCAATTACAGGGGGGAGGGACCTTTTTGAAAACATGAAAAACCCTCCGAGGTGCAACCCGGCTCTACTTTGTACCAAACACGAATGTGCTATTGGAAGGATTCCCTGGACGTGGGACAGCAAGAGACAGAATTTAAAAATTTCTTTGCATTTTTTTTTTTTTTTTTGAGTATACAAAAATAACAGCTATGTATATTGATAAGAATTTTTAATGTCATGTACAAACTGCTACAGTTTTTAATGATGTTATAAATTTCTTACAATGAAATTCCGCTAAAGTGTTCATTCGCTGATCGGACCACCCTGATTATTGATGTGTATTTGTCCGCAGCTCGTGAACTGTGATCCCGTGCGTCAACGACAGAACTATGGCTATGGGAGGCCAAAAACACAAGTGGACAGTGAATTCCAGTCAGAAAAAACAAAAGGTACGTTAACCCTTGGTTTATTTATTTATTACTTTTACCAAGGCTTCACTAGATAGCGTTTTATACAGGCTGTATCATTACTCAAAACATCAATGGTGAAGATTTGCCCGCTAGAGAGCGCTGAACAAGGACCACCCAAATGTTTGTTTTCATTTTTTAGCATATTGTTTCTGCTGTAAAAAGCGATGTTTATCCTGTCTTTAAGGGTTAAAAAATATTGATATAGTTAACTGAAGTAGAGTACACAGTGAATTGATGCCGAAGGCCTTATTAGTACTGCTTTTTAGGGGAAATAAATTCCCTTTTCTGGTAAAGATATACAACCAAACGTTTTATACGACCAACGGTATCATGGCGAACTGTGGACTGAATTTTAAAAAGTTCTATGGCAACCCGTTGGTAGTATTGGCTCGCTTAGCGAATAGATTCGCCATTTATCGCTCTGCGGTGCCAGTGTCGTTTCATAGCTAATTAATAATTAGAATCAATTAAAATGAAAAATAATTCGCTAACTAATTAAAATAAGCCGCTAAAATGCAGAATAAACCAACAAATAAAACAAGCTTTTCAATGACGTTCAAATATACTAAAATAGAATTGAATGCCAAATTGTAAAATTTTCGCCAACAAATTAACTTTTAATTTTGTCTTATATTTATCTGATTTGTATGTAATATTAGGTACCATAAAATTCGATAGATGTCGCTGGACAATGACCACCGTTTTTATCCCAAGGATTTTGATCAAATGAAACAGTCTGTATAAAACGCTATCTAGTGAAGCCTTGCTTTTACCATAAACTTCAAAAATCTGAGTAAACCCCAGAAGCCCTAAAGCAATAACTCAGTTACACTCCATTTTGAGCTACAGTGGCCGCCGCTTACTATGGTGATCAAATTTATGTCACATTTATTCCAAACAGTTTTGAGTCAAGAAAGCAGCCGACTCAATAAAGCTAGATATCGTTCTGTTTTTGACTATTTGATTCATTAAAGCGACTGATTCAGTTAACCGTCGTCCGCTGTATTAGCAAACATAATCCATAATCACTATGGCTTATCGGAACTATAACCAGGGAACTATACAAATTGTGTAATACTGAAAAAAGTTTAAAATAAGTTTCAATTGATAGAGCATCAATATATATTGATATAAAATTCAATAAGGCCAAAATAATTTCACGGACTTCAAATTTTTCCCCAGATTGCATAGAGAGGCCATTGAAATTTTCAAACACCCAAATAATTTTAACAAGAAGGAGGAAGAAGTAAAAGTTAACAAGCTTTGGCATCCAGTCATCTGTCAATCCCGAGCCGGAAAGTAGAGGGCGCTGCGTTTACAATTTAAAATCTTGCTGCAGTTCGAAATTTCGCATCAGTCGCCAAATAAATCAACGACACCCACTGAAGATGATCGCCGCAGTTGCAATTGAAACGTATGGATTAAAATTCATCCAGACCACGGCACAACAGCCCGGAATCCGTAACTAGTAGCGACTAGGACTGTTTACGCGAGTAACCAAATCGGGGTTTTCACCCCTCTGTATCTCAGTCCCATAAAGGTCCTTAGAGTTCATTTTTGGTATACTCAATCTCCAGCGGCCCCTGACGGCACATACTAAAGCAAAACATCCAGGACCCTCAGGGGGAGGGGTGATATATGTTATAAAATCGCTATTTTTCGCACTTTTTAAAAATTGTTTGACAGGGGTCCAGACTAAACGGTAACTCGGATTGAGCTCTGCTTTTGCACCCACATTTATTTTGTCCCAAAGCTCGGCATAGGGGGTTTTTCGACCCCCACCCCCTCCCCCCTCGTTTTTATTTTCCGTATCTTTTCTCCCCGGGGGTCTTTAGTGTTGATTTTTGGTATGAATATTCTCGATGAGACATTGAGGACATTTTCCCAAAGTTTACCCCCCCCCCCGGGGTCATCGCACCCCAGAGTTATTAATTCCTAAAATTGGTCCGATTTCTATCTACTAGCTCTGTTCAACATCTGAGCATTTATGTTTTCATTGTTGGGCCACGAGGAAAGAAAACTCAATGATTTATAATTTCATCTGTTGCCAGTTTCTATTTGTTAACAAATAAAATATTTGTAATTGATTTTATTGCATAAGGCTTTTAAAAGGGATGTTCAATTTAGTTCATTTTAATATGAGATCGGCAGTAAGGGTTGGGGTTTTTTTTTTAAAAAAACTTTTAATTTAGGGCCGAATTCAAGTGAAACACCATTGCAGTCGCTTCGAGGCGATCGCATATTGCAACCGCTACTGTAAGTCGAATTCAAGTGAATTCGTTTCACTTGAATCCAAATTTTGGAATTTGCGATTGCATTGGTGAGTTGCGATCGTCCGTGTTTCACTTGAATTCCTGCCTTAATCGTAGTATTGTTAGCAACTAGCTTTGTTTTGCGTCGGTTCGGGTGGTACATTGTGATTGATTTCAAATTTATCCTAGACTGAAGAAGATCCTTGAACTTTTGCACCAAATGCATGCTGCCAAGAAAACCACAGATGTCGGACCGCCAAGAAAAATGCTGAAGGGAAAAAAAACATGCAAAGTAAATTTTGAAGAGAAAAAAAAAACAGGCAAAGAAATAATATTAATGCAAAAACATGTGATATCTCCCCAAAAACAACAGTGTTGTAAAAAAATTCCCCGCCAAGAAAACCTTAAATACTCAGCCTTAAAAAGTTATGATATCGAGTTTTTTCGCCAAGTTTGTGCCAAACTACAACTAACCTGTATGTATAGTTCTTTTAAATTGTTTTCAGTCCTGCCAGGCGGGAAGTTTTTACTCATTAAGCAACCACCTCACAAGACAAAGCTTCCCTCCTAGCAAAACTGAAAACAATTTAGAAGAACTATACATACAGGCTAGTTGTAGTTTGGCACAAACTTGGCGGGAAAACTCGATATCATAACTTTTTAAGGCTGAGTATTTAAGGTTTTCTTGGCGGGGAATTTTTTTACAACACTGTTGTTTTTGGGGAGATATCATGTACTTTATTAATGTTCAAGTAGTGCTGTAATCGGGGGAGGGGGATTGCTTTCCTCAAAATATATGAGTTTTGTTTACTGTAAGAATAATGCAAATTTAATGCAAATTGGTTTCCAACAAACTTTTCTTTTGATAAGTTCCTCCCAATTTTTTTTCTTCAACTACAGCACTAGGTTCAAGCAACATCATTATTGAATCGTTTGTTTCAGAAACCACCTGGGGGGGGGGGGGGACAAAATTTATAATTTTAAGAAAACATTTATTTCTTCATCTAAATATGCATACATTTCAGTTTAAAACATTGAAATCCTAATGGATTTTTTCATAAATAACAGTAAAAATACTTTTTCGAACTTTTAGTGTTTGTCGCTTGAGTGGTTTTTGAAATAAACGATTCAATTGATTAACGACCTTAGTTTAAAAATTTAAAATAAAAAATGTTTCAACCTTTCTCACCCTCCTTCCACAGTGAGTCTGTCCTGCGACACGGGCAAGATGATGCTGAAGATGAACTTCGCCGACCCCTTCGGAGGGGTGGTCCAGATGGGGCCCAAGGCCACCAGGGAGTGCACGCTCAGGGGGGACCGGAGGAGGACCTCTTACGTCATGACCGTCTCCCCGGACGCCTGCGGGAGCTGTAAGGGGCACTCGGTGAGTCTGAGTTTTCTAACTCTTTTTTCTGACCAAGTTGTAGGGAAACTCCACTTCTGTTTTCAAAAGTACCGGCTACAAATCTACCGCATGTGCCCGCTTGACCTGCAGGACCTCTATTTTCGCAACCGTTACGCTTATATTCATACTTAGAATTTCAAAAATGATCAAAATAAGGTGCTACAATAGTGAAAAAATCTGGTATGGACCCCACACTACTTCCTTTTACGTGTAAATTTCTTAGTAGTTGTCTTAAGTGTTAAAAAAAGTGCTTGGAGTGAGCAAGGTAACAATTCAAATATTTACTCCCCTAATCTGCCACGAAACAATGCAAAAATTTTTTTGCAATGGTTAATTTTCTAAATATTGCTGATTTTAATATCATTCAGTGAATTTTTAATATCATTCAGTCATTAATATCATTCAGTGAATTTTTCGCAAAATATCGCCAATAGCGCCAAGTTGAACCCGAATTCAAAAAATATTTTTTTTGCCAAATTTGTCACCAACTTGGCGATATGTCGCCAAGTTGGCGTCAAACACTTGGCGACCAAAAGCTTGGTGACATGTCACCAAGTGGTCGCGCCAATTCATATCACTTGAGTCTGCATTGAAATTAACACTGATTTACCCCAAATGCAACCACAAGGGGAGGTGCACAACTAGACCATCCTCAGAGCCTACATACCAAGCTAGAAGCTTCTACGGCATATAGTTTTTGAGTTATGCGGCACACATACGCACATACATCCGCCCATACGTACATACAGACGTCACGAGAAAACTCGTCGTAATTAACTCGGGGGTGGTTGAAAAGGATTTTTCGGCTGCTTATATGTTGGTAGGTACATATGCACGTGCTGACAGGTCGAAAAAACTACTGAATATTCATTCGGGGGTGAGCAAAATCAAAATTTATACTCAAATTTGAGTGATTTTTTTTTTTTCGCGATCACAATACTTCCTTTACTACGTAAAAGGAAGTAAAAATACGAAATCTAAGATTTTATACGGATTCGAGATTCTGTTAACTTTTTTTTTTTCGGAAATTAAAAGCAAAAACTTAAATAAACAATAATAATAACAAAATAAAAACAATTCAAACACAAAATGTTTGACATTAGTACGATCAATATTTACCAAGATATGAAACACAGTGTTTTGTGACTTTCACTACTTTACACTCGCACTCAAGGGCATCGTTTAGAGGGAAGCACAGAGGTTAACATGAGTTTCAAACTTTGTGTGAACAAAAAGGGTTTCTTCGAATTGCACGAGCTTTTGAAGTATTTTGATGTGTAAACTATTCCATTTATTGAAATAGGGAAGAGAAGTTGTGCCAATCTCAGAGTTTTTTTTTTTTTTTTGCTCAATCCAAACAAAAATGAACCCGTCCAAGGCTATAAAGATCTTTTTATAAGAGCTCGATTAAAGCAATCCGTGCTTACTGTCTGACCACCGATGTAATGAAAAGGCGAAAATCCGATTGATAGGAGAAAACGAGAGCACCTTTTACTTTGTAGGGACTCTAGTTTGCCGACTCGTCTCAGGAGGCCGATTGCGAGCGTTCCACGCTAATCGGACAGTATTCGCGACTAAATTTAGCTGTCACATACCATGTATTTCTGCATTTAAACTCTGTTTCCGACGTTTTAATGCTCTCAGAATCATTCCTGAAGTTGCTTATTGTCCAATGATCCGAAGATTTGTTTATCAAAACTAACGCCAGTCGCTACAGGTTTGGATAATAGGCAGTCTTAGTACATGCATTAAAAAAAAAAAAAAAAATTGAATTGAGGTAGGGTCAGTTAGAGTGATACAAAACAGAATAGCAACTTTCTTTTTCAGACTCTTCCCTTTCCTTTGGATGAATTGAAGCAGACAATTTTGTGCATTGTGTCCAAGACTACTCCTTGACAATAACTAAGTTTGAAAAATTTTACTTTATATGACTTTTAGCAAGCGAATGAAATCATATTTCTGAGTAAAACCCGGAATGTTTCATTTTACCTCAGAGGCTCGTTGCTAAATGGAAAATGGGGGATTTTTCCCCCCATCAGGTTGATGAAGGTTGTACTATACGCGATCAGTGAAGAAGCTTAAGAAGTTCCCCACCAACAATACTAAATATATGGCTTTCAGCAGGTCACATGTGAGACGGCATGAATGGGTTTTTAACGCAGAATTTTTATCAGTGTATTTTTCATACTTTGTTCATTATTTTGTATTGATTTCTGGAAAAATAAGGGGAAAATATTGTATTTAGCATTTTAATAATTTTGTGGTTATGTAATACAGCATAGGAAAACAGTGCCCCTTTCTGCGTGAAAGGTAAAATATTCATGGGAAATTGGTGTTTCGTTCTATGGGACACCGGTATCCCATTTCTGCTTCAAAGGTTTAAATGTAACCTGAAACTGAAATCAACAGAAATCGAAAAAAAAAATTAACTATACGCTGAATTTCTGTAAAATACACACATAAGTGCAATTTTCACAAAAATTTAATCTTCTAAATAAAGAAATGTAAAAAGATTTAGTTATTTTATTTTAACTAGACACGTTTTTTTTTTTTTTGAGGCATATGAAAACACCTCGATTGACATCAAAATAGCTGGAAAGGTGAAAATTGTAAATAAATGTGTTAAGTAACTTTTGACATGACAAGTTAAACTAGTTGCAAACCTGCAGGAAGGAAAACGTAAGATCACTCAACTTTAAAAAACAACTTTTTTTCGAAGAGTCATCTTCAAACAATGGTGACGCCTACACAATCGTTTTTAAACACGTGAAACTGAGAATCTCTTCATTATGTTACTTATAGGCTTTACTCACCAAACTATAAACTTCATGTTGTGCCAAAGTTAGATTCACGTCACTACGAGTCACAATGACCTTGACAATTGTGACGTTCTACAGACGTCCCGCTGTCATATACTTCATGTGACTTATTTGCGACAATAGACCAGAAGCTATACTACTCTGCAACGTTTCTTGACAACATCGTGACGTCACAGCCTACTTGGCGAATTAGAGGAGATCGCTGACTGCTTGCGTTTTTATTGGCTACGGCCGTAGTGACGTTCAGTGTCAAGTTAAATTGCATTCTAGTATAGTTACTTTGTGACGTTCCAAAGATGTTCCTACAACGCCACCTAGTGACGTCGTAGGGAAAAACATTCGTAAGTTGCTCTAACTTGTTAATGACTTTTAATGTCGTTTCATGACTGTTACTCAACGGCGACCTTATACGATCGTCACAAGACGATGACGCAATTGTTCTGTTTCAGCTTTTGCTCAATTAAAGAGAGTCAGGCTCCATCCTTTTTCACGTCATACGTGCAGATGTAACGTGGTTCAGACATTGTCATGTCTGAAGACGTCAGAAAGTCAATATGCCATCTTTGTTGACGTCATACGCGCCTACTTCAGATATCGGCCCGTCTATGGAAGAAAGTGTAGTGTCATGGTTAATTGAGAAGGTGTGAGATGTTTTCAAAAAAATAAAGCCTTTAAAGCTACGTTGATTAACCCTAGAATACTAACGTGTTTTTTTTTAACGCTAATACTAAATAGAAAGATGAGTAAAAATTACTCATGATTAGTATTCTAGGGTTAAGTAAATCTTCATTTCCTAAATTTTTTATCTTTTCAAAACAGATTTAAATCTTACTTTTCACAAGAAACGGACGATCACAACTAAAATATTATTTCTGGATTCTTCAACAGTGTGCTCCAGGAACGTTCGTCAACACGCTTTACATCCGCTACCATCCTACTTTGGAAAGGGACGGTGATGACGTCAAAACCGTCATCTGCAAATATCAAGCCGGTTCCATTCAAACGGGTTGACCTCGCCTACTA
Source organism: Uloborus plumipes (assembly GCA_038373865.1). NCBI lineage: Eukaryota > Metazoa > Arthropoda > Arachnida > Araneae > Uloboridae > Uloborus > Uloborus plumipes. Next base: position 105,241 of record JAXGGA010000418.1, on the reverse strand, counting down.
CACTGCCTGTTGTCTTATGAAAGCTAAAATCTTCTGTGATCCAGTGGGGGCCCGCTTTTTGCTCAGAGGCGGGTAGCAGCTTTTTTTACTATAATAAACGTCTTTTTTATATAGTCTTCGGTATAAGCCTATTCTTTCAAATACAACTTTGCAACATGTTTGTTTTTTACAGCATAATTAGTCATTAAGCTTCCGGATAACTTTTTGCACCACTTTATATATTTTAGTACATTTGACTTTCAGGGAAACTGTATAAGGCAAGATACTACACATTGCTGGTAAGGTCATGATACAAGTTTTCTACTATTTAATTCACGAGTGTTTTTCGCTCCACTCTCTTGTAAGCACTCAGGAGTGGACCCAACTTAACATTTTAGCTATATAACTTACTAATGAGTCAGGTTGAATTCAAAAAGTAAGTTTTAAGGACTTTCTTTTTTTCATAAAACAGACAAATACAGAAACTAATCTTTGCTGATTTTATTTAAATAAAAACAAATTTCACATTACAGGCACAGTGATATACTTATGTATCAATCTGGTACAACATTCTCTACCTCTTGAAAGATCTTTTTTGAATTCTATTTTTGCGTATGATAAAATTTAAAACTTACAAAGTCAACAGAAAACAAGGTTTTCTTTCAATGCATAAAAAAAAAAAGTCTAACTGCAAAATTGAAGCAAAAAAGGACACTAGATATGCTTCTTCGAATAAATGAGAGTTGTGTATCCAAAATGGTTAGTCTTTGAGTCATTTTTAATGTTCATAGTAATTTTTACATTAGACACGATTTTAAAATTTTCTGAAGAGAAAAAAAATAGGAATACATTACATATACATTTAATGAAAAGCTGCACAATATTTTCTCGTGTTTGGCTTGGTTCTAGCGTGAAAATAAAGTTAGAAGTTCAATGCCTTTCAATTTTCCCACCAAATTGTTAGCCTCAGAGCTAAATAAAGATAATCCCTTAACATTTGTAATTTAAATCTTTATTATTTAAATTCTCATTTGCCCAAAATAGAAAAATGCTAAAAGCACAAATTTGCAAACATGTGCTTTGTGGCTGTAAGAAATTTCTTCAATTTAAAATAGTGAGACCTTAACAATGAGAAGGCATGTGACAAAAGACTTTTGTTGCATGTATTTTCATCTACAAGCTTGCACTAAAAATAAAGTTCATTGTAATATGAAAACATGCATCCCTTAATTTATGTTTTTAGTACTGCAATACTTACCAAACACTTGAGACATGAGGGGTTATGTTATTTTTAATAGGGGTGAGGGTTGATTTGTGATCTAAGATTTATCCACAAAAAGAAAAAGGCTATGGTGTGGCAAACAACACTCCAGACATGCAGATCGTGATGTGAGAATAGATTGAATACCATTTGGACGTGTGCCTTGCCACAAATGGGTCACATATTGAAATCCATAAACATTATAATCTTAATAAATTGTCCTTCAAGTGCATATGCATAAGATTAACCTAATTTTATGATTGTATTAAAACATTTTGATTCAAAACCATGTAGTTCTCTTACAAACACCCTTTATAAATTGTCCTCTAATTGATAACATTTCAGTTGTATTGATTAATACATATGCCAATTTATTGTATTTGTGTACATAACATAAGTACAGTAAATTCCCTATTATCTGTGAGTCAATTAAGAATCAAGAAAATGTATTTTACAGGAAGAAGTAAAAAAAAAGAATTATTTTAAAAATTATAGATTTAAAGTATTGTTTTGTTTTATTTTTGCATTTCCTTCATCACACGTACAGTTGTTCAGCTTTGATGTTAAGTTGTACTATTCATAAAATAAAAATACGATGTTTGGTGAATCAATACCGTCAAGTTGAAACGAAAAATTTTTTTTTCACCTTATCTATCCCTCATTTAGCCTATTTACAGTCTATATTATCTGCCCAAGCCACCCAGTTCTGCAGATTTTCAGGAGTGTACTGCAATACATTCCTTTTTATAACTTTGCAAATTGAAATTTATTATTTAGCCCTTTCAGATACAATGTATAACACCTACCGAAGTGCACCCTTAACATATAAGGATTGGCAATAAGAGTAAAACCAAGGTTTCTGGTGAGAGAGTAACACTCCTAACACCCTTTACTACACACTGATACATACATATTACTCATCACAAAATTTTATTAAGATTCTATATTTTACTGTTTTTGTATATAAATTTGAATAATTTTGCTCTTAAAAAACAAAATTTATTTAAAATTCTTAATAAGATCAATTTAAATATCCTAAAAGCATTTGATAGTTTAAAAAAATATTGAAAGAAAGAGAAAGAAAAAAATATAGCAAAATTGGGGGAAGAAAGAGCTTGAAAAAAAAAAAAAAAAAAAACACTTTTCCACTGAGGGAGTCTAGTCTTGACATTTCTCCAGAATTAAACTTGCTCAAGTTTTAAGGGATCATCATTCTTAAATCGTGCTCAATGGTATTTACACACTCAGAGTAGTGAAATTTAAAACTTGGCTTCCTGAAGCAATTAAAGATTAAAAAAATGTTATTATAACAAAGACTCATTTGACTAACCACAAATTGATGCACAAAATAGGAAGAAACAGTAACAATTTATTTCCAGAAATTTTGTCGAATGCAATTAGGAAATAAGACTTTTTTTTAAATTCAGACAATGATTGCAAACTATAAAATGAAATTTTTACAATGAAACTTTCCACAAACATAAAAAAATATAACAGTGGAACCTCACTAATGTTGTATGGTTGTATACATTGATGTTATGAAAGAATATTGAGAAAATTGACGATCTTGAAATTTAGAAGCATAAATAGTTTTACTTAGAATTAAAAAAAATCCTTATAATGTATTGAAGCAAGTATAGACATTAATTAGATTTTTTTAACAGTCAACACACAATAACTTGGAAGCCATATAGCTTGAATGTCCTTTATCTTTAAGTTTTTATTGCGCCCCAAACTCTCAATAAGTCTGTGGAAACTTCCCATAGCTCCAACTACCAGCAACTGAAAGGTTTCAGCCGGTGACTTAGAACTGAGTCATCAATAGCTAATTGTGCCACAGAAAGACTTTATGGCCACCCCATAAAATACAAAACATCAACTCTGAGGTAGTTTGACTGCAGGTCAAATTACTTCACAAAAAGAGCAAATTTTAATGTTTTGCTTCTCAATGGGACAGTTTCCCATTTTCCAAAAAAAAAAAAAAAAAAAATTCCCCCTTAAAGAGCGCAGTCAAAAACATGGAAGAATTTTTTTTTTCTTTCTTAGCTGACGTCACAAGTGTACAAAACACTCCATGCAAAGTCACTTTACAGACGAGCAACCATTTTGGGGTTACATTTTTCATTGTTGCATAGCTGGGGTTAACCCTCGTGGGTCCCTCCCATTTCAGTTACACTCAAGAGCCTTGGGGTCATAAACGACCCCAATGCTTCCTTTAATTAATTCATTATACTTATTGAATGTTACATGCATTATTTAAGTTCACACACTTTTTAATGCTAAAAAAACAAAAAATAAAAAGATACAATTAAAGTAAAATTTAGTTTATGAATTAAAATTATAATTTTAGAGCAAAACTTACAATAACTGTAGATTTATTTACATCTGTTACAGACCTGAAAAAACATGATTTTTGCAAGTGAATTTCAAACACTTATGACATTTTTCAATGCATTTTCTGTCCAGTTCTCTTGGACAAAAGTTGCAACGTCCTCTTTTTTTGGCCCTTTGGGGAAGTGACCCCAAGGGTCTTATGTGCAAAAATGCAATTCGGGAAAAATAAAACACAATAATAGCATTATTTTGAATAGAAAACTAGAAGAATTAAAGCCACAAAATGCCATTAAAAACAAATGGTTGATTAACAAAATATATTAAACAGAAATTGCATTGGGGTCACATATGACCCCAAGGAACCCACGAGGGTTAATAGAGATCCAAAATGGCTGATGCGTCGGCTCGGCTTTACACCAAAATTTCTCCACTCCTAACATTATTGGAGACCTCACTTTCTTTCAGAAGTTGGACATTTAAAAAATAATTAAAAATAAACTATCCAGAAATAGAAAATATTTTCTGGCTCTATATTTTTTTTTTTTGTTGTTTATTCGATCAATATCAGGGACTAAAAGTAGTTTGACGGAAGGAAACACTCCCATTGTTTTGCGTCAATCAGTGTTCTTGACGATCCCCATTAATGAGATTCCACTACTCTTACTTTAATAAAAACTATTTTGCATATTCAGGAATAACTACTGCAGCACCAAACATTTGATATTATTTCTTGGCAACAGGGAGATAAAACCAGATAGTTTACAAAGATGAACTGAAATTTATCAGACAAAACATTCGCAAATTCGTCATCTAATAAAAACTGATATCACGCATACACGCATCCATCAGGGCTGAACGATGTAGAAATTTACACATCATGATACATCACTTTTTTTTCACAGCGATGCATTACGATATAGAAAAATACAGGTAATAACACAATCACTCAAGTTGACTGAAAAATAGCCACATCACATTTAAATAAATCAAAATACAACAATTTACAGCTTAAATTAAAGTTAAAAAAAATTTAAAAATTCAAATAAATTAAACTAAATATATTTAGTAATTCAAATTAAAACAATATTCAACACTTTTCATTCGTACAGTTTAGTAATGAAAGCTTTCAGCAATTAAATAGTAAATAGATTTTTCCCTCTTCCCAAGCCAAAAAAAAAAAATCCAAGTAAATAAGCAGACTGAGGTCATTCTTGAAAAAATAGCACAAATCATGTCACGGACAACAGTTTTAGAATTGTTATTGAATCTAAGCTTTGTAATTGCAACGTATCTTCATGATGATAAAAATCTTTTTGAAGACTAGTTGTTCACTTACACTTCTTACAGCCTTATTCACAATCACTGGCTGTAGAATAATCCCGAAATTGATCTATCCTGCGATCCAGATCCAGCCACCATTCTTATTCACCAACCTTGAATAAATGAAGCGCAGGATTACTCAGACACAGATGTAAAAACTTTTGCAATTGGTCGCTTTTGATCAGGTGACGTTGACGACATTCCCATGATTCCTAGTCGCCCATCATGGCCACCAATGTTTTCCGGAAGCACACAGATCTTTGTTATTTTTTACATTTTTTTCTAACCGTCAGAGCTTTCCACAACTTATGTATGTTATATATCTTAGTAAACTGCATCTTCAAAAAAAATTTCATTCAAACATTCAAAAATATTAATTTTAAGGTACTTAAATCAATTAAAAACTCACTGTAAGTGAGAAATTTCAACAGCGTCCATCTTGGGCCACCAAGAATCTATTCAGTTCTTAAAAAGGTTTCTGAATTTTTCTACCGTTGTTATCACGCTACTTTTTCGTCCTAAGATGCATATTACAGGTTTTTTTGCAAGAAAAGTAAGGAATCAGAGGGATATTTCAAAATAAAAACATCATATCCGCCATGTTTGTCTTTTCCTACATGTAAAACGTGTGGTAGAGAGTATAATCGCGGAATTAAACCGCCAATATTGGCGGCTCAGATTCGAGGCTATATTCCGCTGCTTGTAGGCAGGAATAATCTTCCTTTTGCGATTGTGAATAACGATTTCGTGCGAATCCTAGGATAATCTTCAACAGTGGCAACATTGAAGGATTATTCGTGTTTGTGAATAACGGTGTTAATTTCTTTGTAGTCAAAATATTTTAAGCCTTTTATAAACTACTTGTGTACAAACTATCAATACTTGATTATACACAAATAAATCAAGAATCAATTTAAAAATATGATTAATTGGTGGTCATTGTGAAAAAAGATTAAAAAATTTTAAAAGTGTGTAACATGATTTGTACTATTGTTTTAAGAAAGACCCACTCAGGACTCCCAACAGATTTTTAGCGTACCCAGGGAACAGGGACCTCTTTTTTTTTAAAGAAAGGCCGAAAGGGACCTAAACTTTTAAAGGTTACAATAAGGGATGCCCTGATTAATCGACCACATTTTAACAACAGCAATCGGCGGCAAATTTTAATTTTGATAAAATTACTTCTGCTCAAAACAAGTAGTTATTGCTGACAGAATGTTAGCCGATTAATCGGCTAAAATGCTATTTCTAAACTAGAATTATTTATGCCAAGGATAAGAAAAACTATGTTGAATGAATTTATTACATCATACCAATAGTTTTGAATTCTAGCTGTTATGCTATCATTTGATTACAAATGAACACATTATAATGGTAAGAGGGTGAACAAAATATTCTTTTTTGGGGGATGGATAAAAGAGGTTCCTAGAAAAATTCAAAATCCAATTGACACTTCTAAAGGAAGAGGGCAGCAAAAAATAGAGAGAGAGACCAGATTTCGAAAAGATTGGCTCATATGGACTTGCAATAAAAAAAGGAACTTCAAGGATGAAAAGAGACCATTTGGGAGTTCTGGTCCCTAACTATTACCATACTAAGTGTACATACAGCCATACTGGTTCAATGCTTTGGTAAGAAATTCAAAATCGATACTTTGACGCGAAATACACATCCATGTCTGAGGATGTGATGATGCATCGTCCAGCCCGAGCATCCACTCTACTTTGGTCCGGATACAGGCGGGGGGCCCTTTGGCCCACGAGCAGAAAAAAAATCACGGTCCTCGCAGACACGAGATTGTAGATAGTCCAAAATATATATTAAATTGGCAATCTTCATATCATAAATAATGATCTATATATATATGTATAGTAAAGTCCGTTCACAGTTTCTTCCGCACACACGCAGGGGTGAGAAGCAGGCAGCGGTGAAGAAGTGGCTACTCGGCGGCTATGGACAGCTGTGCGAAGCCCACCAGGGATTTTTCGTCAGGGACCTCGCTGGGGTTGGGGCCAGGGTTCTAAAAAAGGAGCGTTGTAAGAAAGTTTTTCTACTTGGGTTGTCCAATAACAGAATAAACACGTTTTAGTGAATTAGCAGTTAGTAGGTTTCTTTCTTTTTTTTTTTGTTAAATAAGTTCTCAAAAGTTTCTTCGATTTGAAAAGTTATTTTCTTTTTCATAATTTGAAACGAGAAAGAAAAGGGAAAGAGAAATGTAAAAAAAAAGGAATTTTTTTATGAATTAACTAGGCATTTCTTGTTGGGGAACCTTGCTGGGGTTGGAGTCAGGGTTCTAGAAAATAAAGTTATCTGGGCCAGTTTTTGCAGAAAAACCGCCATTTGTCCTGCATGTGAACAATAATACATTTCATAAAAAAATATTAATTTCAGTAGGTAATTAACAAAAATTTTTTCTGAACAAGTCACACATATATTAGTGATTTCTTAAGCAACAACATTTTGTTAGATTCCTATTTAAATTATTATTTTTCATGAAATACACTATTTGTCGTGTGCAGGTCACAAAATGTCCGTCTTTCCCTCTTAGGCTCTTTGGGTCTTCCGACCACAGAATGAACATACTCCAGTGAATCAACAATATGTATGTTTTCTTTTTCTTTTTAATATGTTTGCAAAAGTTTTTCTTAGGTGCGTTGGCAACAGTAATCTTCTTCTACCCAATTTATAAGGAAAGGAAAAAGAAACAAATTGAAAAAAAAGAAAAAGAAAATTTATTTTTTTGAATAAGAGGAGAAAAATGCAAAAGAGTAATGGAAATTTATTTAATAAATTAAAGGAAAAAATAAATACAGAATATGAAGACATTTCATTCACTTTGATTGAATTAAAAAAAAAAATCCTTCTACCAAATATGCATCTTGCGTTGTTTAGTATTAAGTGACAATTCAAGAAAGAACAATAGAAAAAGCTATTACAAAATATAAAATTACAAAACAGTCACTTAAAACCACTAATAAAAATAAAATAACTAAACTTGATTAAAGGAAAGTGATGAGAGATTCAGTCTTGAAAATTAAGATTATTAACTAGCACGTAGAGCAAAATTAGTTTAAATTATAATAAAATTAAAAGAAAACCATGCATTTTTATTTCATTAAAAAGCTAAGATTATAACAATTATTGGTTCTGTGCATTGGCTCAACCAATAAACCATAACTATTAAACTGTAAGAACTGAAAATTGCAGAAATCTAATTTAAGAAATAAAACATGATTCATACCAAGGCAAATACTGCAGTCTTTAGTGATAAATTATCAACTAGTTTTTGCAAATTGGCAGCAACTGTGAAAGAGGAGACAAAGATAATTAGAAACATCATAAATATTTACGACTTGGAACAAAAAATGAAACATGTTAAAGGCTCAAATAAACAACTAGTACCATGGGTATACAATTCAAACTAAAGAAACGATCAAGAATTTACAGTAAAAATTAAAAATAACACAGAACTCATGAAAAGCTGACTACTTTGATAAACTATTTAAAAAGCCTGCTGTCTTGATGTTATTGAAACGTTGAAGACAGCTGACTTATCTTTGCAATGTTAGCCAGCATGTGAGCAATAAAATAAATACTCCACAATATAAAAATGATATTTATGCTACAATATCAGTTATGAGATAAAATAATCATGATCATCATAATTATCCACTACTCATAACCTATTTTGTAACGGAAAACCAACGTACCAACAATAATGTCCTTGCCATCTACTAAGCCAGCGCCTACCAGCTCTGCAGCAATACCGTCGGCAGTATCTAAGTTAAAGGCAAAATGAAGAAAAAGTGACAGTGAGAAGAAATTATCAATGCATGATTTTTCAATAAGGAATTTTATTACTATGAATAATATAGCCTATTTTGCATCACATTTCAGAAGTCAAATTTTTTACATTTATTAACAAAATATATTTACAAAAAAAAAAAGATCTAAGGAAATATTGGTCAAATTAGGTTTAAATATGTATTTTGTTCTACTGTTTTAGTGAGCTTAGAGCACAAAATATACTTATATAAAAGAGCTCAACATTGAATTTAACAGAATTTAATGTTACAAGACTTTATTTTACTCTATTAATGAAAGGATATTATTACTAGAGTAAAAAAGTTGCATTTTTAAGAAAAAGTTTTACTTTTAAAGGAAATGGTACACATAAACTGCAATAACAATAAGTACTTGTGCAAGAATTTAGCTCAGTCATGAGGAGAAAATTAATCCCGTCAGGACTGCAAAATGTAAATTAACTACTGAAAACTTTGAGTAGTTAAATCTAGTTACATATAAAACTAGTTCAAAGAAGTTCAAAGTTCCTGGAAGTTCAGGCATAAGAACACATAACTAAAAAAGTTTTAGGAGTATGTTATCGTTTCTCTTAAAGCAATAGACATATTTGAGAAGTTATGTGCACTATAAACAATTTGATTTAAATATTAGGAAGTTTTTAGCTTACCTCTTTCAGGAACAAATTCAAATCTTATGTCATTTAACTCCCGTTTTTGGTTTCTGAAATAAAAATAATTTACTTTATACTGTGAAAAATTCCTCACAGCTCTCAGCTACAGTTTTTAACAATGTATTTTTTGAAACATTTTAAAATTCATTTATCACTAAAATAGAAAAAACTTCAAAATCCATCAAAATTACAAATACATCAATCCCTCATTAGCAATCTTTATTAAAAATTTAAAATTATACAAATATGATACATAAAATAAAATAAAAATATGAGATGCAAACTGTGATACCTGATTTTTTCACATCACATAGATTTTTTGGCTACTTTTTCAATAGGAAAGAACAATACTAAGAGTTTCAGATTAAAATGAGCCAATAGTTATATTTATTAAAATATTTATCATGACTACATTTCAGTCCATAAATAAATACAAATTTTACCATAGCTGCTATATTTATAAATTTATATCTGTACAACGTCAAAATATGTCAATTTTGACAAAAGTGGTCATAATTTTTCTGATTCTAACTTTCATGCCAGAGCTCAGTAAAATTTTGAACCTTTCAAGAGATTACTTTTTCATATTACATTTAGAATGTACATTTAAATTAAAACAATTTTGATAATAGTTGAACTACAAGTAACATTGGTAGTTTTAACTCTAAATAAAAAGATTGATTAAAGTTTTACAAGACTAAAGTAAATACAATTAATATCATTTCACACCTCCAGGGTCCCCCGTACCTACCACAGCTTCGTGGTTTAACCGGGATAGGGCCCTGAAGAGCACTCTGTTCTTAATTTTGAACCAGAACCTAGGGTCGAGCAAACCCTAGGCCCAGCATACCCAGAGGTATCGTTTCACGTGGAGGACTTTGTGGCCACGACATTTTTAATGCCTTCCAGCCACCATTAATCAAGATGGTGGATCTTTGATCGGCTGGGATCGAACCCAGGTCCCTCCGGTCACGAGTCCGATGCCTTACCGATCGGGCCACCACGGCCCTAAATACAATTACTATAACTCAATACACTAAAGCATTGCATCACATTGGTTGTTGTAGCATTGAAAAGTTAACTTACTTTGCGGCTAGATTTCTATCAAACGAAATATCAAAACCTGATATTGGTTGTTCTTGCACCAAGATACCGATATTTCATAGTAACTGATAAATAACTTTGAAACAACCACTTCAGCAATGCAAAATGCAACTGCTAAATACTATTGAACACATTGTAAACTACGAAATGAATTAATACCTTTGTGCAGCTAAGTAAAAGTAGTAAACCAAGAATGAAAGACACAAATAAGGAATTAGGCTGCAGATACTTGTTTCAGGGTTTTAAGAATCCCCCTTTTTTAATGCAATGAAGTGTGAACGTTGGGATTTAAAGTCATCTGAGAAAAGCAACATGGTGGCATAAAAAGACAGTAAATAGTAAAAATTGAAGTTTAACAAAATAAACAGAACAAAATAAAATCTAGAGCCGAAATGTATTGCAAAATTCACAAAAAAAAAAAAATATATATATATATATATATATATATATATATATATATATATATATATATATAAACTGTTAAGCAATTGCAAAAAGTCCTACAAGCAATAACTTTTGTCTTATAAATGAGAAAATATTCAAATATTTATAATAAATTAGTACTAAATTGCTCATCTGAGCTTATTGATCTGGCTTATTTGTGCTTTATCGACATTGTTTACATAACTATAATCTAGTGAGTGAACATAATCAAATAGTAAGCTACTTACCGTATCCTCAAAACTAAGTTGATGAGATGGACACTTGGTGCTTCATTTGCCTTTTAAAAATAAAAATTTAAAAAATTTAAAATAGAAAAAACATAACTTGCTAAAAATGAAATTTTTCACCTACAGAAATGAGCATGCTTACATCAGTAACAGTAAATCAATTACTAGCTGCGAATCTTCATTAATTTATCTACGTCTTTTCAAATTACTATTTTTTATTACAACTAATCTTTTATTAAAACATCCAGACAAGCTAGATTAATATCTCAGCCAACCATTTGTAGATTCAAAACATAAAATAAAAAAATAATGGTAATCATATTGCTAATTTGAAATACATGGCTACACATATGAACAAAAGTTTGATTTTCTGAAAGAGGAAGAGTAAACATGTGTCATTTTTCATTTGCAGTCCAAAGTATCAAACTATAACCAAGTAAAATTGAAAATTCCAACATTCCAAATGGTGAATGACATTTCATACCCTATCATTAAGATCTAAGTTTGGTAATACTAATTACTACAAAGAAGATTTTCATTGGTGAATTTCAGAATGAAAGAACTTTTAAAAGTAACAGGAGATTTAAAAAATAAGAGCCAGAGCATAATTAATTGATTTGAATAAAAAGAAGGAAAAAAAACAAGATAGTTGGCAAGTTTTTAAGAAGGAATAAGGTAAAAAAAATAAGAAAATTAAAAATAATAATAATTCTATTTATATTTAAACATTCAAAAAGTAACTTACAGGTATCAAAAACAGAATAAATAAAAATTAACAAGTCATCTTATAAAAAAAAATAAATAAATAAATAATAATAAAAAAAAATCTAGCAAATGAGTATTCATATCAAATACTTACGATTGTCGAATTTTCCTCAACAGCAAGGGGTGGTACTGCTGGGGCTGGAACTTCTTGGGGTGATGATTCAATGGGAGAATGAATGGCGTTGGGAGGAAGACTGGCTTGTTCTGTGTTGGGAAGGTGATTATCAGATATCTTCAACTCATTCATGCCCGCAGATGCATCAGGAACTTTGCCACTCGTTTCCTCCTATGGAAAAAATATCATTTTATATCATTGTACTGGTTTATTACCCGGGGTTGCCCGGGTTTTTATTAATACAACATAGCTCTAAAAAATTTTTTTGCATGCTAAAACGAAATAGTTGAGCCTTAAATTGATAATTCGTTGTTAATCGTAATCTTTGTTGAAAAACTCATATTTAAATGTGTTAAATTTTATCAATTTTGTATGCTTAAGGGCTTATCTCTATTACTCTATATATTCAAAATTGAAAGAAAATCGCCATTTTGAGACAAAAAATTGAATTTTGAGCTTTATGGATTTTTTAAAAAATTTCAAAACCCTGCCTATGTGAATTCTAGTGCATCAAGGAACCTCTGTGCCAAGTTTGATAAAAATCCGACGAGAACTGTGGATTTGTATAAGGAACAAACATAAAAAAATATACATACATCCATTTATACAGGGTGTCCACTCCAATCGTGGACCAATAGCTAATTTCTAAACCGTTAGAGATAAGCATATAGTTTATTTAGGAAAAAATCTCCAAATTACGAAAGGAATTTTGGGTCTATTTAATGTTTTTCAAAAAATCAAATTTTGAAAGAGTTACGAAATTTAAATTTTTATACAGCCCCCCAGTCCTATCAATCATATTTAGTAAAACATTCTTGACACTGTAACGTTTAAAACTAAAAAAAAATCACTCTTCTACCACAAAAATTGACCGAGTTATGACGTTTTGAAAAATCAAGATTTTGCATTATTTCATGTCGTCATCGAGCGATCGCTTAAGGGACCGTATGCGAAATCCTTCAAAATCTTGATTTTTCAAAACGTCATAACTCGGTCAATTTTTGTGGTAGAAGAGTGATTTTTTTTTAGTTTTAAACGTTGCAGTGTCAAGAATGTTTTACTAAATATGATTGATAGGACTGGGGGGCTGTATAAAAATTTAAATTTCGTAACTCTTTCAAAATTTGATTTTTGAAAAACATTGAATAGACCCAAAAATTCCTTTCGTAATGTGGAGATTTTTTCCTAAATAAACTATATGCTTATCTCTAACGGTTTAGAAATTAGCTATTGGTCCACGATTGGAGTGGACACCCTGTATATATATATATATATAAATATATATATATATATATATATATATAATATATAATATATATATATTATGGAGAGATAGATTTACCTGAAAAGCACATATAAGCAACAACAGTTTGAGAAGAACATACAATTTGTGTTATGATTTATTACTAACTAGAAAATAAACATTTGCAGAAAACCAAAAGTATTATTTATATACTATGGTACAGGCATGGCTTAGGCTGTGATATAAAATTAAAAGGTAATTTGATAATAAATTGATATCGCAGAAAGAATACTCAATTTTAGTTATAATCCAATTGTAATTCCTTAAAAGTATGATATAAAAATAAGCCAAAAGAGAAAATAAGAACAATTTTGTTGCTTACAGAAACCAACAGAAATCTTACCAAAGTTTAAATGTTTTCTTTCCTTTCTTTAAAAACAAAATATATTTTTTGAAATGAAACATTTTAGAAAGAACGTTGCAATCTCGCGATTTATACAATATTTTTATAATTTTCCGAGTTTTTCCTTAAAAACTGAAAAAAGAAAAGCAGACGATTTTTTTCACAACAGTTAAAATGGTTTATTTAACTTATTTTAATAAGGTTTGGAGTTTGGATTACTACAAAAACAAAGACATTTCAAAAGTTACTAAAAGAAAAAAACGAAACAAATAAAGGAAAAAAACGTAACCATGGTAATCACATGAAAAGTTGATTTTTGTTAATAAAATAATTCATTTCATCTTCACTTTCAAATTTTATTCTCAAGCTTAATCATTTCAGAATTGTTTGGCTTGCTTATCTCAAGGTACGCCTTGAACTTCCGGGACTCAAAAAACAATCATTATAGCTCTTCTAACGCTCATAGAAACTTCAAACTGACATCATTTTTAGCAGAAAATTTCAAGCTTTCAAATGACATAAGACTTGAAAATGTGTATGAAATATTTCTTCCCCATTTTATGGAATTTGCAAGAAAAATGAGCTAAGAATTAGAATAGAAAGAACGAAATAGAATTTTTGAAAAAACGCTTCGTAGTATACAACCCCAAGCTACAAATTAATTTTGTGCCAAATTTTATGAAAATCGAGCGAACGGTTTTGGCGCTACGCACGTGACAGACAGACAGAAAGAAAGACCCACCTTCAGCTTTATTATTAGTAGAGATTTGCATGAAAGAGCCAAATAATAATAATAGAAAGAATTCAAAGGTAAGACATGATTTAACCAAAGTTTGAACTAACAAATGACTAACTTCATGTTTGTCTTTTTTTTAGGAGGGGGAGGGGGTGGTACTCAGGACGTTTTTCTAAACTATGTAGCAGTTTTGTCTCTTTTACACATGGTACAAAATCATGTTCACAATATGGATCTATAAAGAGGAGTACATTCATTTGTCTTGTCAAACTTTGTTTAGATTTCTCAGGCTTTTGATTCAGTTTACCTGCAATGCATTCTAACAATCAGCCTTTTCTAGACCAAAATACTTATTTATGACCACCCTTTAAAGAATTATTTTTACATTTTTATTTTAAGATCTCTCTTTTCATACTAGTACACACAGATTTTTTTATTTATTTTTTTAAAACAATATTCTTCCCCCTAAGGCCCCTATATAGACGAGCCGGCGCATCAAGATTAAGTTTCACCACTTTGGATCCAGCGCGTGTTTGTGTGTTTAAGTGGTTGTCTTTTCTGGCCAGTAATCGCGTTTTGGTAATTTTTCACTGTGAGCAATTATTAGCAGCACGTGGATTTGGCAAATCTTAGCAATGGGCCAAAACTTTTTTCTGGTAGCCCTACTCCGCAACAATGAAAAATTGAAAGTAAAAGTAAATGAATTGGATCCAAAGTGGTGAAACTTAATCTTGATGCGTCGGCCTGTCTATATAACGGCTCTACTTCCCCCTAACTGTTGGCTGAGATACTCATCACTGAGTCACAATATCATTTTCAGTAAATGAAGGTAGTCTTGAGTGCAGGTTATTTTTTTAAAACTGCAATCTGCATTACAGAAGTGTAATTCATGCAAATATTACTATCAACCAGGGTTGAGCAATTTAAATCAACGCGATTTAAATCTTGATTTAAATCAGTTTTTTTTTTTAAATCATTGATTTAAATGAATTTTAATTCAAAAGAATGAATTTGATAGGTATGAAATTCAGAGTATTACAATTAGAAAAAACCTATTAACAAGCAAATATTAACTATAAGTAATTTTTTGACGATCCTTTAAGAAGCAATACCAGCAACCCCTGGACCCCTCCATTTCTTGGCTTATTTATTTGATCCTCACTATTGTGGGGAGAAGTTGACTAATGAAGAAAAAAAAGAATCATTCACGTTTGTGAACGAAAAATACTCCTCAGATGTCATTTCTGTTTTGCTGAAATTTTTGGGCAAGTCAGATCCATTTTATGTATTACTTTTCAGTGATGAAATACTAAATAGTATTACTCCACTCAATTGGCGGAGAAGTCACTTCTTTTCAAATACGGAAAACAATCACATGAAACAAGCTCTCAACCAACTGTTGACTGCCAGAGCATCAACTGCCTCGACTGGGAGGATTTTTTCAACCTACGGGTTGGTAAAATCAAAGCTTTGTAACAGGCTTGGCAACGACAAAGCTGCAAACCTTGCGTTCATTAACCTCCTGAATAAAAAAATAATTGTAAAGTTTTCTTAAAAAGTAAAAATTATTGTGGTTTCTTAGGGTATCTCTCTAACAATTCTATGATTGAAGGAGTAAAATGCCTAAATTAACATGAAGCATTCTTTATACACTGCTCGACATTGAAAATGCAACACCAAGGAGTGGTCAGAAATTCATGCAAATTTTACCGTAGACACACGTCACTGAGTTATGCAAATGATATGAAATGCGCAGCTCTCCGACGCACGTAAAGTAAGATATAAGAGAATGAAGTTGAAAAGTGGGCTATGTTCATGTTGGTTTTTCTGCCAGACTAATTATCGGAGAAATTTGGTTTTTGTCTCGAAGGATACGTCTGATAGGAGGAAATGCCACGCCGTCCTCAACGAAGACACTTCCAGCATATAGACGACTTTACAAGGGGTATGGTGATCGGACTGAGAAGGGGAGGTTGGTCCATACGTCAAATTGCAGCTGATACCCACATGGATGCAAGCACTGTGCATCGGCTGTGTCGGAGATGGTTGGAAAGAGGAAATGTAGCCACATTGAGGGGTGCAGGTGCAGCCAGAGTGACGTCAGACAGCTTGGATCGACGGATTCACCGACAAGCTGTGGCGGACCCGCAAGTCACTTGTACGTCGATTCTGCAGCACGTGCAAGGTACCCTGGATGTTCCTGTGTCGACCAGAACCATTTCCCGTCGACTGGTTGCACGTGGCCTGCAATCACTGCGCCCGCCAAGAAGACTGCCATTGACCTCACAGCACAGACTCCAACGTTTGGAATGGTGCCGGATCAGAGCGACGTGGATGGCAGAATGGCAAACCGTAGTCAGATGAATCCCGCTTCTGTTTGTCCAGCGATAGTCATCGCATAAGTGTGTGGCGTCAACGTGGAGAAAGATCGAATCCGGCAGTAACTGTGGAACGCCCCACAGCGCGACAACGTGGCATAATGGTTTGGGGCGCTATTGCATACAATTCCATATCACCTCTAGTTCGTATTCGGGGCACTATGATGGCCCAACGATATGTAGATAATGTACTGCGGCCGGTGGCAATCCCCTACCTTCAGGGTCTGCCAAATGCAATTTTTCAACAGGATAACGCCCAGCCTCACAGTGCTCGAATCAGCTAACATGCTCTACGAGGTGTACAGATGCTTTCCTGGCCACCATACTCTCCTGACTTGTCACCAATCGAACATGTGTGGGATGTGATTGGACGCAGTTTGCAGAACCTGCCACTGCCTCGTTCAGGGGACGAACTGTGGCAAATGGTTGAAAGGGAATGGAGTGCCATCCCTCAGGACACCATCCGCAGGCTTATTGACTCCATGCCTAGACGTGTTTCTTCGTGCATCGCTGTCCGCGGTGGTCCTACTTCTTACTGAGCCGACGCCGTCCTCGCTCTAAATTTTGCTTATTTATTTTGAAATAAATATCACTTATTGTTCCATGCTGTCTCTGTCTTCTTACCAAATTTCATCAATTTCTGACCACTCCTTCTTGGTGTTGCATTTTCAATGTCGAGCAGTGTATGATATAGATAATTAAAACTAGGAAAAATCCTTACATAGTAGTTTCTACTTATTTATGATAATCTTATATTTTTAATTACATGTATTAAACAATGGATTCAGATATTGAACTTGAACAGTGTAATCTGTTAGTATCAAATATACTTCAAAAAAAGAAAACAAATTTTATAAAAATAGCTGTTTTTTAAAAAAATCCGATTTAAATCAAAAATCGTGATTTTTATCAACCCTGCTATCAACTGTCCATTCTCAGAAAAATTTACAGATGTTCCTATATTTTTATTTACCTCTGAAACTATTTTAAGAGTTACAACTACCTCTTTACTAAAATAATTACTAGTTGGACGCATTGGAGTCCATAACATACTTTAGCATATAGTGAAATTACTTTTTTAATTCATTTAATTTTTGTAGAAATATTTTATAAAAATCATACTCAATTGTATACTGAAAAAAATAGGGGAAAAAATCATAATTGCACATATCTATTGAACTTTTGAGTACAGACACTGAAAATCCTTTTCTTTTAAAATTCAATGCCATTCTCACAAAACTTTAAATCAAAATATAATACTGAGAGAAAATTACAAAGGTTTGCAAGTTATTTTCCTTTTTTTCCTAGTTATGTGCCCTTTTTTTATAAATAGAATGAATGAATTTTGAAATAGAATGAATGCCTTTTTTTATAAATAGAATGAATGATTTTTATGTATAAAAGAATGATTTTTATGTTATAAAGGTTTTCGAAGGCATTAACATCAAGTCATTTTCTGGTATTATGAAAATTATAGGGCTTTTCAGTAGCTTTAAAATTGAATTCTTTACACGATTTCTAAGTTCAAAAAAAAAAAGAAAATGTGTGAGAATAAACAATTGTAAGCTTGAAATTTGTAGATATATTACCTTGAGAATCTATCAACACAATTTACTAAGAAGAAAAAACATTCATAAGTCATGATATAGCATTATGCTGGCAAATTGTAACATACTTATTGAGCACTGGATATGATACTCCTTAAATTGAATATAATTCGATATGAAATTTACACAGATTCAAATTTTTGCATGTAACAGATTAAAATAGAAATATTCCAAAATGTTACATACTTCAGTTTTTTCTTCTCCTTCTTCATCAGAAGACCACACCCAGTCTCCTGCTTCTGTTCGATGCAAGCGACCACTTGTACCAGGAACTCTTTTTGTATTTTTTAACTGAAAAAAAAAAGCATAAAAGAAAAATTTATTTTTATTTTTTCTTTACACAGAAAGAATTTGAATATTTATGTAATTTTCATAAAGTTTGCTATCACTATGATTATAATCTCAATTTTTTAAGCCTGAAAATAACAAAACAAGCAAGGAAACTTCCACTCTTCAGCACATATAGGCAGTGCCGTCATTTTTAAGCTTACATTTTCAACAAAAATTGCTCTATATGTTTCAAAAGTAACACAATATCCTAATGTCAGTGAGACAGGAACTAAAATTAAGGACAGGACTGTAGGATTACCACCAAAATTTTGCTGATCGAGAACACATAAAGCTTGGAAAGAAGGCCACATTCCAGAGGTTTAAATTAAATGTTTTAATTTTTCCACTCTTTGCAAAATTAGAGCTGAGAATCAATTTGTATTCTGCAACTAAATATATTTTTTCTAGGTACTTTTCGGGAAAAGAAAGTTTGCAGGAGGCCCGTCATTTAGGGAGGGGGCAGGGGGGGTCAATGTGCCCCCCCCCCTCGACCTTGGGAAATCAATGTATTGGCATATAAGTGAGCGTGGTTTTTGCCACTTTTTGGTAAATTTTACATTGTATATGCGAACTTTGCCCCCCCCCTCCTCCCCTGGAAAAATTCGAAATGACGTCCCTGGTCTGCAGATCTGCTGAAGATGAATAATCACCATTACACCATTTTCTGATACATCACTAAAAGAAATGTTACAACTATAATAATTGCCACTTTAGGTAGCTTTAAACAATTTTTTGGAAAATATTCTGTTCTCATATTAGAATTCTGAAATTTATCAATTAAAAAAAATCTTTAGTACCGGGATAGCTCTATAACAGTTTCAGTCCTGAAGTAGATCAAAAAGTAAACGAAAACGAATATTATAAATTTGAGTAACAGCAGATGTATTTGGAAATTTAAAATTCTTACTTTTTGTGCTCGTGCTTCAAGACTAGGGGCAGCAGAAACTAGAATTTGCATAAGATATTTACGGTCCTGTAAGGAAACAAAAATGGTTCAATTACCAGTTATTTATAAAATAGTCCTTCATAGGAAGGTTGATGCAGGGATTTACACAAACCAAATTTAAAAAAAAAAAAAAAGTGCAAGAGCTTGGCCTAACATTGTCAAAGTAGAAAAAAAAAGAAACAATTCCAATGCAGTACAAAATGAAAATTATCCATAATCAAGCTCACACACACATGGCAAACTAAAAAAACATATATAGTTTAAAAGTCTATGAAAAAAAAGGAGACATTATAAAATTAAGGCATCATTCAATCTTCTCTTCTTTCTAAGTTCCAGAACTCAAAAGAAAATAAATGTAGGGATTGCCTTCAAGCTATTAGCTTTCAAATTAAGATTAATTTTAATTAAAAAAGCTTTGACTATGTCTACATGAATAAAATCTTAACATAATTTTAATACATAACTATATAAATTTAAGTGTAACACAGCTCACATTAAGAGCTAGGTGTTAGAGCATTATTTATTTTAGGATACAGAAGGAGTAGGGATTTTTATATGCTATTTTTAAGAATTGTGGTTAGATCATGCAAACTACAAACCTGGAAAGTATGTGGAAATTGTAAAGCTGGAGAACACAATACAGAAACTGTTTGCTATGTGAGATGTCACTAAAACCAAGTAAGCAAACATTGCTGAACTTTTATTATTTTGTGTCACATTTGGAACTCCATGCACATAAATAAAATATGAGCAAGTGTTATAAAGAAATGCAACTCATAATTGCCAAAATTTTCTAGCAACAATACTAACATACAGAAAACACATTTATCCTAAAAAGTGCGCATGTGTAACTCAGTACACATATATCATTCACGTATACTCAATGTTTTTACTTTTAAGTACAAAAATATTAAAATTCAAAGGGAAAATGTAAATCAAAAATTTAAATTCAGCTCATTTTGGTAATTTTTTCACTAAAAGCGGGAATGCATAGCAGAAAAACAAAAATGTAAATATAAAAATCAACAAAACAAGGACAAAAACTTTGACCTGGAGATTTAAAATTATTACCTTCGATTTTTTAAAGAAAGGATGCTTCAAAAGCTCAGAGGCAGTAGGTCTGAAACAGTCATTGAATGAAAACTAAACAAAATATTCAACATTTAGTTTAAATTAAAATACATAGACAAGTATATATTTGGAAGCAAAGCATACCTTTTGGTGGGGTCCTTCTGCAGACAGTCTGATATCATTTTTCTAATGGTCTTTCCGTAGTTCTTGTACTGGTCTTTTTCTTCTGCGACTGTATCAATCGTCGGAGGATCATTTTGCAATGTTAACATTAAAACCTGTAGAAATAATTCCAAAAGCTTTAAAACACAAGCAAAACAAGTGATTTAAAATGTCCAGCTAGGTCGGCAGAATTCAAAAAAAAAAAAAAGAAAGAAAAAGCAGATTAATCAAACTTTTCAATTCTATTTACACTGTGTAATTTTAATCTACTTAATATTGAAACTTCCCTTGCATTAAATTGCACTTTGGCAGAAAAACTCTTTTTCTAAATAAATTTTCTATAATGATCTGAAAAACATTTTTTAAACTCCAAAACCTTTATGCATGCACTTAAGAAATAAAGTTTAAAAATAATTAAATTTTAACAAAAGAAAAGGAGAATATTTTTTCTCAGCTATTATAACAAAGGTAAATTTTCATATATAACATCTTTTCACCATAAAAATACCCAAGAACACATGCTAACTCAAAAAAATTGCAAAACTTCAATCATTGACACATCAAAGTAAAGTTTGTTCAGTAGTTATTTCTAAAACTCAAACTACAAAAATCTATACAAAACTCATTTATTATTATTTCACACGATAAAGAGCAACCCTGCAATTCAGGAGGGAAAGGAAGGAGTCAGCAAGCGTCGATGCAAATACAATTTTAAATAAAATTATTAAAATGCACTTTTGGAAATACGATTTTATATTTCATTTATTTTTTATTTGTTTGGAAATAAAAACTGAAGGAATGAGATTAATTTTCTTTTGGTCCCGTTTCGGCAATTTCGTCAAGACGGAAAGTCTTGCACCCATGAGATGGGCATCCCTATAGTTCACCTAAACCCCATAGTTATGCAACTTTCATTTACGAATAGAATAGAACAGTGTTAACAATTTAAAATATCATGTACCTTCATGGGAGGATACTTGTGGTATGGTGCAGTACCCGTAACCAGCTCTATAGCTGTGATTCCAAAACTCCAGATGTCCGCCTTAAAGTCGTACCCAGTCACCTGTTCCATGACCTCAGGGGCCATCCAGCAGGGAGTGCCGACAAAGGTGTGTCTGGATTTCTGTCGTGATAGGTCTCCTCCTGTGGCCAACCATGAACTCACACCAAAATCTAATGGATTAGATTACCTATTTTTACACAATGAATAATAAACTGAGTGGGTGTTATGGAAAAATATATAAAATCAAACAATGAGAACAAGTCCCAGGATAAACATTTTTATCACTAAATATACAATCAAAACTGCTTTTATGTGAGGGATAAGGATTGCATACTAAGCATACACAGGACTTAAGTTATAACATACATTTTTAGCAACCATTACAACTAGGAAAAACAGGAACAAAAGAAATCCCCTTACATAAAATCAAGTTTGAGTGCATTTTAAAACGTCTTTCATCAACATTCAATCTACATAAGGAATCTATTTATAAACAATGTATAACATAGAAATAAGTATTCTAAATACTAAAAAAAAAATGTCTTCTTAACAAGAATCCTATGTGGAACAAATTTTTGTACTAAAAAAGTTCAGTTTCTTTTCTGAAGAATAAATTAAGAAAAAATATTTCAAGTAGATAATCACATCAAAACATACTATTTACAACATGTTTAAAGGCACTAAGTTTGCAAAAAAATTACAAACACATGTTTCAGGCTTACCAGCTACCAGTAACACATTTTTAATACAAAAGGTAAGCTTATGAATATAAAGAGACCTGAACAAAGCTGGCTTTTGCTGTATTCTGTGCATTTTTAACATGGTAGTTAAAAATTTTAAGGGGTTTTTTTTTCTTTGTAATTACTGATGCAGTTTAGTATTCCAAAAAAACAGCATAGAAAATTACAGTTTTTATATAAAAACCAAATTATGAGACATTTATGACACATGTTCACCATTTTTTCCCATTTAACAAGATGCACGACATTGTGTACAAGTTGTAATAGTATTCGCAGGGTTGCCACAAGAAAAATCTCACAAAAAAGTAGCAAAAGTCGCCTAAAAATAGTAAAAAAGTTGCAAAAAAGTTGCCTTCAAAATAAAAAAAAGTTGCAAAAAAAGTAGCCATGAAAAAAAAAGGTGCAAAGAAACTGAATAGAAACACGTGACAAGCTAAACTGACTCATGAGTAATGCTTTAAAACAAGTTCAGAAAATAGACATATTTTGAACTTATGCATTAGATTAAAGGTACAAATGAGGAAAAAAAAAACTGCTACAATCGAAGTTACTTACTTTACAAGACTGCTGCCCCATTCAAAAATAATAATAATAATAATAATAATAATAATATACTCATATAAATACAGAAAAATTACTCCGAAAATCTGTGTTTTTGGTTTTTTACAGAAAAATGATTCTATCAAAGTAGTTTTCCTTTTGTTCACCAAGCAATTTAATTTATTTTCTTCATCTTCATGCTCTCTTTCCCTATTCCTCAGCTTTACATTGCTGAGCTATTCTAATACTTTCAATGTCTTTTGCTTTAATATATGATTTTAGCCTCTGGTTTGCCTGTTTAAAAAGTACATCAGCTGATTTTTGAGTTTCCTTTCTCCCTCTATTTACTAGTTTGACTTTTTCTTCTAATTTTTTAACAGATTCCTTCAAACTTGACAGCTTTTCTTTTTCTATTTTTCTTTGTTTCAACTTTTCTTCATTTTCTTTTTCTAATCTCAATTGCTCTTTCCTCTGGTCTTCAAGGTAGAACTGGTATGATTTGCATGCACCATAAGCTAAGTTTAAAAGTTCCTAATCAATTTGGCATTGTGCAACTGTAGAATAGTGCTTCAGAGTATCTTATAATAAGCCTGTCATTCAATACACGTTCTGACATCAAAGATTTATCTTCCGATAGAGCTATCCTGGACCATTGAAAACCCCTTCTCTACTTCACTATTACCATGAGATGAAATGTGACTAAAAATGAATGTTACTTTCTCTGATGAAAATTATTAAAATTTGGGTGGCTTAGATGGATTATAATTCCATTAGCTTGACTAGAGAAAAGATTTGATGAGCATAAGCTGTACTGCTTTTGCCATTAAAATCTGGCTTATTTGGGACACTGTTTCCGAAGAGGCTCAAGCACAATTCTCTTTTTTTTTTTGGGGGGGGGGGGGGCATCCCGATGCAGGTATTCATCTACTTAGCTGTCACTTGCTGTTTTTGAGCCAAGTAGAAGTTTTGTAAGCTTAAGGGCGAATCACCAGTTTGAGCCGTTTTTACAATTCCTTCATCCTTAAGAAATATATTTTTTCTTGGCCTTTTTGATCAATACACAAGTCTGAATTTGAACCCCACGAAATAAAAAACAATGTACTATCATACTAGGGCCAATTTAAAAGACAAAAAATTAGCAAAGTGGATTCATTTCCAAATTTCGGCTTCCAAACTTTCTCTTCTTTACACGAGAACTACAGAGATATGGAAGTTTGATTATTCATTCAGCAATCTCTGCACCTTATAGTCAAAGCAAAAAGTCCCACCTTTCCTCCAACAATTACCTTTGCATAAAATCTGACTTATGTCTAAACTTTTGCAACAGCAAAAAAAGCAAAAAAAAAAAGTTTTTTGTAATTTACGATTTTTGTTGCGGTTATTTTTTTTAAAACTTCAGACACGTATTTGGGACAATATTGTCTACCTGCAGCAGAAATTGGAAAGCATTTCGTTGAATAGTTTTCTTTTTATTCATATATTTGCATTTTGTCTACTCTTTTGTATCGTTGTATAAGGTTTCAGCTTCTGGAAAAGCGTAGATACCAGTAATGTACGAAGTATACAAATCAGTTCCATACAAGATTGACTTTCGTTTTCGCATCACTTAAGCCACGCCCAACTTGTTGATTAGATGCAGTGGATCGGTGCTACCCATAACGTCTATTTAGGAAAGGGTCATTCCATTTTAAATCAACAAATTTTCAAAAAAGTTGTTGCATCACCATTTTTGATTTTGATGAAAATTTGCATGTGTATTCCTTTTACTTCCCAGAGCTCAAAATAGTTTTCATTTTATTTTTAAAAAATTTACCCTTTGATATATAGGCCCTTTTTGTTGTTGGCAACAGCGAAAATCGGGCATTTTGATGCTTTGCCTTATGAACTATAACTTTTTTTCTATTAAAGATTTTGAGCTCAACTATAGCTCATTGGAAAGCTAAAGAAAAAAATCTTTTTATATATGATATCAATAAATTTCAGATTAAAAAAAAATACTTATTTTTTCAAGGTCAAAGTTCACGACGAAAATGACATTTTTTACTACTTTCGAACATTAAAAAACCCATGAAGGGTTCAAAGTAACAAGCCGATTTTTTCCACATATATTCATAGTCATAGTTACTTACTGTACAAAAAAAATTGGCTTGTTATTCCACCCCCTTTATGAGATATGTCCCCTCAAAGTTGTAATTTTTTTAAAAAATCCAATTTTCAACGCTAAAAAAATGCATGTGGGGGGCAAGATAAAAAAATTTTTACATGTGGTATTTTAAGTACTATTTACCAGCTTTCTAATAAAACAAAAGTTGCTTTGTTATTCAAAGGCGTTTGGCAGATATAAGGGACTGAACTTTCAAAAAATTGCACAAAAACAACACTATTATTTTCATTTTTTTAAATATTTTTTTTATTTATTTAAATGTAATTATATACCTTATTCTTTGCCTTAAATGCTAAAAAAAGACTAAGAAGAGCAATGAAGAAACATATTTAAAGTTTAATAAGATAATTTAATATTTTTAACACCTGGGAATATAGAATACCACTAAACTAGTCTGATTTTTAAACATCTGATTGCTACCTACAACAGGACTGAGCATTTCTCAACTTGTCCAGGTTTGTTCATACCATGTGGTCATCCTTGTTCTGACTTGCTCTCACATGTGTATCTTAGTTGCCTTTCAAATTCTGAAAGAAGTAGGTTGTTGAGCTAGTGTTTCTGCTGTAAAATCTTGTGAAGCTGATGTGATTTCTTTTCATTTCAAGTTCATTCATATTCACAGAATGTTTTGTTAAAGGTAAAAGAAGAAATTCTTTAGAATCCTTAAATATAAATTTAAATTTGTCTTTCTACATGTAAACTGTGAATAAGTTATGGATAACCCTAAATGCTCCATAGGAGTTTTTGAGAATGATGATTGTAATATTTTAAGTTACAGTAGGCAGTCTACTGTAAATAGTATTTCTGAGTACAGTGATGATGATAAAACTTTACTGCACCTGAGAACTAGGTGTAAAACTATTGAAACTGTTTGTACCTACCATGCAAAAAAATTTCTTGCCAAGTTTTGCCACCTTTATGGACCTTCTTGCTGGTAGGTACAAACAGTTTCAATAGATTTACACCTAGTTCTCAGGTGCAGTAAAGTTTTATCATCATCACTGTATTCAGAAATACTATTTACAGTAGACTGCCTAGTGCCTACTGTAACTTAAAATATTACAATCATCATTCTCAAAAACTCCTATGGAGCATTTAGGGTTATCCACAACTTATTCACAGTTCACATGTAGAAAGACAAATTTAAATTTATGTTTAAGGATTCTAAAGAATTTCTTCTTTTACCTTTAACAAAACATTCTGTGAATATGAATGAACTTGAAATGAATAGAAATCACATCAGCTTCACAAGATTTTACAGCAGAAACACTAGCTCAACAACCTACTTCTTTCAGAATTTGAAAGGCAACTAAGATACACATGTGAGAGCAAGTCAGAACAAGGATGACCAGATGTTTAAAAATCAGACAAGTTTAGTGGTATTCTATATTCCCAGGTGTTAAAAATATTAAATTATCTTATTAAACTTTAAATATGTTTCTTCATTGCTCTTCTTAGTCTTTTTTTAGCATTTAAGGCAAAGAATAAGGTATATAATTACATTTAAATAAAAAAAAAGATTTAAAAAAATGAAAATAATCGTGTTGTTTTTGTGCAATTTTTTGAAAGTTCAGTCCCTTATATCTGCCAAACGCCTTTGAATAACAAAGCAACTTTTGTTTTATTAGAAAGCTGGAAAAAAGTACTTAAAATACCACATGTAAAAATTTTTTTATCTTGCCCCCACATGCATTTTTTTAGCGTTGAAAATTGGATTTTTTAAAAAATTTACAACTTTGAGGGGGCATATCTCATAAAGGGGGTGGAATAACAAGCCAATTTTTTTTGTACAGTAAGTAACCATGAGTATGAATATATGTGGAAAAAATCGGCTTGTTACTTTGAACCCTTCATGGGTTTTTTAATGTTCGAAAGTAGTAAAAAATGTCATTTTCGTTGTGAACTTTGACCTTGAAAAAATATGTATTTTTTTTTAATCTGAAATTTATTGATAGCATATATAAAAAGATCTTTTTCTTAGCTTTCCAATGAGCTATAGTTGAGCTCAAAATCTTTAATAGAAAAAAAGTTATAGTTCATAAGGCAAAGCATCAAAACGCCCGATTTTCGCTGTTGCCAACAACAAAAAGGGCCTATATATCAAAGGGTAAATTTTTAAAAAATAAAATGAACACTATTTTGAGCTCTGAGAAGCAAAAGGAATACACATGCAAATTTTCATCAAAATCAAAAATGGTGATGCGCACCCCATTTGTTGATTTAAAATGGAATGACCCGAAAGGTTTTATTCTTGAAATGGAAATTACTTAAAACCATGGGTGAAAGAAAATCTCCAGGTGTTTCAAAAGAAAACTTACGTCAGGGGGAAAAGTCTCCAAAAAAGCAGATTCAGTGAAAAAAAGTAGCTTTTTGGCCTGTTTTTGCATAAAAAAGTAGCTAAAGTCGGCTTGTATCCAAAAAAGTAGCAAAAAGTAGCATTTAAGTATCCTGTGGCAACCCTGTATTGGGTAAATTATTATATGGGCTCAGTGACAGCTAATCAGCTTACGGTTATAAAAATTTCAAAATAAAAAACTTCCAATAAATGTTACAAATTTCCCTTTAACTGAAGCTAAAAATTATGGTATACACAAATTTGTACACCTGTTGTCAATAATATTTAGTAAAGAATGAAATCTTATGTCATTAATGTATATTTCTGCAATATTATGAGAAAATACCAGTAACTTCTAATTACAAAATATCTTATCTTTCAGCTTAACTTACTATCATGATTGTATATGGGGGTGGAAGGGTTAGCACAAAATTACAGCAGAACATGATTTTAGACAATGGAACAATTTGAGAAGTACTAATTTAATAAATATGAATAAAATAATAAAGATAATTTAATAACAATGAATATAAACCTTTGCATAAATATATCACCTGCAATTTGTACAGTTCCATCATCTCCCAGCAAAATATTTCCAGCTTTTATGTCTCTGCAAAAAACAAAAGATCCTTAATTTCTAATAACATAAATTAATTTGAATACATACGAGACCAAAATGCAGGTTTATAGCATGCAGACGAATAAATTTAATCAATTTAACAGAAAATCTATATTTAGCAAGAAAATTAAATCATTTAATTATTCTCATATAAAAATGCAAAGATTTGTGTTAAATTTTTAAAAAAATAACAATAGACTTAATCATTTAAAAAAAAAAGGGATTGGAAGTGGTTCAAAGGTGTATTTTTTCACATTAAGGGTATCTTAGTTTTTGTTCATTTTTTCTGCATGTAAAATATGTTTTGAAATGAATAGTTTTATTATGTGAATGCCTCTGATTGGACACCAGTCTCTTATATCAATATTCAATACCAAACACAAATATAAACCATTTTTGCATTCATATGCACAGTGACACATCAGGGCTCGAAAAATCTTTAAAATTTTGCATGCGGGCATGTTTGTCTAAAAAGTACATGCCCGAATAAAATTTTTACATGCCCAGTTTTATTTTTGTTGTTTATAAATAAAAACATTTGAATTTGTCGTAGTGTTAAAACGTTGATTGCCAAGCTACAAAACATACGTAGCATTTAAGCTGGGCTAAAAACAATGTACCTGTCAATTAGCTTTTACTTTCATCTCCTCAGAAGTCAAATATCCATATTAATGTCACTGTAAAAGGCAAATTCTAATGTGGAGGAAAACAGGAAATCACGTACAAGCTAACTCAAATTCTATCCTGTCAGCTAAAATGATATGCTTCAAATTATCATTATCTCCTACTTGAGCAGTCAACATGTTAATCAGACAAAATATTAAATTAGCAGTTTTGTGTCTGAATTAAGAATTATTTTAATCTTCATATATATGGTAATTTTTTTTCCAAAATACGAAATAATAAATTTTAGGTAAGAAATATTTGATCGTAAAATTACATGGCCAGCTGGGCATGTTGCTGATTCATGCCCAATCAGAAATTTTACATGCCTCGGGCATGTCGGGCAATGTAATTTCCGAGCCCTGTGACAGATTAACAGTTTAGAGGATTATTGCAACACATTTTTTAAGGTCCTCTTTATTATAACAGAACTAAGGATGTCTAACATTTATCAGGTACACATTCCACAAAAGCTTTTGTCGACCATCTTTGCATCCATAAGCTCATTTTGGAGGTAAAAGGCATTCCTTGTAATGATGAAACATGTGTATGCAGTATCCCTGTTCATTTGAGCTTTTCAAAGGTGTATTTTTTTACATTAATATAGAATACTAGCTGTTTTTACAAACACAAAATGTAGATTTTAGTTCAAAATACAGAAAATAAAAACAAGATTTTCAAATCAAAAATATGCAAAAAACGGTAAGATTACATTCTATTCAAAACACTTCCAATATTAAGCTTTTTTAAATAAATTTTATATCAGGTCAACATTTACAGAACAACAAAGTACAACACACTCCATGACATTTAAAAAAATGCATTCAAAATTATCACAAAACTTCTATAGAAGACTTCCAGAGTTAAGATTTCAATAAAAATAAACAAATTTTACTTACATGCTTTTTAACAAAGCTTAATACTAATCAAAAATGAAAAAATAGTTCTACAGATGCAAAAACATTGCAATATGCATCAGCTGTATGAAATAAAGAAATTGAAAGAAGATCAATAATTACTGACTGATTGACCAAGCTTATGAATAAATTAAAAAATAACAAAAAGGAAAATATCTAATGCAGGATAAGTATTGTAATTTATTAGCATATTTTCTTCTGTTGGGCTTCATATCAAGGGTTTGTTCGTGCA
Source organism: Uloborus plumipes (assembly GCA_038373865.1). Lineage (NCBI taxonomy): Eukaryota > Metazoa > Arthropoda > Arachnida > Araneae > Uloboridae > Uloborus > Uloborus plumipes. Next base: position 75,129 of record JAXGGA010000418.1, on the reverse strand, counting down.
TAGCAGTTTTTAATAAAAATAATTTCAGGACGTTTATCAACTTTTCCCTTAAGAAAAAAAATGATTTTTGCATTCAAATGAAACAAACTTTCAGGAAAGAAAACTACAGAACTTTGGCGGTTTCACGACAGCAAATTATAATTTTTCCTAATGTGTTTCCAATTTTGTTTAATACCCTCATCGGTCCCTGATTTTTTCCCAGAAACTAAAACTTTATCAAAAACTCTCCAAGTTCCAGGCTTTCCTGATTGAGTTACCACTCTGAACAAAAGAGATAAAAGCAGAAAAAAGACAAAATCAATATAAGAAAATAAATGAATATTTACCTATGAATTTGACCATTATTATGAAAATATTCTAATCCTTTCAGAACTTCTCGTAGCACAGTAGCAACAGTTGCCTCATCAAACACACCATGCTTACAATCCTCCATTTTCATCTTATGTTTAATTATATCTAACAGAGAGCCTGTAAGCATAAATTTTTATTGAATGAATGCTAATGTATGAACTATTGCAATAAAAAAGATGCACCTTATCAAACACAAAAATCTCTAAATAGCTTCAAGAAAAAATTTTATGCTATATGTACCGAATTGGCTACTTTACAAAAATTATTCAGTTTTATAAAAGTGGCAAATTTCTGAAAAACATAAAAATTTGCATGATACAATGGCAGCAGAATTTTATCAGATATTGTAGAGGCATGAAAAGAAAAAGACGTCACATGGGTATAACTAAAGATGAAAAATTCTTGGTAATAAACTTAAGAAATGCTTCAAAAATTGAGCTATAATTCTTAATACATATAAACTATGGGCAGTGTTACAACCTCGGGCTAATAGCAGCGAGTGTTACAAAATAAGAATTTAAATGCAGGTGTCAGGACAGTGCTTGGTTTTTCCAGGTACTAAAACCAACAACCTAAGTGCCATTCTTAATGAATCAAACATGTGTATCCGAATATGAATTCTCTTATTTAAACACTATGGCAGAATTTTTTTCAGCTTTCTTCGACAAATTTTCTAGAAGCAATTTCTTTCTGCAACACTAGAATATTCTTCAATAATAAATATATATGCAAAGCTCTTACAGTAATACAAGGCGTTTATATTTGTAAAAATGTAAACATTAATACTATAGATTGATAATATATTTTTTTTCTTAGCTTTTTTTTTCCCCTCCCAATCAAATCTTTCTGCACTCTCCCTGATTCTGTGACTATGTCGCCGAGTCGGCAGCTTTCTGCCACAGAGACTGCTGGTATAGCATATTTGTAAAACATACAATGATTTTTTAGGGACAAAATTTATTTTATTTGAAATTACTGTTACATTTTTTTTTTCCACAAATGTCCTCTAAGAGAGAGGAGCCTCCAAAAACAATCACTTTTCAAGAACGGGCAGAGGTCTCTACAGAGAAGTTTCACTGTATATAGTGCAGCAAGAAAAGTTAGTACAATTAGATAAGTAGAACAATGCTTCAGATTAGTAAGAAATAATGAAGATCTCAAATCAAGGTACAAAAGAGGAAATAAACTGCCGGAATAGTAGAATTTTGAAGGGAAAAGGCAAAATTCGTAACGGGAAAGTTTTGAAGAGAAGTAGATTCAACTATGTAACAAACACTTACCGCCGGAAAGCAATTTTATCACAAGCCAAAGTTCCTCCTTCACAACAAAAGAAGTAAAGTAGCTCACAACATTTTCATGGTTACAGGCACTCATTGCTTGAATTTCCTTCTGAAAAGAAAAAAATACACACATGTAATTGATGGTGGACGCTTATTATGGTTCTAAATCATGTTGTAGAGAGTGTAAATAAAGCAAATTATGGCAACCTAGTAAAGGAACATACCTAACCAGTTAAAAAAATGAACATTTAAATAAGTAATTTATCAGTTCTAATTCTCAATACATTTTTTATTTTTTAATTGTGTTAGTCATGATCCTAGGTGGTGACTGCTATGTCTTAAAATAAAAATATTTTTTCTGCTCCACACCAAGGCTAAGAAGTCAGTGGTATTGGAATTTTCAATTCAATTCTGTATTAGACATAAAAAAAAAAAATATATGTACATAAAATGGCAAATGCGAAAAGATATAGGTGACACATTCACAATTGTTTAAAGAATTGCGTTAAAAAGGGGGTTTAAATTTTGATTTTCTATGAAAATTTCTACAAGAAATTTTTCTGCAACGTTAAAGAAAGATCACAAAAGGAGGAAGAATATTTGATATTGTAACCACTGTTTTTCCTGTCACAGTTGTTGAACCTACATTTAACAAGTTATTGTTTAATCCATCAGAGAATAATTTTACTTTTAATCTGCAAATCCTGGTGATAGCACAAATATTTTTTGTGTTTCATAAACTTTCATTTGACATCCTTCCAACTTAGCTAATCCTTTCCTGGAAAAATCCCTTTGACACTTTGAAGTCAGCCGAAAGTTTGTGATGAGTTATAAATCCTGAAAACAAGTGACGGCAGTCATTTCTTTCTTTTATTTTATGGAGTACAGTTAAGCATTTGAGAATTATGTATCTGTCAGTGCCATTTCTAAGATACATACAACATAAAGCATATTAAAGTTGTAATTAAAGCTAAAGCAGGTGAAAAAGTATTAAAATAAGGAAAGCGATGGTGATACGATGAATGAAGATTTTTAATCTGAAGCACCACCAACATATTCAATGTGCTTTTGGTGCACAGAAAGTTTACAAAGTTTTTCCAAAGCCATGGATGCAAAAAACAATGTTTTACTGGTGAGGAGGATTATGCGGAGAATAATAGCATAAGAAAGGAATGAAAAAAGACAGTTCAGAGCGAATTCACCAACTACTTTGGCACTGTACAGAATCAGAAAGTTTTACCTTTTTTCATGATCCTGCCTTTTACAAGAACATTGGTTATATCAAGAAAATACCTTGACCTTGTTTTTGTACTAATGAGAATCTATGCGCAATTAAGTTAGACTGTCTTTATCAAAACACGAAAATAAAACATGATGGATATGACAAACACAATTATAGAATTACACTATGGATTGACTTACTAGAAGCTCATCCATATTCGTATTCCATTTTTCCAAGTTGATTCTCTTGATGGCACATTTTTCTTTACGAGGCTTGCAAAGGGCACTGTGAACGATTGCAGTAGCTCCCACACCTGTGGTTACACATGATGAGTTAAAAACAAGAAGGAATTTTCAATGCTTGAAATTTTGCAGATTATTCAAAATTTATTTCTTTAACTCAGTCAGATGAAAATGATTATTACACAAAAGTATTGTAATTTTTATTTATCATTGACAGTATAAACCAATAAATTGCAGCATTTTATTATTGCTTTTCAATTTTATTGGCTAGAACAGTGGTTCCCAAAGTCCAGACAATGGGTGCAAGTTAAACCATGCTTCCAAGACGGAAAATATTTGAGACCCCCAGCCCCCTACAATTTCTTTTTGGAGGGGGGATTGAAAAATATCAAAATTTGAGAACTTTGATAATGCTAGAGTGACAGTTGATTGGGGCCTCAGAATCTTACAAATTAAATCCTGAAAACAAAATTGTAGGCCATATTTGATGAAGTTAAGGGAAGGGAATGAATGGGGACGAAAAGAATTAACAGCGACAAACGAATTACGACCCTACAGTTCGTTTATTCAGAAAGAGAGAGAGAGAAAAGAAGAGCTACCTCAGATAAAAAGTTTGGGATTGGAATAATGATTAAAATGCACTTTTAAGAAATCTGATTTTATATTCCTTTCAATTTTGTTTTCTTTGGAAATAAATATTGAAGAAAAGATAGATTTTTTCCCCCTTACAATGGTCCGTCTCGGAGATTTTGTCAAGATGGAAATTCGCCCTGAGACGGAAGGTCTTTCATGGTCCAGACCTCTACAACAGACCCAAGAATTACTAATTTTCTTTGGAAAGATCAAAGAATTCATTCTTTCCAGTTACTCTTAAAGTATGTGCAAATTCCTGTTTTAATAACTTTTATCATTTTTTCTATGCAAGCACATTACAGTTGCTTCTGTGTGTAACGATACTCTATTTAACAACTTACTTTATTTAAAAATGGCTTTTTAAAGTCCCACTCTCAACTGTTTTAGAAAATTTTGTTTAAGGTTTCACTTCACTTAAGGACTGTTTTGGGCTACCTTGAAAGGGGTTTAAATAGAGAATCAACTATTTTTGAAGTAACTTATGAAGCGATTAACTTGGTTTAAATCAGCTGAAATGTGCCCCTGGTATAGGAAAATACAATATCATAAAGACTTTAGAAACTACAATAAACTTAGAAAATGCATTAAACAACAAAAACAATCAGTATAACACAATATCTCATTTCAAAATGACCTGAATAAAATAACTCCATGTACAAGTTCAGCAAAATTTTAATGAAAGCATAGGGAGTTATTTAATTTTACAAAACAGTGAGAAATTATATTTTTTCCTTGAAATATGTGTTCAGGACAGTTTAAGCTGCAAAATGAAAACAGCTTTTTCTGAAAAATTTAAACTTATTTGCTAGTTAAAGCATGAAACATTATAAATAAAAATATTGGCAGAAAATAGAAAAATCAAAAATATAATTTTCCTTTTTTTAATTACACAAACAATTTTAGAAAATAATCAATATTAGAAAATAGACACTAGACCTAGTCATCCCTTATTTATTACATGCAATTCGGACAAAAGCTGTAATTAATTTACTAAACTAAACATCCAATAATGCTTGGGACTCTTGCTTTGTTTACAAAAATATAGAAAAAATACTACAAGAGATCATCTTGCAATTAAAAACATAATTTTCAACACAAAAAACAAATAAACAACCGAATGTTGGAGACTTCATAAAATAACAAACACAAATTATTTTGAACAATATGAAAGTCACTTTAACGTGTCCGCATAAAAATAATTTGACAAAAGCGAATTCAAACTCTAAAAGGAGTTGAAGAATCAAAACAAATTATTTTCCACTAAATTTCTAGCTTCGGCGAGGAAATTTCGCTTTCCAGAGTATAGGTACGGCACACAAGTTATTTTCTACCGAGCATGACACATGCATTCGCCCATTTAAATGCCGATGACATAAGTCAACAAATACAGAACTTCAGTATCCAATTTGACTCCAATTTCAAGACAATACATTCAGGATCATAATTAATGCATATTACTCACCGATAACTTCTCCTAATTCGTAAGAATCTTTATCATTTGGCCAGCTTACAGGAGTAGTCACTACCGCATCGGCCATTTTGCTAGCTAGCATGTTGCCAGCGGAGATTCGCTTATTTTTGGCACTCATCAGCTGGGTAGTGGCGCTGATTTTTCGATAAGTTCCAGGTGATCCTGGAAGGAAGAGTCCAGCTTTTTCGGCCCTGACGGAGTTTTCACTGAAAATGATAATTTAGAAATTTAATGCTAGGATGTGAATCACGACTTCTGAATTCGTGATATGCAAACGAAGAGGAAAATAATTAATTAAAATACAGCGCAGACTCTGTGTGTTCCCTCCTCGAATCACGTCCGCGGTGGAATTTCCTGAAATATTAAATAACTGCAGAATCCGTGTTAATTATAATTCACACAAGCAGGCAAGACAAATCTTGACTGTAAATACTAGAACGTTTTTCAAACAGATGATATGCGAAAACCTCGAAGACTCCGGTATTTGCTGAGGAAGCATCGGAAATAGAATTTTCAAAACTGAGGTATCATTTTGTTCTATGATTTTATTTGTATACTAGCTACTTGGCCCGGATCTGCACGGGATCTATCTTGAGGAAAAATGTCATGTCCAGTGACGCGTGTGTCTAAAAGTCCCGATTAAATTAAAGTCAATAGTTTGCTAGAACGCAGTACGAAAAATTAATCAATCGCCAAAAATTTTTTAAATCCGTCCGTTACAGGAAAAGCCTAAAGCAAAAGCAAGAATTTTATTTGTTTATGTTCAAGAAAAAAGGGCAACACCTTTTTCTCATTAATAATTTATTTCACCCTATTTAATTTCACGCTCATGCAGATGATTTTTATAAATCCAATTTAAAATGGATATTTCCAAATTAAAAAATGTCCATATCTTTTTTCAGAGTGAAGTTAGCGCTTAGGAGTTTTCGAAATTTTATCAATTTGTGTACGTAAAGACTTATCTTTATTACTCTATCGATTCAAAATTGAAGGAAAATGGCCATTTTGGGACAAAACATTTGAATTTTGAGCTTTTTGGAATTTTTAAAAATTTCAAAACCCCGCCTATGTGAATTCTAGGTCACCAAGGAGCCTCTGTGCCAAGTTTGATGAAAATCCGACGAAAACTGGATTTGTATAAGGAATAAACATACAAACAAATATAATATACATACATCCATTTATATATCTATAGATTCTTAGACTTTGAAGTCATTCATTCACATCTAAAAAATATATAATGTTACACGACATTATATTGTAACTTAATTTTGAATATTCTCATCCAAGAGAATTTTCTTCAAAATTTTACTAGCAAGAGTTCGCCATCTTTAATCATAACTGAGAAACTGAGATATATTATAATGGGTGATTCTACAAAAACGGGAATATTTCTAACATGTAGATTTAAAAAAAAAATAATTTAAAATTAAAAATCTGAAAAAAATCAGCAAAGCACTTGATAAGTTACATAATTAAAATAGAATATCAGCAGAGCTTAAATGTTTGTATTTTATTGTATTTTTGGATTTTTATTTTTTTGAAGGCATATGTGAATGATAAAAAGGACATGTGGATGACACAATGGGTATGTGAATATAACACAGTAAGTATGTGAATAACACAAATACAATATTAATAAAAATTTTTAACCAGTAAACTGTTAGACATAATTTTTAAACATTGTACTGTCATAGTTTGGCTTTTAATTCATCCACGTGTCTTATATTGGGGCATGTGAATGACAATAGAAAAGGGGCATGTGAATGACAAAACACAAGTAATTGTGCTCTCAAAAAGCCATATCTGAATATTTTTCGGCTTCACTTCGAATTAGAACCCACAAATATAAGCCTTAGGATTATTCATTATCAGAATTTATTTACATGTACATTTTACATGCATTCTGTGCAGAGGCGGATCAAGTGAAGTGGGGGCCCCAAGCGGTGAAAGTTTTGGGGGCCCCCTCCACCCCACTCTAAAATAGGGGGAGAAAAAATACCCCCCCCCCCCGAGAAAAAAAAACCAATACAGTTTACCGATATTTTTTATTTACATACCTCATATAAATTTTCGTCTAGATTTAATTGCAGCAAAATCAAAAATTATGCTTTCCGTGTCGACGCGGTTCAACAGTTCCTGTTCAATAAACAGTATGGCAAAGTTGTTAAGCCTCTCTTCTCCAATTTTACTACATAAATAATTTTTTTCTCTTTTTAAAACAGAAAACGATCTTTCACCTGATGCATCTGACATAGGAATTGTCAAAAATATTTTCAAAAGTGTCTCCATGTTCGGAAATGTGCAAGACATCCCTCTATCAGCTTGAAAAATATTATGACACGAGAGACTTAAATTGTCTGAATTTTCAGATGTTCTTTTGAATGAGTGTTCATTTTCTTTCAGAAACGGTCATCGTCTTTTAAAATATTTATGAAACAAATTTGGGGCCCCAGAGCGGGTCCCCTAGGTTGGCCCTTATTAGCCTATTGGTATATATTATTCCCGGCTGCAAAAAAGCTCGTTGGTTTAGCTACAGGTTGCAGTTATATCTAAAACCAGTGCATTCGAATTTTAGATTCTCGGAGAATTTCGGGACCCCATGGCGCATCACTGGTCGACGGGGCCCCACGCAGCCGCTTAGTCCGCGTACCGTTAGACCCGCCTCTGATTCAGTGGGGCATGTTAATGACAAAGATAAAAAACACTTGCCTTGAAAGTTGAGTTTAGCTTGCTTTTTATCAAAAAGTAATTACGAAACAGCAAAATTAACCCTCATCCATGAATAACAAAATTCCTTGCTTTATTTTAAGATGTGTTGCCAGATTTTGAAATAAAACATTTCAGAGAAAAATATCTATACTTTTTAGACATGTGGATGACAGAATATCGCTGGGACAAAGTTAAGATTAACTTTTAGAGATATTATTTTCATATTATTTTGCTTTTTTTGCGATTTACATCTTGCACACATTCATATTTATAAATAAAAAACTCTTGAGAAAAAAAATCACTTTTTTTAAAAAATCTATATTCTATTGATTGTGAAAATTGCACCTATGGGACAGGGCATGTGGATGACATTTCACAATCTAATATCCTTTTTTTAAAATGAATAATAATTAAATACTGACATTGTTGATAACGAAAATTACAGAACAAAAGACGCATAAAAATAGTCCCAAAATAGTTTTTTTATTAAACTAAAAACAAAAAGAGCAATCAGTATGGAACACAAATTTGCCCATTTTTGTAGAATCACCCATATATAAATATATATATTGGGGGTGGGGTCGACCAATGCTGGATCTTAAGGATTTTTATTTCTCTTTTTTTTTCTCTTCAGTTTTAAGAACCTAAATTTTTGTGAGGGCGGAAACTCCAAATTTTCGAATGGAACCCCAAATGTTTCCGTTCGATAAAAACACGAAAATGCACGATTTAATTCAACTGATGAAAAAGGACATTCGGGCATTTAAAAATTGCAATTACGTATGTTACCAATTTTGCCGAATCATCAGACAAAATTTGCCATGTGAGGGAATTGTGCCCTGCCAACCAAAGAAAGAAGTTACTGCACATGCAAAGTGTTAGTTGTAAGGTTAAAATAATTTTCAGAGCCAACAAAACTTAGATAACATTCAAATAAATTGCTTGAAAACATTTTTTGTGATCTGGGTTATAATGATACCAAAGTAGAAAAAACGCAAAGATAAGTTTTGATCCCATTAACTAATTAATTAAATAGGTATTGCTTTACAAGGGCATATTCAAATCACAGCAACATTTAGGAAAATTGTCCTCTGTGATTTCTGTACTTTCTAAAGTAATATATGGGGCGGGGGGGGGGGGGTAGCATACGCACACACAACCCAGGGGCTTACGAAGAAGATAAAGTTATGTTCAGGAGCGCCTCGATGGGAGGTCACTGTGACCTCCCAATAATTTCCGTATTCGGCACATTTTGCTGACGATTTGGCAATTTGAAGACAATATTGCAAAATTAAGATTTGTTCTTTTTATTAGCTTTTAGAATTTTTTTAAAATATGCCTAATGTTCTTTCTCGCTAAATGTTGTGCATGTACGACATGCTGTGCAATGTGCATGCTTGTATTTTATTATTCGGAAAAATTAGATTTATTGATAAATTGATAATTTTCCCCCTCCCAAAAATTTCAGTTCGGGGCGCCCCCTGGTTGCGTTGTTTTTATGAAAGAAATATAATCACATCATGATTTCTAACCTACATTGTGTGTGTGTTTGTGCAAACGCACTTATTTTCGAGTGACTTTTAGTTTCACGATTTTCTCGAGTCAGTCATCGTGGAAATTTAAAAATATGGGGGGGGGGGTGGTCAGTTCTCGAAATTACCGACTTTTTCACTCTTGCGAAAATACGTGTTTCGCAGTGATAAATTCCAAAAAAAAAAAAAATCCGACCACATGGAACACACTTTTTTATTCTTCCATCTAAAATGTGTTGTGTTTTTATTCAGCTTTTCACGGTAATGTTCATGGCCGCTGAGAGCCACGGCGGGCCCCTTGTTAGTCTGCTCTTCTGGCCATGAAACTTATACCGCCATAAAACTAAAAAAATTGAACTACTCCGAATACGAGCCACGGCCCCTTAGTTCAAGCGTTCAAGGGCGGATACCGAAATTTCTCAAGCTAGGGATGATTGATTTTTCTTACTTTTTACAAAGCATACTAGTTTACAAATATTGATCATGAAGGTTTCGGACTTATATTCCGAAATATTTCAGGTGAACAGCACCTAACCTTCTGCCCCGAATTTCATTAAAACTCGTATGAAATTGCATTTTTAGAAATTCAATATCGAAAAATTATCTAGGAGGAGTCTCCTAAAGAAGGGGCGCTCGCCCCCATGCCTAGTCTCCTTGCCCTAGTTTCCGACTAGGCTGACATGGCCTCTTGTCGGCCCCTGTAATGTTCAGTTTGAATATTTGATAAAAGATGTTTTAGAACACGAATTTACATAGCACTGAAAAAAAAATTGAGTTTCAAGAAATCTTGCCTAAAGTACTTACAGTTGACAAAAAAAGTATTAGAACAATATGAAATTCGTACATTTTGAAGTAATAAAATGCATTTACACGATTAAAACAATTATATTACGTAAAGTTTCTACAAAAATATCCCGTTTTGTAACAAATAAAAGTTTAACGTGAATATAACTTTTACAAAATTAAAATAACTAAATTTACATTGCAAAGTAAGTATTAGAATAGCAAGTTTTCACGTTAAATCAAATATATAAATAATTAATAATTAATTGAAATGCATATTTAAGTAGTTAATATGCAGTCCTTTAGCTGCAATTACTGCTTCTAAGTGTCTCGGCATGGATTCTACAAAATCATTTGTGATTTTTAAGGACATTTTTTCCCATGCCTCTTGTAAAGCCTCTTTTAAGCTTGATTTGTTTGTATTGAGTTTTTTATAATTTTATTATCTAATTAATGCCATAGATGCTTTATAGGGCTCAGGTCTGGTGATTTTTGTGGAGTTATTTGTCTTTGGGGGCATTATATAATAACCACTCTTTGGGTTTTTTTGGCAGTGTGTTTTGGATCTTGATCCTGTTGAAAGACGAATGTAGTATCCAGTCCTAATTTTCTGGCACTATTTTTCAAATTATGCCGTAACACATTGATGTATGATAGAGCTGTCTATTTCACATCAGTGAAACAGATATTTCCAACCCTATTGAATGCCATTCATCCCCAAACCAAGATATAACCACCTCCATGCTTTACTGTTTTTAGTAACTTTTGGGGTTCTACAGTAGCACCCCTTTTTCTCCAAACAGTGTCTATGTGCTTTGGTTTGAAAATTTCGAACTTACTTTCGTCGGAAAAAATAACACTTTTTCAGAAATCCGTTGTTTTGTTTTTATATTTTTTAGCTAACTCGAGTCGATTTCTTCTGTTGATTTCTGAAATAAATGGTTTCTTCCTTGGCCGTCTTCCTTTTAAACCAGCCTTACGCAAAACATTTCTTACAACCTGAGGTGTTGCAACCTTTCCTGATATTGATTCAATATTAGCGGCTAACATATTTGCATTTCCTGTTGGATTTTTTAGAGCCTCTTTGACCACTTGGAGTCTTTCTCTTACACTCAGCTTGTTTAGTCTCCCTGGTCTTTCTTTGTTATTAACAGCACCGGTCTCTTTTTATTCTTTTTAAGAATGAGATGAACTGCACACAACGACAAATTCAACATTCCTGTAATTTTATGGAATGTTTTCCCACTAGGATACAAATAAAATATTTGTTCTCTTTTAGCATTTGGAATCTTTTGTTTTCAGAGCCAAGCCAAGAAAATGTCATACAAACGATTTTGAACTTAATGTCAGCAAAGGAAACAAGCTGCTTTCATGAGCCCTTGACACGTATGAGAGTAAAATTGAATCGTTTATTTCGAAAAGGTAACATCTCTATTTTGATCTCCTCTGTCTCTTTAGAAAATTAAACAGCGCACGGTTATATTTTTGAATGTCATAATCAATGGTTATTTGGTAAATTATTGCAGTAATTGTGTACTTAATTAAAGGCATTTTTTCATTGATTATGACAATCAAAAATATAACCGTGCGCTGTTTAATTTTCTAAAGAGACAGATGAGATCAAAATAGAGATGTTACCTTTTCGAAATAAACGATTCAATTGAAAGTCTAGGGACATCACGTCGTAATTTGCATGTTTCGTTTTTTGTTCTAATACTTTTTTTGCAGTTTGAAATACGTTGTTTTGATTTTAAAAATACTGTATTTATTTTATGCTTCTTTTATGGTTACGTATTTAATTATTTAAATAAGTACTATCTCTTATAAATTAATTTTGAAATTTATTTAATATTATTATCTTGAAAAGTACAAATTTCACATTGTTCTAATATTTTTTTTGCCAACTGTATTGCAGTCAGCATGTCAAATTAAACGTTCGCAGTTTTTAAAATTTCAACTGAAGTACATTTCACTTCGATTGACAGTGTTTTGGATTTACTTTCATGTCACTTGTAGGTCCAGATGTTAGAGAGCTACGGAAAATTGAAATTGTAATGCCAAAGATCTCGCGTTTCGCAGCAAGTTTTTGACAATGGTTTTAGTTTGACATGCTTTTTTTAATACATCTAAGCCAGCACATCACAGAACTTTGAAACATACATGGTGTTTATCAAGACTTGCATTGAAAAAGATAAGTCATTAAAAAAGAAATATATGGTGAAAACATACTTTTTTTAAAAAATCCTTATTTCATTAAGTTTTTTCCTCCATTGGTGCAAAATTAGATAAACGTATTCAAATGACGCTGACATAATAAACTGAAAATTGCGTCCACGAAAGAAAAAAAAACTTCCAATGGCACTGCGATGGGGGGTTTTGAGGGTCAACCCCCTAGAAACTCAGGTTTTCAATACATATTGCCAATCCTAATCAGGCCCGCCATTTCAAGTTTTTCCAGGGGGAGGGGGAGGGTGCAAACACAATGCAGTTTCATCGGAAAACAGAAAAAACCACGCCCACTTATATGCAAATACATTGATTTCTCAAATTCGGGGGGGGGGGGTATTGACCCCCCCCCCTGATTCCCCGTAAATGACCGGCTTGATAATAATACTATAGCTTAGGTCTGTATTAGTTACAGTGTATTTTATAGGGGGCAGGGGAAGACGAGCCTTTCCGAGAGAGATAAAAAATAATTCAACTTTACCATAAACTATTTTTTCATTCGTTTTTTCATATCATTCATAAACTTTTTAAAACTATTTCTTCAAAAAAAAAAAAAAAAAAAACATGCACAAAGCCTATTTGAATAAAATCACTTTGGTTTGCCACAACAGTCCAGTCGGCGATCAGTGTAAAAGGACGCGTGAAACTCACACGAGTTTCGAATTCAAGAATACACAATATCACGATTTATTCATTAATTCTTTGATAGGAAAAATGGATTAATGATTATTCTGTTTTAATAACCTCTTGTTTTTACCCGTAGGACAATGCTTTTCATACCATATGTATTATTATACCATTTTAGTTAAAGTCTGTAAGGGTTTGTCGAGAATTGACTTAAAATGTAAAAAAATATATTTTACCGCCACATTCGGAGGTTTTTTTTGGGGGAGGGGGGCGGGAAGGAAGGTGTAACGAGTCCGTAGCACCTTCAACTTTCTTAAATGAGCATTCCAATCTTGAGGAAGAAACTATAAATTTATTTACAAGTATGTATACTATTTACAATAGGAGTAGGAAACAATTGCTAAACATCCAGCAATTAGGTAGCAAAACAGTACACTGTACTCTCAACAGTAACTCAGCACCACGTATCTAACGTGAACAGTAATTAAGAAATTACAAAAGCAAAACAAACATTCGCCCAAAGCGAATAAAACCGAACCTCTTAGAAATCCTATCTGAGAAAAACTAACTAACTGTGTTCGAGGCAGTCGGACAGCTATTTATACTCGTAACGAAATTTCGACAATATTCTAGCAAAATCCGGGGTCTTCTGTTCATTCATAACTTACATAATCCACTCAAGAAACTTCTAGTAATAAAAAGAAAAACCACGCGAAAATGTCTTCATGCTTATTAAAGTTAGGGCAAGTGTAAAAACTACAAAGTGTTACAGGGCTGGTATACAAATGATAAAAGTGATATCTTCAGATACTTTTGCAACATGTCGCCAGATAAAACCAAAACAAGTGAAAATGATGCAAGGCAGGAAAAAGTAAAAACAACAACTATTTACAAGATTTGTAACGGTATTATTATACCATTTTAGTTAAAGTTGTAAAGGTTTGTCGAGAATTGACTTAAAATGTAAAAAAATATATTTTACCGCCACATTCGGAGGTTTTTTTTGGGGAGGGGGGCGGGGGGAAGGACGCACCAGTTACATTTCGTTGCCCCTCCCAAACCTATTTCTGTATCCGCTTTTGCATAGAAGGACTGTTTTGACCAAACCCTCACACCTCAAAAGAATATTATGGCTGCCAGTGGCATACGCAGACAAATTCTTTAGGGGGGGGGCTGAGCCGAGACTTTTAGAGATGGGGGGGGGGGCATCTCATAAAATGTAGTTAAGGAAAGTAAATGTTTCGAATTTGTGATATGAATGCTAATTTAATATGATAAAAATCCATCATTATTGTATTTTCAATCGTTATAATTGCTATAAAAAAGTAAAATCGTTTTGATGAAAACAGAAAATGGCAAAAAAAAAGTTTGAATTTTTTTCTTTACTGTCGGAGATGTTCTTGAATCACATGCGTGAATATTTTGGAAAATTAATGTCGTTAATTTTGCGATGAATTTTACTTTTATTCCTAATACTGGGTTTCAATCATCTTTTCTAAGTATAATTAAAATAGCTATATAAATGAACAAGCATTAATCGGTGTTTCTAAAACATATATTTGCAATAAAAATGAACAAAATTGAATTACTTTTAAATACTCAAAATATAAGAATCGAAACCTGAAAAAAAAAAAAAAAATCATTTCTTATTTTCTTTTAATTTTGTCCTATACATAATTATTTGATCTAAAAACTTTTTCTGACGTTTCAACTTTAAAAGAAAGAAAGAAAAACAAATATGAAAGCTTAAATGCAAAAAATCAGCTTTAAAAATTTCGGAGGGGGCTGCAGCCCTATCAGCCCACCCCCTGAGTACGCCACTGATGGCTGCTCGAGTGTCTGGCGCGAAACTGAAAATCGTCTAGATCTTTTCAAAATTACTCAAGTTGCACACGTAGAAGTGTGTTGACGTTGGGGGGGAAAAATCTTTTTGAGATAAGGGATAAAATAAAAATACATAAATCAATAAAATGTTTAAGTCTGAAGCAGTTTTTTAATGAATTTTCTTATACAAGATCTAAAAAATTAGTAACCTGTATTGTTCACACTATCACGCTTTTTAGCCTACTTTCCCGTTAAAAATAAAAGACGAAAAAAGTAGGAAAAGTAGCTTAATGCATCTAAAAAATATCGCCAAGTCCAAAAAAAATCGCCAAGTTAAAAAAAATATCGCCAAGTTAAAAAAATAAAGAGGTAAAATGAATATCGAAAAATTAAAAATTTGAAAGTAGGGTATTGAGATGGGGAATTTGTGTGTCGGTCTGTCGGTCGGTCTGTCTGTCCCCCCCCCCTAATAACTTTTGAATGAACATTCCGATTTGGACAAACTTTTTTTTGTTGGAAAGATCTCGGCGAGTACAGCTCATTCCCGTATTTGATTTTTTGATTTGAACAATTTTTGGTTCAACTTTGAGCCGTTCTAATAACCGGTCCCGCGATACTAACTTTTGAATGAACAGTCCGATTTGAACAAACTTTTTTTTGTTCGAAAGATCTTTTCAAGGATTCTTCATTCCCGTATCTACATTTTTGATTTGAACAATTTTTCGTTCAACATTGAACCGTTCAAACAAGCTCTCACCCCTAATAACTTTTGAGTGAACAGTCCGATTTAAACAAACTTTTTTTTTGTTCGAAAGACCTCGGCAAGGATACTTTATTACCGTATTTAAATTTTAAATTTGAACATTTTTGGTTCAACATTGAACCGATCAAGCAACCTTTCCCCACCTAATAACTTTTAAGTGAACCGCCCGAATTGAATAAACTTTTTTTTGTTCGAAAGATCTTATCAAGAATACTTCATTCCTGTTTTTAAATTTTTGATTTGAACAATTTTTCGTTCAACATTGAACCGTTCAAACAACCTCTCACCCCTAATAACTTTTGAGTGAACAGTCCGATTTAAACAAACTTTTTTTTGTTCGAAAGAACTCGGCAAGGATACTTCATTACCGTATTTAAATTTTCAATTTGAACATTTTTTCGTTCAACATTGAACCGTTCAAGCAACCTTTCTCCACCTAATAACTTTTAAGTGAACCGTCCGAATTGAATAAACTTTTTTTGTTCGAAAGATCTCGGAGAGACTCATTCCCATATTTCACTTTTCAATTTGAACCATTTTTCGTTCAATGATGAACCGTTCAAAAAAATTTTAACATGAGCGCCTGCTGGGAAATTTAAATTGAATGTTGATTCTGAACTTAAAGGCGGATTTCCTTCAAACTAACTGTGTAAGAAAACGGTTTTGATAAAAAATGTATCTAAAGTACTTTTCTGAAAAATCTTCTGTGAGGACTCTGATTCCGACTCCGACTCCGCAAACATGGCGGAAATGCAGGCTCAGAAAAAAATGACTGACTGGGCAGACGATTTTTTGTTTATTTATTCATTTTTTTGTTTAATTTATTATTATTATTATTATTTATTTTTATTTTTTTTTGGCAGACGATTTTTTTTATTACAAAAATTGTTCATTTACGAGAGCATTTTATTCTTTACTTATATTTAACAACTGGCAACGGATTAAAAATAAAATTCGAGATATTTTATTAACGAACGAGGTTTTTTTTCTTTCTTCGATAAAATGTGTTTTGATATTCTTTGTACTTTTATTTATTTATTTTTTCATTTGAAAGCGATTGTGAATTTTTTCTACGGAAGAACTATAGCAGTTACATTCTTTAAAAGGTGCGACAAAACTTTATTTACTCGTTTATTTACTTTTTACGTGTCCTGATCATCTGATGAGAGGGGTATATTTTGCTTTTAGAAATCATCTTTAAGTGTTATAAAGGTAGGTTTGACATAATTTTCAGTTTCAGATATTCAAGAGAATATTGATTAGATGCTAGATTGCCGATGTCGATGTACGGGAAAGTAGGCTCGTTTAGTTCTTGACAGAACTTCTTGTTAAAGTCTAAGACAGATTTGTTCTCTTCCATTATTTCAGGATATTAATAGACTTCGATCAAAACATTGGGTAATTTCACTGATTGTTTGAGAGTGCAGTGTTGAAAATAAATTAAATGCAGCAAAGCATGAATTCTTCCAATATAAACAATCAAACTCGCTAAACACTCGTAGAACAGCGCTTTGTGTATCTCACAAAAGCTAATTATCTTCACTTTTGATTTGTCTTATAGTTCTCAGAACAAGTTTCGGTTCAAAAGTTTTGTAAAATTATTGATTTTGGATTAAGTTAAATATTTTCTTGTTTTCGTAACCAATGTTTTCGATATCGCGAAAAAATGCTCATTGGTTTATTTAACCAATTGTTAGTTGAACGTTTTTTAAAGTGTGTAGAAGAAAGTTACTGTTTCCAATTTATCAAAGAAAAACCTGTGAAACCTAATTTGTACAGTGAAGTACATATTGTTTATGCACTGGTTGGTTTGGCATCGTTGGCGAATTTACTGGTTTAGAGGCTCCTTAGTCTATCACAGAACAATAAAAGCATTTTAAAGTCTTCTATTGCGGCACTTGCAGCATGACAAATTCAGGAATAATCGCACTATTTTTTATTTTACATTAACTTTCGGTACTATTAAAATTTTCAAAATTCTCACCTTTTTTTCCTCAGCTTCACGCACAACATCTATAGAATTCACTAGGGCTTTAAAATTCAAAAGAGACAAGGTACGCAGCAGATTTTTTACCTCTGAATGCTCAAATTACGCTCCGACTTTGTTTCTTTTGTAGAATGAAATGAAGTGAGCTAATATCGTTTTAAAATGTGTTAGCATGGAATGTTCGATTCGACTTATTCTCCCTCTCTCTTTCTTTCTCTCGTTTTAAAATAACATTATTTATTCCACACATAAGTTTGATATTGATTGAAATATTCCTGTTATAACTCACTTTTGAAAATTCCATTTTCGTTTTTTATGCAAAGATTTGTGCTGATCGCCATAAAATGGTAATTTTGAAGTTGATGCCACTTTTAGCGCTGCTGATGAAGGTCAGCTATGATAGTGCCAAATGAAACGATTTTTCTGCTTTCACTTTTAGACAAAATATTCGAGAACAGCTTGTTCATGGAAAGAGATTTCACAATGACGAATTTTGAATAGAAAAGAGTTATGGACGTAGAACATGTAAATTATGCGGCATTTTGACAATTCGCTGAAAAAAAAGGAAAAAAAAAAAACCTTGCGTGATCATGAGAGGGAACGGCTTTAAATCTTCGTTCTGAATCCAACTCCCCCCCCCCCTAAATGATTTCTCTCTCTCCCTCTCTCTTTCACCAACCCACACACAAGCTTGGCTAAAAGACATTTTGCGACTGATAGCCAGTATCATATCGTATGCCAAGATAATACGCCACGCATTAATCTATTTCAAATAATAAAATCTACAGATTTAAACCAAAGAACTAAATGAGAAAAAAAAATGTGCGAAATAAAGAGTTTGGAAAACTGTTCTATCAGACAAATTTGAGGAATAAACTGCATACACGCGTTTCAAATTTGCAAGAAACGCTTTATCAATGGATGAAGATACAAGCTAAAACGTAAAAAAATGTCCGATGAAAGCTCTCAATTTACTCGAATAATTTTCTCCTGTCAACCAATATTCTTATCCTGTCTGCCCACAGTTGCTACAGGAGGAGGGGGGGGGGTGTAGTAAAAATTTGATGCCCGCTTTTCATTCTAGAAAACGTAACTTAGCTTAATTTAGAGGCAAAACACACATCTGAAAAAGTCGACATCCCTGAAAACAAATAGATGCGTTTGCGTCCATTTCCGACTATGAACCGGATGTTAGCATTTCGTCGGAACTCAGAAAGAACTGTTAAATAGAAATACAGTGAACTCTCACTTATGCGCCGGCCCAAGTTACCAACAGAAAAAGGCGCATAAGTGAGAGAGACGCATAAGTGAACAAGCCTATTTAAAAAGTCTAAAATGCTATATAAGATCTAATGAGAGCACGAATAAGAAATTTTCTATAGAAAATGGTCATATTACTACGGTTTGGCAACTACTGTAACCTAACTACAATGATAAGGAGAAAACAAAAATTGTAGCAGCCCTAACCACAAACTGGTCCCTTTCAAACGATCCATAATAGATAATTATCCCTCTCCGAACTCCAGTTCATGTGGAAAAAAATGCCTTCTGTGAGCAATAAAAGCGAAAGATCAAAGATGAAAGTAAAGAAACATGCTCATTTTTTAGGAAAATACTTTTAATTGTTTGCATTTTACGGAAAATTCGGCGCATAAATGAAATATTTATCTTTAGAGCGACGTATAAACGAATGAAATTATCATTATTTTACTATGAAATGTTCCAGGACTACTGAAAATCGTCGTATAAGTGAAAAAGGCGCATTAATGAGGCGGTGTATAAGTGAGCGTTCACTGTACATAACTATAATTTATATGGTATTGTTTTTCACTCATTTTGGAATTATTGAAATAGTTTACTAATCTGTTGCATTTTACGTCACTGACATAAGTCTTTCATAAGTTCACGCCCTTTTTTTTCATCAAGTTTTTACATTGGGTTCAAACTGGAGCCTCCCCCTCCCCTCACCACCACACACAGAAACAGGATGAATTTGCCACCTCCTACAAAGTGCTGTCTTACAAAGGGCCTCCTACAAAGGGCATGGTAGCTCCCCCAAGATGCGACACTGTCCGTGTTTGCTAATGGTGACAGGGGAACGTAAAAAATGTCGTGGTCACAAAGCCCTCCAAGTTTCCATTCCAAAACAATGCATCAAGGACTGCTGAATCAGGGGTTGTTAAACTTCTGGTTTGGATAAAGACAATACAATTGTTGATAGATGATGCTTGCATGCATCTGTCGTGCGCTTTCTGAACTAAATCGGACTTCCACTGGTGCTCTCTGCAAACAGAAACCGTACATTTTTGCCTTGAATCGGGAATTATTGTCCACTCGAGTCGGTTTGCCGAAAAGTTCATTTTTTCATCTTTTTTCTTCCCGTTTCACTCTCCTTCCTGCCCCCCTTTTTTTGTATTTATACATGGGAAAATCGGCACAAAATGGAACCGAATGGTTATTAAAAACTGAGTCGTTTGTTTTGCTGAGGAGAATAGGAAAGGTTAAACATTGACAAAAAAGAGAGAGACAGAAATAGTAGAAAATTTGTTGCACGTAATGAAATGTTTACGACATTGGAGAACAAAATGTGGTATCACGACGTGGTACTTAAATTACATTTTGTGGAAGAATAAAAAAAACTAAAACCTTCAACGATGAAGTGATAATGCAAACGATGTTTACGTCAAACACCATTCTGTCAGTTTGAAGATACGGTTAAAATTAATCAATTCATCGAACATCGAATCAATACAACGGCGTGCATATTTCGAATCATCTGCATCTCATTATTTGACTCACAGAACAGCGGCGACACCTGTGGTCAAAAGTTGAAGGTTGCAGACCTGATGAAAGCTGCTGGTTCGAACCAGCTACTCGAAGTGCAAAATACTTCCAAGGATCACGTGAAGTCTTTTCTTATTGCACTTTTATAGCGACAATGAAGAAATCGGAGCTTGCGGCTGAGAGATAAGTTCCGCGCTAAAAAAATATTTGACACTTTTTCTTTTTTATGATTAGCATTCGGAAATGACAGGCACTTTGAATAACTTTGTAGATCAGTCTTTTTCGTGCGCTTCAGATAGACGAATAAATCATTTCAGCGCTTTTCCAATCTTATCAATGAAATATCGAAAGGTGAGGGGTGATTATTAATAAATTATTGGGGAGAGGTAGAAGCAATAAATACTCTTCAAAATATTCTTAAACAGATTAGTGTGTGAGTGACACATGCAGAGTCTATTTTGGAGAGGTAGGGTAATGTGGAGCAAAGTGAAATAGCTGATGGTCGAAGTGAAATAGCAAAATATTTTTGGTTTTGCAGCCTTTCTTGCAATGTTTCACCTGAATTCCTTCACAGTCAACAAATAAGTAGTTCGAAAGATTCACGGGAAAAAAAATAATACAAGTCATTTTCAGAATTTGATATACATGTTGCAATATTCGTGGTTTATGAAAAATATTTCTTGTTATAATTCTATGATAAAGTTCTTTCAAACTTCCTTCTATTAAGTTGAGATTTACTGATGCCCAGTGCTGTACTAATTTAGTACTCCTTGTGAGAGGGTATTGTCTATTTGTTTCCTTGTTCATTCATTAATTAAATCACATACTTATTTCTTCATTGATTGATTTATTTCCATTCCTTTAATTATTAATTTACTTATTTATTAACCCATTCATTTATTTTCTCATTCATTCTCTATTTTATTCACTCATTTATTTTGTCTCGTGTATTAAAAAAATAATTCATTCATTTATTCATTCGTTATTTTTTCATTATTCATTCATTTATTCGTTAATTTACGTACAGTTGATGAAAAATATTTTTTAATCATCAAATAGAAAATTTCTGCACAAAAAAATTTTTGTTCTTTCACCTTGCCCCATGTATTTTTCAGGTGAAAATTGTCCACCTTTTCTTGAAGGTACAAATTAACTGCCAAAAATAGAAAATATTTCAACTCAAGTTGTACTATATAATACATTATTCCTTCTTGATGCACATTAATTTTCATATCAAATGTTCAATTTGTTAATTTTGAAACATTCAAGTTACCTTAACAATTTCATGTTGCCCCGCATTCCCCTTACAGTCTACATCATTATTTTACACCAGTGGTTCCCAAAATGTGATCCAGGCTGTGTTAGAACGTACCGTTCAAGGACTTCCCGAAGTTACATTTTTGGAGGGAGGGGGGGGGGGGGCGGGGAATTCTCAATTTGCCGAATATTAAAATACTGATATACTAACATACGTACCTCTAATGAAAAGGGGCGTTTGAAAATTCAAAGATTTTTTGTAAATTTTCCATTACTGTAAATTTTCTAAATACTCGGACGAACTTTGCCGAAAAAGGACACCTTTGGGAGGTCGCAGTGACCTCCCTTCAGGGCGCTCCTGGTACCGCAAAACAATCAAAATAGTTTTGACAGAAAAGAAACTTTCAACAACATTGTGACAGGTGAACACTTCAAGGTCTGCCGGCGCCGCGCCGAGTCTGCCGTCAGTAATCACGTGGCTGTCTGTTAATTATACAGCAGTTTCTTTTTGAAAATTGTTGTAACTAATCGCTTTTAGATAAAGAAACAATTTTTAATGTGTTTGTAACAATGTAATGGGTGGTTCATGGTAATGCGCTTTCAGGCTAAGTGGTCCGTAGACCTACCTATGCGGGTTGAGAACCTCAGTTTTATACCCAACTAACGAGAATGACATCAGATAAAACGATATTTCTCATGAAGTATTATTATTTTTTTACTACTAAAAACTATTGTACATTTGCCACTAAAAAAATATTATACACATTTTTATGTAAGTTAAATTTTAAAATTTAATCTTCTTTTAGAACACCTCCTCCCCTCGCTACAAATAATACTTCGATCATAAGCAAAACACATTAAAAAAAATAATAAATAAATAAAGTAAATAAAGAGGAAAGTTCGCGTTCGCAATAAGTTGTTTTCGTAAGATGTTTACAAGGAAAATTTCAAAAGGAGTGATAAAAATTATTAAGACAGGAAAAATTTGGAACAAAATCAACAACCACACTACAAATAATACACGGTCTGCTCAGTTATACCATCCAGAGTCTGCAGTTTCGTTCTTATTAGAACTCATCATTCTGGAATAGGTAATAATTGAGCTGAAAGCAGAAAACATCTCATAGAAGGAAAGAGAGATAAGCAATCTAGTAGCTAATATAAAGAATATGTATAACTGAGCTGGCGGTGAATTATTTGATTCCCGGGTTGAGCCCATTGGTCAAAAGTAACGCGCTACAAGTAGCGAAACTACTGTAGTAGCTACATTTTTCAGTAGTTTGTAGTGTAGCGCACTACTTTTTTAAAAAAGTAGACTAGTGAGTAGTGCGATACAAAAAAAACAGTATAGTTTGTAGCGATTTCTGGAAACTACTCTTAAATTTGTTTTAAAAAATTAAAAAAAAAGAAAAAGAGAGAAAGAAAGAAACAAAGTTCAATCGAATCTGACTGGTGCAAATCTTGCACACGAGTGCACCAGGAACCAGCGGACGCAAAGAGAAATAAGAGCCATAAAAATATGAGCTGATCATCATCATCATATCTGATACATCACTTTGATGCCATACATTCTATCTGCTTGGTGTCATTGGCTTATCTTGATCCTTTCATCCCTTCAATGGATGGATAAAATAGTACCAACCTTGCTTGAGAACTAAACTTTGGTGTAAAGCAGTGAGTAACCGTCTCTAAGTAAGGGCTAAGGCTTTCGCGTTGGCCGAACATCCAACAGTCTAAGATCTGACTTAGGTTGACCTCATCCTCATCGAGTTTTCTCATAAGTTTTAAAAAAAAATGCAGATTAAAATATTACTAACACGATGGCTATCTAAACAAAAGTGATACAATCGCAGGGTTGTTACGATTTGAGCTTCCAGTAATTGAGTAAAACTGCAGTTTTTCTGCAGGTATCTTTATATTTTGCAAGAATCTACTATTTCCTCGCAGTTTTTTGAAAATTGGAAGCATATCTGAAATATGTCGCACAAAACGTTTATTCGGCTCAAAACTCGAAATTTTTGCAAGAAAATGATTCAATGATTAAGAAATTATGTGCCTTGCGGATTTACGTGCTTTAAAAAAACTCTGCAAGAAAACTGCAGAAGTTTTGCAATTGATTCTAAATTTCTTCTTAAACTTGAAGATATATGTAAAAACTATGCAAAATGACTCTATTATTGAAATTTTAAAATTACGTCAATCCTATGATATTAGCACTTTTGCTTAGTCAGCCCTAATACCATCGTATTTGTATTATTTTGGACAACATTTTTATGTATAACATAGTAGGAAACTCGATGAGGGCAGGTAAATCTAACTCGGTTCTTGTACTATAACTGGAACATTTGGCTTACAACCCAGATCCAGCAGTCACGAAAACTGGACACAGGATGCTTCGCACCAGTTACGCACCCCCCAGGGGGAGATAAGGGGCTTTAAGCCTCTCCCAGAAGCATGTGAAAGAACCCCCTTGACAAAACCAGGCAGCTTAAAATTGCGCCTTTTGGAAATTTCCTGAGAAATAGCTCCTTAATTTCAATGAAAATAATTTTAGTTTTGTTCTCAAAGACTTCAAATTCGAAAACCTTCTGAAAGAGGGCCACTTAGATAATCCCAGGAAACAATTCTGGATGAGCCACTGCTTTGCACGGGTCATGATTTAAAATTATTCCAATGAGTAGAAAATCGAAAAAAAAAAAAAAAAAAAAAAACATACGTTTCGATACGAATTATCCGAAGGTCCGGATAAAAGAAGGCCGAATAAACGAAGTTCTATCTCACCTCAGGTATAAAATGCTCACCTCCTCGATTTTTTGTTCTATCACAGCATTCGTTTCGCGGGTGCGGCCACTAAATCAACTTTTCATATAAGATTAAAGATCGGAAAATACCATAGAGAAAGAGTCAAGTATTGATTTTTGGGTGGCAACTCCAGAAAAAGAACCATTTCGAACGAAAATTGCAAAAAGTTGGCAGACAGGCAATTTTGGAACGAGATTTCATTCCGTGGTTTTTACCTTTCTCTTGATTTTTGCAGTCTAGCAGGATTTTCAAAAGTGAAAAAAGATTTTTGCCAACGAAACTAGATCTTATTTATTGCCATATCCAGCAGTCTATAACTCCCTTTTTTGAAAATAAAAAGGAAAAGGGGAGGAAAGAATTTCGAGTCGAAAACCACATTCCATCTACTCCTTGTTAAAATTGATGCAATTTGAAAAAAAAAAGATAATAATAATTTAATAGTAATTATAATAAAGTAAATAATAAAATAAAAATAAATAAATAAATAATACAGCATGAAAGCCTAAAAGTTGTGCGAAAATATTTTCTCCAAATGATCTTCTCTATGATCCTTTCGTGTTGTGAGATATTTTTTCTGACATAGCTCTATTTCGGAATCGGTTTCACCTTTATACAGGACGAAGAGAGGGGCGAACGGGCAATTACCCAAGGCACTAAAGCAGGGGTAGTCAACCCGCGGCACGCGTGCCACAATGTGGCACGGCAGAGAAGTAACAGTGGCACGTGAAGATTTTTTGAAAAAATTCCAAAATTGAGGGGAAAATGTCGAGCTCAAAAATATTGATAAAAAATAAAACCCTTGAACTGATAAATATAATGATATTATGACGATTAAGTGTCAGGAGGCTGACTTACAAATTGTCTTTACAACAATATTGCAAAGAACTTAGCGTTAGCTTCGGACATCCAACGAAAGCTGTGACGCGTCAGACAATGCTTTACAAAACATTGTCTGACGCGACAGACAATGCTTTGTAAAGCATATTTGTGCTTGACACGAATGAAACTTTCGATGCTGCAGAATCCTTTCCTCAATCCTTTAAAGTCACCAAAAATCTTCTGAAGTCATTGTTTTAAAATTAACATTTGGAAATTTTTTCGGGAGAGAAGTTTGAGAGCAAATATTACATCTGAAACTTAAGTTCATATCAAAAATTTAAAAGTGTACTTAAACTTGTCATTTTTCTCATGAAATATATCTTAGTAATGCTTTTCAATTACTTTTATTCACAAAAAATGTCAATTAAAAAATTAATGACTTTATAATTGAGCTTGTGCGCGAAGAGTGAAAAAGTTTGTCTTCGCCTCCCCCCCCCCCTCCCAAGAAAGTGCCAACATCTGGCATTGCGCCGTACCGGGCTCCCCCTGTTTTTACAAAGTTCCTACGCCATTGCACTGTAGACCCCCCTTTCCTATTCAAAGTTCTATTTTTATGAAATAATATTAAAAAATCCTATTTTTGAAACATTCAGCTTCTATTTACGTGAAATTAATCACTCCACTGAGTAAAAAGAAATCACTTTTCAATTGATCATTACTTTTTAACTTACTTTTTAGTGAGGGGGCAAGGTCCCTATGTTTTTGGAAGTGAGGGGCAGTCGCCTCCCTGTACGAGCCGCCTTTGGCCGGTATGAGGTAGCGTGAGCCCCAATTAGCTCGGATTTTCGAGACTCTACTGTACCTGGAAATATTTTTTCTCTCCCAATCTACAGCTCACTGCATTTGCCCCGCGACTGCGCATCCCAGACAGACAAAAAAAAAAAAAAATGTCCACTTACTGTCCAGGCTCGATGAGATGTCCGGAGAAGTGTATCTTGGACATAGTGGTGCCGCCCGATAATCCGACCGCTCTGGAAATGGAGCGAGCAATGAGCAAGACTCTGACGGAGCAAAGTTCGCCGAGTTGTCGTCTGCCGAATACCTGTTGGAGTGGTCTTGCTCAGCTCCCGGCCACTCCCCGGGGGGATCAGATAGCCTTATCTCTCGCCTCCGATGTAAGAACATCAAAAGGAAAGGCTTCTTGCATCGTAATAGGCCCTCCGAATGCTCTTGTTTGATCAGTTTTATTAGCGTAAGAGCCTTGGTGGGCTACCAATTTATTGTTACAAGCTGGATAAAGGCGCAGGTTTTACGAGGAAGGTATTAAATGTGTAAAAGTAGAGAATAAAACTGCTAATGAAGTATTAAGAACGAAAGCGACAGGATCTTGACATATAATACGAATAGAACACATATAAGAAAGTTCGTTCAACGTTATTTTCAATTCAGCCGCAACTTCTACTTTCTAGTCTACTTGAACCGAAGAAAATTATGTGCAGTGATATTTCTAGCAGGTGGTTGAATGAAAAGTTGAAACTGCACGATTGCAGTTGAATTGGATATTGCATTGAAGGAATTTTCCAATGTATGATGGAGAAAGATCTCCACCCCACCCCCTTTTTTTGGATCATAAGTGAAAAAAAAAAAAAAAAAAAAATTAACGAAAGATAACAAAGTTTCAAGTTAAAAAAAATCATTGAGTTGAAATAGGCAATAGTGGTGTCACACCGACTCTGCACTATCTCATTTCTCATTATTCCTCACCTTGTAAGAAAAGGCTATTCATCTTTTGTGAGTCTGTTATTATTTGAATCATGAAGGAGCGAGTTATTGGTATTAGCAAATGAAGCAACCATGGGCCCTGGCAGGAAGGGGCAGGCTTTTGAAGATAAAAAAAAAATGTGTGAAAAAAGAAGTATTTTTAGGGATTTTTTGACAAAAAAATATATATTTGTATTTTTTTTAGCAAAAAAAAAAAAAAAGTTTTGTAATTTTTAGTACAAAAAAAAAAAAAAAAAAAAATCCTTTTTTTTTGCAGTATAGAAAAAATTGTGATATTTTCAGTAAAAAATTTTTTGCTCATGTTTTTAACAAAAATTTTTTTGTTTATTTTTTAAGTGAACATTTTTTTGCTCATTAAAAAAATGCTTTTTGTTTCGTTAGGGTGAACCCCCCTGCGTATGTTTCTGCCGGCGCCCCCATGATCAATTAAAAGTTTGAGATAGAAACTAAGTTTTGTTGATATGAAGTAAAAAATGATAAATGAAGGAAAATTATAAAGTGTAATTATGTCACTAAAACGTACTACAAAATTGACTTTTGGACATGGAAAATTTCTTCCCCTATCACTAAAAGGCTCCCGGGTTCTGCACGGTCAACTCAGCTTTCGAACCCTTCAATAGTTGAAGAAATGAACACCGAGCCTGCTTGTGTTCTAAGCTCTGGGGGTTTCGTGTTCGGCTGACCACCTAACCGGAGATGGGCACAGCAGGCCCTGGCCCTCATTAGCGATTGCGCCGCTCAGTTTAGTTTTTCTCACCAAAAGGTAATCCTTTACCCTTCTCTCTTCCCAGGAAGGAGTTGTTTTTGCTCGTTTTTTGGTAAAACTTAATCGAGTTTTTAGCCTCCCCCCCCCCGGAAAAAATTCGAAATGACGGGATTGTCTTTACACTTAACATTTAATTCAGTATTTATTTGCATATAAACAAAGCTGTGTTAAAAAATGTGGGAGCGGAGCTGGTTGGAATTCGATTCCTCAACAGGCATAAATACACACGAATGTTTGTTATCTGATACGAAATACGTACAATGTTTCTCATGAAAAATACAGCGCCTTGTCAAGTCGTGTCGTAACAGCTCTGCCCATGACGAGAGAAAAAGTCAAGCTGACGTTCAAGAAGGTATTCGAAGAATTCGCAGCATTTTTACTTTCGATGACGAATGCGAGGAGAACCTGAAACACCCTCAATAAAGGGCGCAATGAGCCATCGAATTTGCGTGAGGTATTTCTTCTTATCTCCTGTTTGTTCAGGCTTCTTCATTCGTCTCTTAAAAACAAACCGTTTCGAGTTTCGTTTCGGTCTCTTCCAGTTTTTATTTCTGTTGCGTGGCAACGGTGCTCTTCAGACGATGCGTTATCGTTGGTCAAACAGAATCATAATCGGTTCTATTTTTGACCTCTTCAATGGAATAGATGAGTGTTGTGATTATTCATTCCGTTTTAGAATGAATGATGATGTCATGCACGTCCCGTTAAAGGGGTCACGAGAAGACATTTCAAAGCTTTTCGGGAGAGGGGCGCAGAGGATGACAGAGAAAGAAGGGATGTCATTTAGCATTCAAAATGTTTGACATAAAATTGAAAAAAAAAAAATCCTAATACTAAAAACATTCCAATTCCACAATACTAAACTTTCATTTGAAATATAAAGTGTAAAAAAGCGCTTGATGAAATTTTTAAAGAATTTTTTCTTTGTTTTTGATTACCAGTGCGTGAACTATATTTAATGAGGCATTAAAAGCACCATAATAGATTCCAACAATAATTATTGAAACGATCAACTATAAGTATTTTTAAGGTAGTAGTCTGGTAACCTATGCCTATTTTCACGGCTTTTTTGGAGGGTGGTTTTTTATAGGAAAATAAAAATGAATTTTCTTGAATATTAAGAGTGTTTTTATTTACATATTGAAGATATAAAAAATTATTTATTTGAAAAAATTTAATAGTTTTTTACTATTATTATTGCCCCTCGAAGTTGGAACCTCAAAAAAAAAGCGCGTAGGTGACCCGGGTGATTTTGGCTCTTGATGTTATCTGAAATCAAATATTCTTGATTATTCTTAATCTATAGATATGTCATTCTGGTCGGAACTACTGAAGTTAAATTTCAAGGGTAAATAATAAAATGGCGGACTTTGAAAAAAAAAAGTCCTTTTATTTTAGCAAAGAAAGGGTTGTAAAATAAAAAGTTAGGGGTGAAAAAAATTCTCGTTAGTTCCGACGAGAACTATGAGTGTGTAGAACAGCCTGTTAAAATTTGAAAGCAATCGGTTCAGTAGAAAAAAAGTTAGGACCCGGGCCGACCAGAAAAACAATGTTTTGAGAAAAACGCGTTTAAAGTTTAACAGCAAACTCCGAAGCGCTCTAGGAAACTCATTATAACTCCCGAAATATTTCGAATTTCTGTCCGAAATTTTCACAGTATATTCTCAAGACATTGTACTTTCAAGTTCAGCAAAAAAAAAATTTCGATTTTCTGAACCCAAGTTACCAGACTACTACCGTAAAATGGGGTGAATCGGAACACTTTTCAGCTTTGATTGTAAAAAAAGCAGTTAAAAGATTTTTTTTTAATTTGATTTTCTGGGTAAAAACTTCGGTCTTGCTTTACTTTTGATATTCCAAGCAAAGACAAAACATTTTGAACAGTTATTATTAAAATGTATAGGAAATTATGGGCGTTCCGAATCACCCCGTTGATAGGGGTCAATCGGAACACGTGTTAAAATTTTATTTTTTTCCATTTAACCTGTAACAGGTCTCACAAACATGAGTAATATTGATGGGGGAGATTAAGAACAGATAATACTGTCAAATAAAAGTATAATTTCAATACCAGTTAACGTTTATAATTTGTCAAAACTCAAAATAATTTTGAACTTATGAAAAATGAAAAGTAATTTTAAGAAATGCTTTTGAATTGAAATACAAAGATTTAACATGAATGGAAGTGACTCATGTCTTCGACAAATATGTACTTGTCCTTAAAACTAGCAATTGTGACTTGGCTTAAGTTTTTTCATAGCATCTTCTGGGATAAACTCTGCCTTTTCTTTAGTTTCTGAAAATCACTGGGTTTCGGGGATTGTCCTGAAAGATTTTTTCGCTTACTCATCACTGTCTGTGTGCTGGCCTTTTGCTATATAAAGTCTATATGACTTTCCCCCTCGTATTTTAAGTAAAAAGAAGTCTCCTGGAGAAAAAATCTTTTGAAATCTGCAACTTTCTGTCATTCTAAGATCTAGTTGCTCACGAGAAGGGATAAACAGTAATAAATCCTTGTCCTCGTCTTGATTAGAAGAATTGGGGTTAGAATCTTGATTTTTCAAACAGTTTCCTTCAAATAAGTTTGAATTGGAACAACAGAACTAAGTGTTCCGATTCACCCCGCAATTTTTTTTCCTATGACATTTTTCAGAATTCTTCATTTTTATGACACAATTTATAAAAAATGTAAATTCTATTGTGGTATTCTGTTGTTCAGATACATGTATAATTGAAACATACCACTCTTAGGTTTAAAATATAAGAAGGTTTGTTCTTGCATATGAAGTTTTGCAGTCTATGAAAATGTGATGTTTTCTAGCATTCCACGTGCAGCCCTCCTTAGAAGCCAGTAGCGTTGCCACATTGACAAAAGTAATTTTTCCTACTTCCTATGATCTTACCTTTCTAGAAAAAAAATTAATGGCGAAAAATACCCAATAGTATATTTATGAAGAATTTCTTTGTACGGTCGGGAAGTTTTGTTCCGATTGACCCCGTTGTTCCTATACACCCCATTTTACGGTACCTTAAAGTAACAAATTTAATATTTGTGGTGTAAATTAAATATATGTGTGTTTTCTTTATATCCCTCTTTATACGTTGATGTTAAGTTGTACACATGTAATGGGGTCAGGAAGGAAGAACATAACATTGAAGTACATTCATAGAGAGATTACTACATATCGCAGAGATTAAAAATAGGGTTTCAAGGGGTGGGGGAAGCTTAAAGTCCTGCCTGAAACCCTTTTGCGAAATTCACTGCGAAAATTTAAATTTGTCAGAACCTAAGACCAAGCTACTTAAACATGTAAAAAATAATGGATGTTTGCGACGTAAAGCTCTTAAGAGGAAAAGCAAATACAATTTAATTATTTAGAGAAACATAAATATTTAGAAAATAAATCGACAAGGACAAAGTAAAACACATATGAAGTAATTATCATGAAGCAAGTACATGTGACATTACCTGCAGATAACGTATTCGTCGCAGCAAGGCCCATCATGCGCAAGTTCTGTCATCATTATTGTTAATATCTTTGAGTTGAAGGATGCTCATTGCTCAAATTCACAAGAATCATCTATTTTTATCGCTGGAGACATAAAATAATTCCTCTTCTTTTTTTCCCATTTAGAAAAAAAATCATCAACAACTTCTCCACATCTCGAAATATAAATAAATGCCTCTTGCGGATTATCTATTTTCTTTCTCCCCAATTTATGTGACATTTCAGAACGATCGTCAAATGTGCAGCTAGCTGTACGCCAGTACGACTACCACGTGTTTACGGAATATTCTTTGAGGGCTGGTGAAGTTTCACATGTACCAATGAGTTCCGCCTCCATGTCACAATTAAAAGGAACGGACGTTTTCTTGGAAAGCAAATATATTTTATTGGGTTTCAAGAAGGTTTATAGATGGAGAGATCCTTCTCTCTCGCTCATTAGCTACTTTTTTTTCTTTAGCAGCAAACTCTCTATGTGAGTGTGTTAGTTGATTAATACTAAAGGGCCCGCAGCTAAAATGAAATCACGTTTGTTTTAAACAGTTTTGATTCAATAAAGCGGCTGATTCCATTATCTGGATTCTGTTTTTGCAACGCCTCCTAAATACTAAATGCTTATAACACTTGCTTCGCTTCCGTCGAGATTGGTTCAACTTTAAACGCCACCTTGCGGCAATCCGATAATGTCGTTGTTATTTTTTGATTGGTTCATTTTTAAATTTAAATTCAGAAATGAAGCAATTGTTAATTTTTTGAAGAATTCCGGTAGATGGCAGTGTATTGTGAACCAAGGGCATTTTGCAGCTGTTGCCGATGGATCCAAACAATATTCGAAATAAATTTTTTGATTGGTTGATTTTCAAATTTAAATTTAGAAATGAACTAATCATTAATTTCTCTTTCTCGAAGAACTCTGGTAGATGGAAGTGCATCGTGAACCAAGAATGAAATTTTGCTCCGTGCTAAAAACCAGAAAGTTACAAGCATTTAGTATTTAGGCGACGTTGGTTTTTGACGATTTGATTCATCAAAGCGGTTGATTCATTTAAGCACTGATTCCATTAACCATCGTCCACGTACATAATGACAAAAAAATAAAAAAGTGGACTGTAAATGGGTTATTCTCAAGCCAGTTGAAATCAAAGTACAAAATGGTTTGTATAGTCCAGAGACGAGACATCGATGGTTTTGTTGAAACATCGATGTTTTTACCAAGGTTGAAAAGTCGGAAGGTAAATGATCGGCTCCGACTCCAAGAATTTAAGGGCCTTCGACCAAGACTCCTCACAACTTCGACTTTGACTACACTGCCATAGCAGATTGTGAACTCGAAGCAAAAATGACCGGCTCCGACTCTTGGAATTTTGAAGTCTTCGACTTGACTCCAACCCCCTTTATCCCCAAATCAGTCCTAGTCCGGATCCGGAACCCTGACTTTTTCCATTCATGTTCTAGGGTCAATGTTTCGTAACTGAACGAAAATTATCCAAACAAATAAATACATAAATAAATAAACAAACTATATGGTAATGTATATGAAAATAGTTTATTTAAAAATTATGAACATATCAATGGTCGCAACATCTAAACAAGAGAAGTAAAAAGAAGAAAGGGGAGGGTAGGGCAAGGCTATCCTTTCAGGTCGGGGGGGGGGGGATGAACTCCCCCCCTGGCTTTGAGAAATAATATATTTACGTACGGTGTCTTTTTGTTGTTTTCCGATGAAATTTGTTTCCGATGAAATTTGTATTGGGGGGTGACAATTGCAATATTTCTCCAAATTTCCGACAATTCAGACAAAGTTCTTTAAATAAACTAACAGTGGCCTTCCGCGTCCCTCTCTGCGTGAGTGCTGTGGCAACACTTTGCATGTTGACCGCAAGAAATAGTTATTTTGTACCTCTTGCATTTAGTTTATTATAGAAAAATAATAATCCGTAAGAACAGGACTGCGGAGTCCGGAATGGAAAATAACTGATTTCAGCTCCAACTCGAGGAATTTGAGAGTTTTCAGCTCCGACTCCTTTCCACTATAATCACTCCGACTCAGTGGCAGATTTATAAGTCGCAATGCATTTTTGGAAGGCCAAATGTCAATAAGAGAATTATGCAAAACATTTCAAAATTTTGTTTACTGAGACATGAACGCTTCAAACTCATTTAAACAAGCATTTCATTCTTAATGATACGTATAAGCAGCATAATTTTTATCCCAGCTTCAGGGTTGAAAATTGTTACATTTTTGAAGTTTATATCGAATACAGTACGTTCTTTTTTGCAAAAGACATGAAAACCTTTTCGAATGCTTTGTTCACACTCACACGAAAACGCAATGCCTTTTTTCCCCTCCCTTTATTATTCACTTAGAATTCAACATTACCTGTACGATAACTTGTTACTTTAATGTAATCGGCAGACGATATAATCATTTTTCATAATTTAATCAAATGTTGCAAAGTACTTTTTTCAAAGAAGTTCCTATTGAAGCATTCCGTTTTCCAAACATTCGGTTTTTGTTCATTTTTTCCCTTCCTTGACATTCATTTTGAAAAATGCTCCTTCCTAAATAGCTCTCTATTTATGCTGTCATTTTTCAGGCATGGCTATGCTTTTGACCCTTTCTTTTGTTTATGGAATTTTTTTTCTTGCCAAAGAGCGTATTTTGTTTCTTTCTTTTTCTCGCGTAAAGGTTTGTGATTGATAAATTATATTTCTGCTGAATGCTTTCAGAAACCAAGCAAAGAAAATAATTTTCCCATAGTGCGATTTGAATCTAGTCGTCGAACTTATTTTTATAAAGAAAATACATCTTCATATTATAACATTACAAAATCAGAAAATAATGAAAATACAAGTTTAAAATTAAAGACATTTCACCAAAACCTCATACAAGTAGATAGTTGATAGAAAGAATTTTGTTGTAATAAAATGAAGGGAGGAACCGATTGATTGGCTGTAAACAGTAATTGGTTACAATCGGGGAATCGGGTACTTTGTCGACAATTTAAAATCGGTCAATTTGTACCGGTTAATCGGAAGAAACATTATTTTATTTCAAATTACATTCTGTATCAAATGTACCCACAGCTCGATCATAGCATCCTAAGACTGCAGTTTCGCCCTTATTATGGGCTCCTCAGTTAGGAATAGCCAATGATCGAGCCCAGGCATATTCTATATGCCTGGTCCTAGAACAAGAAAACATCTTTTGAAAAAGTGTAATTGTTTGCGACAATTTACTGTTTATACTAAAATTAGAAAAATAGAAGTTATTAATAAATGATTTTAGTGAAAGAAATAAATCTAATAATTCATTGTACTATGCAAAATGATGAAAACTTTAAAAAAATTGAAAAGTGTCCACAATTAAGTCCACTAGTGTCATTGTAATTTCAGGATAGCATTTATGGAATTGAATTACCATGAAAATGGTAAGGGAGCAAAATACTATCGGCCCGCTCAAACGAATACTGTCGGTTCTAAAAAGAAAATTATTCGATTAACCGGGGTATTTGTATAAACGGAGATTTTTAACATTTCGTCTATAGCAAGGGAAATTTTCGGTTCCAGGATATCTTAATCGTATAAGCGGGATATTTGTTTATCCGTTACCTAGATGGCGCTGATTAAGCGGGGTCGACAGTATCTTCTTTACGAAAAAAGAGAAAAGTGCAAAAGATTTGGAAAACATTTGTCCTAATCTGGTTGGAAAAACTACATTTCTTTTGTAGCGAACTACAACTACAGCTACTTTGTTATAAATGTAGTTAACTACAGCTGCAACTACTTTTTTTAAAATGTAGCGACTACAAACTACTTTTGAATTGTAGTCGCTACTTTGCTACTTTTCAAAAAAATAAATAAATAAATAAAAAGCATACACCGTTTGATGATTGACCGAAAAAATTCCGAAAATTTACATTAATAATTAGTTTTTAATTTAAACAAAGTTTACATTAATAAATTAACTCATTTGAATATCTTATAGAACTAGGAATTTTCTTTGATTTTAGTTGTTACTTCTTTTTGTTCGTTTTGCTAAAATTTGTCTTTTTTAGATTTTTTTTTACAATTTTTACGAATACTCGCCACAAGGATTCAAAAGCTGAAAGTTTGAAAGAATTCCAAATTCAATTTTTTTTTTTTTCATTTCTTGCCAGGGAATATTAAGGAATATGAAGATTATTCGAAGGAATATAAAAATTATGATGCCAAATAAACCAACGACAT
Source organism: Uloborus plumipes (assembly GCA_038373865.1). NCBI lineage: Eukaryota > Metazoa > Arthropoda > Arachnida > Araneae > Uloboridae > Uloborus > Uloborus plumipes. Next base: position 39,530 of record JAXGGA010000418.1, on the reverse strand, counting down.
CAAACAGATAAAATTTATTTCTTCAAAATGATGTATCTAAGGATCAGCTCACACTTTTATGGTTTTTATTTCTCATTGGGTCAGCTGCAAGCAAGCTTCAAGTTAGAGTCAAGTAAACCTTGTTTTTTCCTTCGTTCTCTCTCTTTTTTTTTTCATTTATTTATTTATTTTTTTTAATTTAAAAGTAGTTTCCTGAAATCGCTACAAACTACTATTTTTCTGTATCGCCCTACTCACTACTCTACTTTTTTTAAAAAGTAGTGCGCTACACTACGAACTACTGAAAAATGTAGCTACTACAGTAATTTCGCTACTTGTAGCGCGCTACTTCCGACCACTGGTCCTAATATGCACCCACTGTGTCGTCTGTGCGAAGGGTCACTCATCCAAGATGGTTTAACCTTCGAGTGCGCCACAGAAGCAATCGAAAATAAAGTACATGTATGAGAACGGAACGAAATGAAAAATGATTTTTTTTTCCTCTCTCGTTCTTTTCTATCTCCACTGTCATTTAGCGATTATGAGGCTCCGTAATGCGTTTTCCGATGGACTGTTGAACATCCACCCAAATTAGACTCCTTTGCGAACGAGCTAGGTGTAGCCTGAACATGATCTTCCAACAATGAGAAAGTATTTAAAATTAAAGTATGGCAAGCGTGGTGACCCGATCGGAGGGCATGGGAGGTCAATGTGACATTCCAACCTTTTGCTTATTCTGCAAATTTTGTATGACGGATCGGCAAATTTGGCAACGGTATGCAAAATTGCAATTTTTGTAATGTTACTTCGTTCATAAGAAACTTATGTTAGTACTTGTGTTATGAGTATCGTATTTGATCATTCGGCAAATGTAAGATTTCAGCCCTCCCAACGAAACAATTTTTAGTTTGTAGCGCTCCAAATGGCAAGAGAACATCCAGAACTCTCTTGCAAAATCAATTTTGTAGTATATCGAATGTGTTTTCGCAGTCGTAAAACCAGGGTTGAAAAGTTTATTCCACAGAGGAAAATATCACGGGAAAAAAACATGCAAAGCACCGCCTTTAGGCTTAAAGGTCCTATACTTTTTTATTTTTCAATTTTATTTCAACATTTTTTCGGTTGATCTTCGAGATTTTCCACGGAATTTAAGCTTTTAGTGTGAGGAAAATATATTATGCAAATAATTAGTTTCCACTAAAAAAAAATCGTCTGCTTCAATTTCATTTTTGCATTGACAGATTTTTTTTATAAACATCTCTCAGCCATTTTGCTCGAACATCAAATAAACTTGGGCAATTTGTATTTTTTTCAAAATATTTTATTTTCGTTTTCTACGTGGTGAAACGAAAAAAAAAAAGATTTTTCTTTTTGTATCATTTTCGAATTTTTGCGTAAGAGTTTAGTTACAGTGCTGTTGAATTTTTTAAAAATACGTTTAATTAAGCATAAAGTGTCCGTGTTATCACAATAACGAGAAAATTAAAAAAAAAAAAAAGCGCCTCAAATAAACTGTTGGAGGAGCAGCTGTCTCTGGTTGATGGCTGCTCAAAGTGGTAAAATCAAACGAGTCCAGTGACTAATAATCTGCTTTTGAGCTTAGTAAATAACTAATTGAAATTCAAGTTTGTGTGGTATCATATTTGTATTCCTTTGAAATGGTTTTTAAGTCACTCCTTGCCAAGGGCGGATCCAGAAATGCTCCAAGGGAGGGGCGATTGTTTTTTTCCCCTATTTGCCCCCTTTTCGTTTACCACATATCCTGGTTAATACATGTTCATTACAAATGTTTCGGTCTTCAATTTCGAAAAAATTCCAAGTCAGAGCCCCAATTCCCAACCACTTCTCATAGTATCATCGAAGATCATCTAAAATTGCCTTTTTGAACTTCAAAGTCGAAAAACTGCTGGAAAAGAGTTCCTCAAGGGAGGGGCGATCGCCCCATCGCCCCTCCCTTGTATCCGCCCCGGCTCCTTGCGGATTTATATCCTCTCTGTTAACTTTCACTTTTGGGATTTTAATCTCACATCTTTGGCTATTTTCAAAAAAAAAAAATGCAAGGTTGCGTATTCAAGCTCTAGAATTGTGAATTAGAACTGCAGACAAGTGTTTGAGGTTACAAATGAACACCTTTCTCGATGAAAAACAAGAGCTTGTTAATGAACATTCATCAATTTAATATATATATATATATATATTTTTTTTTTTTAATTAAAAAAAAAACGTTTTTGTCAAACGTCTTTTCATCTACGTTCTTTCTTTTATTTTCTTCCTCCTTTTTCTTTCGATGTTCCCTGTAATCCGGAAACATGTGTCTGCAATTCCAATTGCTGTTTGTGCAATTTTAACAACATCATTACATTGGTAATACATTGGATCCTTCACAATCACAACTCGTACAAGCTACTAAAAGAAAAAGAAAAAAAAAAAAAAAAACTCCTCATTGCAACCAAGTTATAAAAGGAAATAAAATTCTTCAATAGCCTCGCGCTTTCACACTGTTTCATGTGTCGTGCGAGAAATCGTTCGTCGCGTGCTGGTCATCCAGCTGACCGATTGCACGGCATCAGACCAGCAGGGAAGATCAGCACGTGAAATTCTTTTTGTCAATATCTCGCCTCTGCTGGAATTCTGTGTAGCTCGGTATGTGTCCGATTGCCCTTTCCCGGTTCTTTTTCAAAATTTATGTTTAGCTGTAAGCATAAGCTCAGCTTATTAAAACTGTAAAAGCTCCAACCAGAGTAAAGTTTATCTCATTTATATCTCGCGCAGCATAGAACAAACGAAGTTAAAAGTAAACTATTTATTGATGTACTATTTACAATGAAAATTACATATTGTTCATTAATCACATAGGTAATAGGCAGAAATTGGGGCCTCGGTGGAGCAGAGATAGAAGTTTCGCCTCGAAAGAAAGAAGTCACGGGTTCGATTCCTGTCGGTTCCCTGGGTGTTATTTCTTCTCTTTGTGCTGTAAATCTTTCTTGTGTTGTCATATATGTAAAAAAGAAGCCTAACCTCTCAAGCCAATGGCACCCCTTTCTTGATAGTGGTTAATTTACTATTACACAACAATCACATAGGCCGAAACTATCGGCGAAAAGAGGCAGACTCAATTGAGCAGCCGAAAAAAAAAAATAAATAAATAAACTGCCGGCCCCGCTTAAACGAATATTGTCGGTTCTAAGAAATATTATTCGATTAAGTATTAAGTGGGGATTGTTTAAGCGGGGCTTTTTAAAATTGCGTCTATGGCATGGGAAATATTCGGTTCCAGGATATTTTATTCGTATAAGCGGGGTATTCGTTTATCCGTTACCCAATTAAGCGGAGCCGACAGCACTTGTAATTCATTTTAGTACAAGGCTTTTAAAAGTATTTTAAATTTTTTCTTTTTATTCGGATTTTGCGACTCGCAAAAAATTTTACTAGAAAAGATTGCCATTCCTTTTCCATGTTTCCCACGTCCTCTTGAAAACAATTAAATATGTTCAAACTGTAAATGCTTTCTGACCCAGGGAAGACCATTTTAATATGAGGTCGCCAGGAGATAAGGGGGGGGGGGTAATTTTTTATTTTATCTTTGTTCTTGCTCCAAAAATTAACGAAGACAACGACGGAGAAAAGCTAAAAATCCAGATCTGAAACCGTAGCACTTTTCTTTTTCTTAACGGGGAAAAAAGAAACAAAAGTATCCCATTTATACCTCTTTCCTCCCAAAGGAACGCCAAGCGAGAGCACGTTTCTAAATCTACGCACGCTCCGCGGCGCACGTGCGCTCGAATGCCATCCTCCTCATAAACAAGACTTTCGGCACGAGCTGTTCGTTTTAGCCGTCACGCGCACGGAGTGTGCGCTGTGTTCGCCTGGAGTGCGCACAGTCATGTAACGAGCGCCTTTATTTGTTTTAGGAACTACACCGTTCTCTTCGCTGTTTCTGCTGTTGCATTCTTTGGTCGTTCCGGGCACGATTGAGTTCAGCTTTCAGCCTACTTTCCCGTTAAAGTAAAAGAAGGGCGGAAGAAGCATTAAAAGTGGTTTGACGCAGTTCAAAAATATCGCAAAGTTCAAAAAACATTTTGATAAAAAATAAATAAATTTATAAAATGAAATTTAAAAAATAAATAAATAATGAAATTTAAAATCGAAGAGTTAAAAATTGGAGTAGGGTTCTGAGGTGAAGAAAATGTGTGTCTGTCGGTCTTTCTGCACCTCCCCCCCTTCCTCCTCCAATAACTTTTGAATGAACCAGTCTGATTTGTAATCAAACCTTTTTTGCTCGAAAGATCTCGACGAGGACACCTTACTCCCTGATTTGATTTTTTGATTTGAACAATTTTCAGCTCAAATGATTTAGGATAGGGCCGTATTTAGGGGGTTGGGTTTTAAGGTTCAAACCCCCTCCGAAAATTTTCAAAATTTCTCCAAAAAATGCTTTTTAATGCCCTGTTTTGCTGAAAAATAATGTTATTAATATTTTATTTTTGATTTTCTTATTTACTTTTCAATTTTATTTGAAAAATGAGACTATCATTGTTGAATGATAGTACAGATGGGCACAGGACATTTCCGCCGCAACGTAGGACATTTCCGCCGCAAAATTTATCTCTGTCATCCACCTCATGAGACATTTCCGCCGCGTTTCTCCCCGCCGTTTCTGTGCGACAGGACAAATCCGCCGATTGAGCTGGTAGAGTGTAATATTTGGCGAAGTTTAAATTGATTTACACTGCATTGTGTGTGTGTGTGTGTGTGTGTGTGTGTGGTTTTTTGTTTTTTGACTTCTTTGCGATTTCCCACCTAATATAAGTAGTCCGGGAATAAATTCCGCTTTTTTGATTAGGTCTTTGTCGCCAAATGAAGATGTGTCGCCAAGAATGAAAATTTAAAACCAGTAACCCCTTTCTCACCCTTGGAAATGGCGCGGCGGATTTGTCCTGTGCCAGTCAGAGGGGGAATAGGAGTCGCGGCGGAAATGTCCCATGCGGAAAAAAGGGGGATAAAATTTGCGGCGGATATGTCCAGTTCCGGTACAGATTGCAGTATTAATCTTTATTGTAGTTTTTGCAAACATAATTTCATACACAACAATACAACTATTTAACTGGGGCGAAGATGTACACATCAGTATTTTTTCATTCATTGGAAATATATGTTATTTTTTATGTTAATGCCCCTTAAGCATCTACTGTAACAAAAAGCAATAGAACATAGAACATACAAACAAATTTTATTAATCATATATATTTCACGAGAAATGAGTTTATAAAACCCTCCCCGAAACAATAGTCTGGTTACTGCCCTGGTTTAGGAGCAGGAGCGCTCCGATGAGAGGTCACGGGAGGTCACTGTGACCTCCCAATAATTTCCGTATTCGGCACATTTTGCTGACGATTCGGCAATTTGAAGACAATATTGCGAAATTGACATTATTATTTTTTTTTAAATTTATTTTAGAATTGTTTTTTAAAAGATGCCAAATGTTTTTTCTCACTAAATGTGCGCCCTATGTGCATGCTTGTAGTTTATCATTCGGTAAAATTGGAAATTCATTCGGCAAATTGATAATCCCCCCTCCCAAAAATTTTAGTTCGCGGCGCCCCTGTTTAGGAGTAATATTGCAGTCAGCGGTCAGCGCATAAGAATAAGTAAAACAGTTTTAAATTCAAGGGCACATAATATCACTATTCGTTGATTAATTCTTCTTCCATAGGAAAAAGTAATATGCTGTTTTAATAACATGTTGTTTTATCCGTATGACAATGTGTCTAACCGTGCTTTATTGTACCATTTTCTTGAAAGTGTATAAAGTTTAGCACTTAATTAACTTACCGAAAGTGTTAAAAACGATAGCTTACCACCACAGTAAAGTAAACAGGAACCTCGTGAGAACTTTTTCCTATAAAAAATTTTATTTAGGAGGGAACTTGTTACTTTTTTCACTGCTCTCTCTAAAACTATTTGTGTCCGCCCCTGGTATGTTTTGTCTCTCTGTAGTATCGCAGTCCCTAATCGGATGAACTGATTTTGATAATGTGTCCTCCCGCCCCTCCCTTTTTTTTCTTAAAAGTGGATTTGATCGAGAGCGTGACACAAATTTTCAAAAACATGCGTGCGTACACGTGAGCTTGTGCCACCCCCCCCCTCCCCCGAATAAACATGTTCTCAAATGCTCCGAAAAACGAAATACATCAATGGAACTTGAGAGGGGAGACAAGAGTGGGGGGTCTCTGCAGATGCTCAAGCACCTTTTCGATGGGAGAGAAAAATCGTTTTGATGACGGACGCGCATCCCATTCATTCCGCCAAATATTCTCAATAAAGCTACACAAAAGCCCCTTCATCGCCACAGTGGCGCCGCCCCGATCAAAAGACATCGCCTCGAGGAGGGAGACCGACACCGCAGCCATTTTGGGTTACGAGATGAAATCGTTTGATTCATTCAAAGACCAGAGCCTGATTAGCACAGGGGCATGCGGGGTACAGGCCCCTCCTCTTGGATTTCAGGGGGGGGGGCAAAATCCCCTTACTTTACCAACGCCTCCTAAATGCTAAATGCACAGTTCCAATCTCTGTATATTTTACTAAATGCCTACTTTGTATTTTACTAAATGCCTACTGTGTATTTTAATAAATGCCTACTGTGTATTTTACTAAATGCCTACTGTATATTTTACTACTAATACTAAAATCCTACTGTGTATGTTGAAGCATATTTTTGTCTTAATAATTGGATAGCATTATTATTATTATTATTATTATTATTATTTTTTTTTTTTTGAGTTTGATCTTTGCGCAAAACTTTTATCGGTATTGTAAGAATATTTTTATTCGTAACACGTAACTGATATGAGAAGGAGGCGGGGCCTCGAATAGAAATGTGCCCTATGTCCAATGTCAGAAAGAAACTTTTTTGTATCCAATGTTTTAGAATGAAGACAAGAAATAAAATTAAATTTAAAAAAAAAAAAAAAAACCGACCTTTACTGCAAACTCATATTAAGATGATTCTCGCGGTTCAGAATATGTTTTTAATTTTAATAGTACATGTAAATATTTTCCAAATGACATGAGAAATACCGAAAAGGAAATACAAATCACAGCTCGGAAAATTTGCTAGTCTTAAAAGCAGAATCAAGAGAATACGTTGAAAATTCTTCAAAAATCTTTCCTGTCGACTAAAATGAATCGAAAGTGTATTATACTAGCTACGTGGCCCAGCGTTGCACGAGCTACTTTAGAAATGAAAGCGATGTCAAGTGACGCATCCGCTTTCGGTAGAGCAACAAACTCGACGCCACGGGTAGTTCGAGCACCCTCTCACACAGTTGCCAACACCATCTCTCGAAAAGAGGGAAACTAATCCGCTCGTGCTTTTTGAGCATTATAATTTTTAAACTATAATAATAATTCCTTGCATATAGGATGATGTTGGACAGTCAAACCTGTCTATCTCGAATTTCACGGGACAGAATGAAAATTCGAGATACAGAGGTTTCGATATACAGAGGTTGTGATAAAATTTACAAAAATAAGCAATTAGAAGAAAGTCAAATACTTAATAGATTGTTTTGCAATGATATCGTTGAATATTTTACTGTACGACATGTGTGAGTCCACGTTTTACTAATTGTGATGACTATATCGATAGCAAGTTAATACATATACCTCTAAGTACGAACATAGTCTTTGAATGATAGTGCAAAAGATGATTTTTTGTGTCCAAGTTGTACCATTTATAAAGGTGGCTGGAGATGGAATTCAAAAATGAGAGTCGTCGAAATTCGAGGTATAGAGGTTTTCGAGAAAGATCATTCGAGATAAACATGAGAAAAAACATTAAATTTTGCTGTAAAAGCAGGGAATTGGAAAATTTTCGACATAGAGAGGTTTTCGAGATAGGCAGGTTCGAGATAGACAGGTTCGACTATATAGCCAAAAGACTTTCTGATGAAATAGACTATTCAACACAAAAATATTTTTTCTATTCGAACTAGTAGTTACTGAGATTAGCGCGTTCAAACAAATAAACTCTTCTGCTTTATATTAGTACCTGGAGACCGAGCCCACTCGGTAAAAAAAAAAGAGGTTTGTAAACTCGTGTTTTTTTCTAAAATGTGAAGTACTTATTTAGATAAACTTGAAAAGCAGTTTTAAGCCTTTGGTTGCAATTACGCATTAAGGACAGCCGTAATTTGTTTAAAAAAACACAACCTTATTTAACATTTTGAAGCAAAAATGGGACACCGGTGTCCCACTGAACGAAACACCGATTTCCCATGAATATTTTACCTTTTACGCAGAAAGGGACACTAGTTCTGTGCTGTATTACATAACCAGAAAATAATTAAACTGCTAAATATAATACTTTCCCCTTATTTTACCGTAAATTAATGCAGAGTAATGAACAAAGTATGAAAAATACGTTGATAAAAATTCTACGTCAAAGGGTTAATCCATGCTCACCGTAAAATCACACCCGATTTCATTTCATTTGGCGCCGAAGGCGCGGTAGGGGTTGATGAGAATATATGCAGAGTCCCTGTTCTCCAGTACGCATTTAGTCCAGTTGGTTTTGACTTTCACTTCACTTGACACTCCAAGGTTCCCCCCGTACATACCACAACTCGTGGTTTAACCGGGATGCGGCCTTGAAGAGCGCTCTGTTCATTTTTGAACAGACCCAAGGGCCGAGAAGACACTTGGCCCAGCATCCCCCTGAGGTATCGATTCACTTGAAGGATTTTATGACCACGAACATTTTTAACGTCCCCCAGCCACCATTTATGAAGACTGTGGATCTTTGATCAGCTGGGCTTCCTCTATATATGATCGGCCCGGGACCCTCCTGTTACGAGTCCGACGACTTACCGATCGGACTACAAAATCCAAAACTTTATCTAAATACGAATTTTTATCAAAATCGTTTGAGCCGTTTTCGAGATCCGAAATATATATATACAAGAATTGCACGTCTAAAGATATTAGATGTAATTTTGTTGCGAAACTTAATATTTTAAGAATGAGTTTCATATTTATTGATCTTTTACCTGAAATATCTTACTAAACACTCTTGAAGAGGAAAAAAAGTATTTTAAAACTAACTATAACACTTTTATACTCAATTTTGAAATCGCACTTGAAAAGTAAAGTAATCTGATTTTTATATACTGTAAGTTACCATAAAATTCAATAGATGTCGATGGACAATTACCACTGCTTTTATCCCACGGCTTTTGAATAAATGAAACAGTTTGTTATCTAGTGAAGCCTTGCTTTAACATTTCAAAAACAATAACAATTTAACGTTGCCAAATACCATAATTTGAACTTGCGCTGATGTGATTAAATATGAAATTGTTATAACAAAACGTGGTCGCCACGGAAACGTAACAATGAAAGTAATCACAAATAAAATGGCGAAATAAAAGCTTCTCAAACTTTCAATGAAGGCACAAAAAAAAACGGGGTATTTGTGAAAACTCGCGTTTTTACAGAAAAAACGCCGACGTAGATAAACTCAAAAACCAAAACTGTATCTGAATACCAATTCTTATCAAAATCGTTAGAGCCGTTTTCGAGATCCGAAAAATAAATAAATAAATAAATATACAAGAATTGCTCGTTTAAAGATATTAGATATAGATAGATTAAGTATAGATATAGATTTGATTTTAATAGAAAGTGGTATTAGATAAAACTTCAATTCATTGAGCTTTCTCTTCTTGGTGAGCAAAAATGAAATACAGTGAGTGAAGCACCGTTTCCGTTTAACTCATTTATGCCTAAGTTTTTTTTAACAATTTTTTTTAAATTTTATCTGCTTAAAACTGTTACTTGGAATGATTTGCACACAATATTTAGGCTTAAAATAGTTCGCTGTTGCCATATTTATTAAATTATTTAACGTCCTGTTTATGGGATATTTTGCAGACATGTGAGCAAAATACGACCTTACTTGACTTTACTTTTGCAAAGTAACATTACAGAAGGCATCTCTGATCATTTTTAAGCAAATCATTTCAAAATAGTTTACTTTTATGAAAAATAAGTTCGCAAAAAAAACTTACTTTCTGTGGCTACCATGCTGGATCGTTGCTTGACTGATTTGTCTGAAATTAGCTGTCGATAAATAAACTCTGATGTCCAAATAGTGGCTCTAACTGGTTTTCTCAAGAAGAAGGACTTATTAACTTGTGAAAAACAGCTTTAGTAAAATGATATACCCATTACAGGTTTTTTTATGCAGTAACTAACAAGCACCCCGTTTTTAGACTACTGGGCATAAGTGAGTTAATGTTTTTGAAGGGACTGGATGGCAAACCGTAAAAAGAAAAAAACGTACGATAGCAAGGGCAGATCCAGAAAGTTTTCAAGGAAGGGGCGATTATTTTTTTCTACTTACGTTTTACTACGAATACTGGTTTACAAACATCTATCACAAAAGATTCGGACTTCAATTCCGAAATATTACCGGAGGAGAGCGCCAAACCTTCTTTCTCCATCTTCATTAAAACTCGTACAAAATTGCATTTTTAGAACTTCAATTTTGAAAAATTACCGGTAAAGCGTCCCTCAAGGGAGGGACGATCTCCCCCACCGCCCCTCCCTTGTATCTACCCCTGTATAATAGATACACGTTAATATGTATTGGACTCTGCCGGGTAAAAAAAACGTAGAAATGATAAAAATCTATCAAAGAGAAACGTACAAAGGGTGCTCCACTGTAGTTACCAATCGGGTGAATAAAAGCTTAAACTGCATTTAAAATCTGCTGAATAAAGGTTATAATTCGCATTCGATATAGGTTGGAAGTTTCAGACTAACTTCAGCAGACACAGAAAGTTTCGTTTTCTCAATTGTTTTCACAAATATTTTAAATGTGCGACATACGAATAAGTATTCAGTACCTAGTACACATTACAACGTATCGAAAATAAAATATTAAAATCACCAGATATTTAATCGCCAAAACATTTTACATCGACTCGAATTCTGATGAAGTTGACACTTAATATTGTGAAAATTATCAAAAATCAAATATGATAAAATGTATCAAACAAAATGAAAGAAAACATGCATGCTAGAAAATTCAGGGCTGTAAAATGAACAGAAGACACACGCCTCAATTTCTTCAAATTTTGTAAAATTTAAAACTACTAAAATCAAAGTATGTGTTGCAAATTATTATTAAAAATCGATTTTGAAAATCATCAGAGTCGTTCACAGACAAAATTATCAAAATTAAAACATGTTGTGAATAATAGAAAAAATCGAGAGAGAGTGAAATGCGTATTAGTATAAAGATACAAAACGCCAAGAGCATTAAAACAAGGAAAAGTGGAAAAATATAAAGCACTCAAAACGGAGGTACATACAGGTATTCGTTCAATTAAAGTTAGGTACGGAATTTTAAAGTGAGGTCAGTCCATAAATGATTGACGCACGATTCAACGAAGGCGCCTAATATAGCCGCCTTGGCGGCAAGTATTTTCAAAATACATGTACTTATAAACTTTTTTTGAGACCAAAATAGTCCAGAAAGAGTGATGGTATAAAGTCATACATTGATGATTTCGTTCAGTCAACGTTTTTACTCCCAAGAAAGAAAATCGTCTAAAATTGTCTGTTGAAAAGGTGTATCCTTCAGGAAAGGCCAAGTGGCAAAAAATGTTTTTCGTGATTATTTGCTTGCATCTTATACTCTTTTTTTTTTTCAATCAACTTTTGATTCAAGATTTGGTTTAACTTTCTTATTTTGCCGTTATCATTATAGGTTCTTATGAATGTGAAAAAAGTTCAAAATTTCAAGTCTTAAACAGTTTCTGGTTGAATATAAAGATTTCTATGCCAACACTTTGGATTGGCTCACCCCTAATACTCAGGTTATAGTCAAAATTGTGTATGAAGATGAGTAGCTATCTCTTCACTTACGAAGACAGGATCAATAATATCTTAGATAATAACGAAAAGAGAGTAGTTAAAAAAGTGTTCGGGGAGAAAAAAAAAGAAAGAAAGAAAGACAGAAATCAGTATGGTTTTGCTTAAAAGGATACCTTGGTTTGAACCAGGGCTTCAATCAGGGTAGTTAAGGAAAAAGAAGAAGAAAAAAAAAACACATGAGCCATTGCAAGAAATTTCTAAAACTCGGTCTAAAACGAATGGGCCTATAAAAAATTCAAATTAGGAAGACATTGTTCGATGCTTCAGAAACAAAGCAAAAAGTTAAAAAAAAAAAAAAAACGGAAAAGAATGAACACGTGTTCCCACTAATTACTTGCATAATTTACTCCCTTATGCGGAAACCATTAATACTTAACCTTTTAGCACTCACGCGCTGCATTTTTCAAGCTGTGTCGAAGAGGGGAAAAAAGCAGCTCGCTTTCGGAAAAGTAATTTCCGTACCTAAGTACTTCACTTAGCTCAATTTCTTTTAATAATTGAGCTGCGTCGGCAAGAGGTCAGATCTAGTTTTTGTTGATTGAAGCAAGCTCGCCAGCTAATTTCAGGATTGCTAACTATATTTTGATTCAATAAATGAATAAGTGCAAAAAAATATTATAAAATGGAAAGGTAATGCTATTTTGAACATACGTCTTGCACGTTCCATTTTCATAAAGCTCCATTAACGTTCTTTGACTATTATTGCATTTATTTGAAGTTAAAAATCAACGTAAATAAAGCACAAATAAGGGAGAAAGTACAGCAAATAGCTATTTCAAGGCTACAATGGAGCCCCTTCATCAGTGCAAGAAGCTCAGCAAACAACGTGAAAGCTGTAAGAGAACTGAGCGCGAAGCACGTGTGCCCCGGTATTTATAACAAATGGGCGAGTGCGCTTGAACTCACAACAAAGCGGGAAAACACCGACCAATCAGCGATCAGCGAAACGCCAGGAGAGCGAAGAAAAGGGGGGAAGGCGGCAAAGGAAAGTAGGGGAAAAAAAAGCGCGGGAGAAAACACTAGAAGACGAAATTATAAAAATTGCTTCCAGATGTCAGGGAAAAATGGAACACTGGAAAAATCATTCACCAGAGAATGGGAATTTTTCCAAATATGGTAAGCTTCCCAAAAATCGAGGTCATAAACTGACGAACATTTACAAATAATTCTAGCCGAAGAAAAATCAAAGCAGTGACCAGAAGTCCAACAATGCTGAGCAATGGAGGAGCGTGCTAGTTCTTTATGTTTAACATAATTTTGATGTCTTCAACATTATGTTAAACATAATGTTAATACAATCAAAATTATGTTAAACATAAAGAACTAGCACGCTCCTCCATTGCTCAGCATTGTTGGACTTCTGGTCACTGCTTTGATTTTTCTTCGGCTAGAATTATTTGTAAATGTTCGTCAGTTTATGACCTCGATTTTTGGGAAGCTTACCATATTTGGAAAAATTCCCATTCTCTGGTGAATGATTTTTCCAGTGTTCCATTTTTCCCTGACATCTGGAAGCAATTTTTATAATTTCGTCTTCTAGTGTTTTCTCCCGCGCTTTTTTCCCCTACTTTCCTTTGCCGCCTTCCCCCCTTTTCTTCGCTCTCCTGGCGTTTCGCTGATCGCTGATTGGTCGGTGTTTTCCCGCTTTGTTGTGAGTTCAAGCGCACTCGCCCATTTGTTATAAATACCGGGGCACACGTGCTTCGCGCTCAGTTCTCTTACAGCTTTCACGTTGTTTGCTGAGCTTCTTGCACTGATGAAGGGGCTCCATTGTAGCCTTGAAATAGCTATTTGCTGTACTTTCTCCCTTATTTGTGCTTTATTTACGTTGATTTTTAACTTCAAATATAGTTCAGCACAAAGCCTATTTGATCATTTTTCATTTATTATTGCATTTACTTTTTTTTTTTTTGCTTTCATTTAAATACTTTTAGCAGTAAAAAATAAAACAAGAACAAACGCACACACACACACGTGTGTATGTATGTATGTATGTGTGTTTGCAGATGTAATGCTACGTTTTATTTTCAAGGTGTCAAAATCTCCTGGAAATATTTTAAAGGTGTGAAATTCATTTTGGAGGGTGAATTATACGGAAACTGTGAAGATCCCATAATAGTAATCACCATAAAAACGAACTTTTCAAAGGTGAAATGTGAAATGGTAGAGGGCAAGGAAAAGTAAATAAGGGAATTATTTTGAGTTTTTCAAGCTCAATGGCTTAAAATCTCTTCCCCCCCAAAAAAAACTCAACTCTTTCTTCTTTTAAATTAGGTTTAGTATATTGCTTTTTAGAGTCACAATTTCCGGTTAAATTCGCATCAGTCGGATTTATTTAATTATTTTTTTTTGAGATAAATAAAGTTGCTACAAAAACGAAAACGAACTACTTACGTTTAAGGTTTAAGACGGCAATTACAAGTACGAACAATACATTGTAAAATAAATGCAGGATCCTGCGAAAAATCGTTGCTTCTACTAATAGTGGAGGAGCAACTGGTCCAATTTTAATTTCCGTGCGCTTTTTGTAATACAATTATGACAATTGGTTTTTCTGAAAGGTATTGGCACCAGGAATACGAATTCGGATGTTGCCACCCCCAAAAATAGTGCAGGGGGGCGTAAGGGGGGGGGCAAAGTTTCTTCACTAAAATAACTATATCTTCATAATTTCATGGCTTACAACCAGATTTCAAAGCGTAAAATGCTTAAATTCACTCAAGAATAACATTATAACGTATAAAAAGCTGAATTCAAATTGCTGACACGTGTTTCGGAGCTATTAAGAGCTCCTTTTTCAGTGTATAAAATGAGAGCTTATGAATGAAAATTCATCCGGCTGAAGGTGTTTTTTTTCATTGAATAGAGGTTATCAAGCCCATCATTAGGACAACCAAGGGGGGGGGCGTGCCGCCTCTCCCCCCCCCGCCCCTTTTAGAACAAAATGCAATTGCACATTTGTGTACGCCTTTATCCTTCAACACATAGTACACATTTAATTGGCACTTTTGCCCGGGACTGTAATCGCCCCCCCCCCGGGGAGGGGGATTGCAAAATTAATGTTTATCTTTATTTTTTTAATTATTATTATTATTATTATTATTTTTTTTTTTTTGATCAGGGAAAGGTGTTCAATTACCCCCACTAATCTGATAACTTGTTCCTCTTAAAGAGCAATTTTTTTCGTCACTTTTCGCCCACCACAATTTTTTGTAGCTTAAAGCACTGCTAAAGGAAGTTTTTGCAGCCACAAATGTGCTTTAAACAATATAAGCCAGTGATACTCATTGTGAGTGGTCTGAAACATGCCTGAATTTTTAAGTTAAAAAAATAAGAGAAAGATTTTTAATTATTTGTATTCACTCAAATAATAATATAATGACAACATTAATGAACCCAAATTTCCCATGGACTGCTTAACATTGTGTTTGTTTCTGTTGCTGAGTGTACAAAGTAATTTTAAACAAACTAAACATTTATTGAAACTAAAATGTTTTATTTCATTATACATCACTATACATTTTCAGCTTTTATGTGCAAACAAAATAGTTAAATAAAAACATGAAAGTAGAACTATAATTACAAATAACAGCACACACGCTACTCCTTTGACAGTAGCATTTGAAAGAAAATGTAATAGATGGAATCCATAGATGGTAAAAGAAAAAGACAGATTGCTCTCAAACCAATATATAAATGCTTTAGGAGAAGAAAGGGTAAAAGCCTTGCCTAGCTTTCATGCATTTACTGGATGCGACACTACAGGAACGTTTGCTGGAAAAGGTAAAGCCTTGCAGCAGTCTGATAAAAATATTTTGCAAGCTTTTGCAAATTTAGGAATTAATTCTACACCATCTGAAGATATTTTTGGTGCATTAGAACAGTTTGTTTGCAAAATTTACCTGCCAAACTGTTCTACATCAGATGTTGGCTCTGTTCGGTTCATGTTATTTCAAAACAAAAATTGCCGAATCAGAGAAGATGCCACCAACACAATCAGCTCTTCACTATGCCATCATGAGAGCACATTATCAGGCCATGATATGGCAAAATGATGTCATTGCATGTCCGAATATTCCACAGCCAGATGCTGATGGTTATGGTTGGGAAATGCAAGACAGCAGATTTGTTTCCTAGATGACCAAAATAGAACCTGCTCCACAGGCGATTCTAGAACTGGTAAAATGCTCATGCAAAAAAAGTGAATGTTCTACACTGCTTGTCAAATGCAGACATGTGTGAATGTTTGGATGTACCTAGATGATGAAAATCACTGTTTTAACAGGTATGAGGAGAGCAGCTCAGATGAATCTGATAATGAAACTGATTTTTAATTTGCATTATATATTATTATTATTTGACTTATTGTTTTAAAATTCTTCCTAGCAATGTCTTTTTGAAACGATCAAGAATATGAAAAATTAATTCACTGGTTGATTTAAATATATATATTTCATTTTCTTTCAAATGCTACTGTCAAAGGAGTAGCGTGTGTGCTGTTATTTGTAATTATAGTTCTACTTTCATGTTTTTATTTAACTATTTTGTTTGCACATAAATGCAGCTGAAAATATATAATGAAATAAAACATTTTAGTTGCAATAAATGTTTAGTTTGTTTAAAATTACTTTTTACACTCAGCAACAGAAACAAACACAATGTTAAGCAGTCCATGGGAAATTTGAGTTCATTAATGTTGTCATTATATCTGTGGCTTGGTTCTAAAAGGGCCTAAGTCAAAAATGTTAGTTTCGAGAAAAAAGTTTTTAAAATGCTATAACTTTCTTACATTAAGATTGCCATTATTATTTTTTGGTATTTGTTTATTGTTAGTGTAAAGAAACATTTTATCATATGAAATTTTATAACCTGTTATGACATTGTGTATATGACATTGGCTGACATTATAATAGAAATACAACCAATTTTAGTTTGATATTAGACATTGGCCTTCGTAGAATTAGAGTTTTACTAAATTGGAAACTTTTGATGTAAATAACACAGAAGGTGAAAAAATTGACATTGGCCCTTTTAGAACCAAGCCACAGATATTATTATTTGAGTGAATACAAATATTTAAAAATCTTTCTCTCATTTTTTTAACTTAAAAATTCAGGCAAGTTTCAGACCACTCACAATGAGTATCACTGGCTTATATTGTTTAAAGCACATTTGTGGCTGCAAAAACTTCCTTCAGCAGTGCTTTAAACTACAAAAAATTGTGGTGGGCGAAAGATGACGAAAAAAATTGCAATTGGGGGCAATTGAACCCCTTTCCCTGATCAAAAAAATAAATAAATAAAAAAATAAATAAAAACATTAATTTTTCAACCCCCTTTCCCCTCCGAGGGGGGCGATTACAGTCCCGGGCAAAAGTGCAAATTCAATGTATACTATGTGTTGAAGGATAAAGGCGTACACAAATGTGCATTTGCATTTTGTTCTAAAAGGGGCGGGGGGGGGGAGAGGCGGCACCCCCCCCCCCTTGGTTGTCCTAATAATGGGCTTGATAACCTCTATTCAATAAAAAAAACACCTTCAGCCGGATGAATTTTCATTCATAAGCTCTCATCTTCTACACTGAAAAAACAGCTCTTAATAGCTCCGAAACACGTGTCAGCTATTTGAATTCAGCTTTTTAGGCTTTATAATGTTATTGTTGAGTGGACTTAAGCATTTTACGCTTTAAAAACTGGTTGTAAGCCATGAAATAATGAAGATATAATTATTTTAGTGAAGAAACTTTGCCCCCCCCTTACGCCCCCCTGCACTATTTTTGTGGGTGGCAACATCCGAATTCGTATTCCTGGTGCCAATACCTTTCAGAAGAACCAACTGTCATAATTGTATCACAAAAAGCGCACGGAAAACCAGTTGCTCCCAGACTATAATAAATTTTGCTGCTAGCTCGGAATTTCAAATTTGAGTGTAGCGGCTTATCAGATTTACACAATTTACGGCCAAGACAAAATATGTAATTTAGGTAAAAATTCCAGCTGAAATAATGCTAACATTATTTTGTTCAGCATCGCCGAGAGATCTAAAAAACTAAGGAGGGGGGTTGAATTTTAGCAAGCCTTCTCCCCATTTTTTTCTCCCTAAAATATGTATAAATACAAAGAGAGAGTAGATTTAGCTATGGTTTAGGAGGCCGTGAACTGTTACTACACAGCTGTACACTATGCCCATATAACTAGGTTATGCTTTAAATTCAGGTTTCAAATCTGAAATTGAATCTTTTAATTTGATGACTTTATGTTTGAAAATATTTTTTTGGCGATATGTGACTCGATTATCTCTTACAGCCTTTTTATATGCCACCATTTTCGGACATGTGACACCCATCATTCAACAGATGACATCAGTAACTGCAAGGTACCATGAAATGTTAAACAATGTGCGCGAGTTTATAAAGCTACATGAAGTTCTAAAAACCCTTAGTGAAAGATTTATGGACGATGTAGTGTCGACTTGGGCCATGAATAAAGGGATTGCACAAAGAAGGTAAGCACAAAGCAATGTTTCTTTCCTGTTTAGTTAGCATTTCTAACAGCTATTTCAAAAACTGGAAAATAAAATTTAGTTAGACGTATAAATTGTAAAGTTCAGTGCAACGAAAGTCCAGTGTATGGGAAAGTTGTAGTCATGCAACAAGAACTTTAGACCGATTTCTAAGGAAAAGACAGCATTTTCATTTGAGAGCAGGTATTCAAACCCGGGACCTCTCCATTCGCAGTCAGACTTCTCAAGACAAGATGGCCGGCAGTCAAGCAGTAAAAGCATGGAATCTGCAGATCATTAAAATAAATGAGGATCGTTGAAATTCGTTTCAGAACACCAATGGTGCAGTTAACTTTTCAAAACTATTAAATTACCTCAGGAGCCACAAGTGTGATTCTACTTATCTCCAGCCACTCCACACCTTTTAGCTGTTTGCCTCAGGTTTCACCAACTGGCGATCTGCAGGACTGGGAGTAGAAGTCGAATGTGATTTATGGTTGAAGTGCTTTACGCAGGGGAAAGTCACACGTAGGGTGCCAGCCCAGCTTGTAGTAAACTCCTAAACGTGTGAATCTGACACACCGTGATTGTGATATGTTCTTTTGCTCATTGGCGTTCTGTGGCTTCCGAAATATAATTCTACTGAGCAGCAGGTTTCTCTCCCTAGACTATAATATATGGGGCACTGCTAGATTAGCCTTATAAATTAGTCATTACCGAAACATTACTTATTGATTATTTCAGACTGATGAGTGATGAGTCTGTAACAAAGACGAAACTTCAGTCTCTGTATCTCACAACTGGGCTGTTGGTATATTGCTCGTAGTTCTGACTTTGCCCTAGCTTTGGGGGGAGGGGGGGTTAGTTACCGTATATCTGCATATTAGTGCCTCTGTCTGGACAAACTTCACCGACACGTCATGACAACCACTTCACCTGGTCGTTTCTTGCCACAGTATCAGGACCTTGGGAACAGAACACGGAAGGTGTTGTTGAACCGAAAGTGGACCACGAATCTCGAATTTTTAAAAATTTTTCTTAAAAACAACCACGATGCAGGTAAACTTGCTTAAGCCTATGTAATTGAATAACTTATTACACGAGCCTAAAGAGAGATTCTAAATGTGCGAGATGGGGCCTTCATGACCGAACGGTGAAAGCACTTGCTTCGAATGCTGGGGTTGTGGGTTTGACACCCGTGGTGCCCTGGGTGTTCTTTCCTCTCTTGTTTTATAAATCTTTCTTGAGTTGCCCTGTGTGTGTAAATACGCTGAAACAAAAAGGTAGTTGTTTTCTTGAAAGTGCAGCCTCCTTGTGGGGTCTATGACACCCTTCTTCTCCACAGCTGTGGAACATGACAGCAACAACAAATGTCCAAAGACAAAAAAAAGGGGGGGGAGGGAAGGACCCTATAAAGAATCAGCGGCCTTGTCCCCTATGTCTGTATTTCTATCTGATTTTAGAAGAATGATTCCTTGAGACAAAAGTGTAAATTGCATATAGGCTCAAAAACCATCAGTTCTTCGCGCAAGATCTAGCGCTTTTTCTCACTTTCGGGAGGATGGAATTGATTGTTTCGCCTTTTCTGGACTGCGGGTCCAAATATGTCAGATCTCCGGAATGAACTTTCTGGCGTTAGGTATCGATTGCCTACCTCTGTGACGTCACGGCATCCTCTCGCCGCCGAGCGCAATCCCATTCTCCTGGCGCGCAGCTGAACAGCAACACAGCCCCCGCCTGCCGAGAAAAAGACATTTCGCACCTCCGGTAAAAATTTGTTCGCGTGCATTTGGCAACAGCTGTTTAGCAGGCGATGGGAGGCAAAATGGCTGCGCAATGAGATCGTTCGGTTAACGACCGGAATCGGGGCGTCGAAAAATCGAAGGGATACTGTTGCGTCGGAATCCGGGCCCGGAGGAACCACTCGAATATGGCCGGCGAGTTGGAAGTGACCACTTCCAAATACAGGTGAGTGGACACATTCCTTGATCCGGCGGGAAGAGTGATTTACTTACCTGAGATCGTGAGAGAACTCTAGAGTGGCATAGTTGCCTACTCTTCCGATTGATCGGGAGAATTCCGAATTTTGATTCCCCCCCCCCCGAAGTCCTTAATGAAGTAAATATCTCCCGAATTTCCCTCAAAACAATGAAATTCTCCAACAAAGAGAAAAAAGTGTTTAGAATTTCTGGAAAGATCTCCGATAGTACGATCGCGTTCGGAAAACAAAACCTTTTCATACACGAGTGGGAAAATTGTGTACTATGATCTGCGAAACATGTTGGATTCATTATTCTCTTCTTTTTTTTTGTTTCCCATAAAAGGAGTTAAGCGTTCCTGATTTTTCACGAAACTGCCTAAATATTTACTTGCTGCTAAAAATGTTTATTACTTCTTGCAAGAGAAAATAAGTTGCGATTCTTTTTTTTTCCCTTTCAAACCATAAAGCTGTAGGAGAGAGAACTTCCTTTTCTTTTTTAACTTTCTCTTTTTTTAAAACTTCAGAAAAGTAATACCAATTTCCAAAGTGGCCTATAACCCAAAGACACTGTCACAACTCGTTTCCAATCATTGGCGGCAACATTTTACGAGGAGGCTATTATAAAGCTTGCTCACAGATATGGGTGATTCTACGGTCAATGCTTTTTTTGTGTTCCCAAAGAAAAAATAATCTGTTTAATATCACACTAATTATATCACTAGTAGCCGCTATTTTTATGATTGTATTGGTAAGGGTCAGACGAAATTTCAATTTTTGGGGGATTTATCGATACTAGGGGAAAATGCGTTGCCAGGGGAGTGACTCTATTGGCAGAATTCTGGTTTGATTTACTATTATTTCACTTATTTTTCGGTGTAAAATCATAGTACGGACTCATTTCTATACGACCTGTATTCAAAAAATTTTTCGCGTTGTAACAAAATAAAAAAAAATCAATCTTGAAAACACGACATGTTGCAAACAAGTCGCACCGCAGATCCCAAATAAAAATACTTCCCGCATTATTTACGTTCATTCAAATTACTTTCACAGGGACGCACGGGCGTCGTTGGCGGGGGGGACAAGGGGGACATGTCCCCCCCAATATTTTCAAATCACCAGAAGACCCCCAATATTATAAAATAATAATTTTGAAAAAAAAAAAAAAAATCGGGACTTTTCTAAATCAACATTAAATTCTGCAATCTCAACTGAAATAACAAAAACTTCCGTATCTAGTACTTGAAAGACCGTCTCAGTTATTTTCCTATGAAGCTGTCTCGGTCTTTTGGTGCTTTTAGCATCGTTATTGGAGCCATCATTTTCCTCCTACAAAACCCATCACTGCGTAGTAAGATCCAATTCCTCCACTTAACAATGGAGACTTTCCCTTTTCCTACCCCACCCTCTCCCTCCTCGCTCTGACAGGGACAAGAGAAGTAATAAATAAATCTTAGAGGGGGTTTCTTGTGTTTTCCTTGGTTAGGTTACTTGGTCCTTGAAGGGCTTTTAAAATCGAGGTCGAATCTGTTCTCTCTCGAAGATGTGGTCTAGTCCGTGCTGTGGGGGGGGGGGGGGGGGACGCAGGGGCTGAGTCCTGTAGTAAACGTTCCCCCACTTTCCTTCCCCCCCCTAAGAATTACACCTCTGCCTTAAAGTGAATATTATCTCCATTGAGCTCGCGGGTGTCATGGCACGGGGACGGGACACTTCCGCCTTTCCTACATTTTGAAATAGTACAAAGTCCCCCCCCCCCTCTCCCCAATATTTTCATTAAATATATTCCAATGCCAAATAACGGAATTTACGTTACAGTATTAGCAAAGTATGAACATCCTTTTTTTTTTTTTTTTTTTGTATAAAGGAATTACATCAGAATTAGCCCATCGAGAACCTGCCATTAAAAGCAGGGAAAGTGACAACCTGTTATCCAAGAAATAAATTTTCTTTTGTACACTTTACCCCATCTCAAATTTTTCTCAGGATCTTGTCTCTGATAACGACACCCATCCCTCTTTCCCTGCCAACTCATTTAAGGGGGAAAGATGAGTGTCCAGCTGCATAACAATGGACACTAAAAAATCTCTCTCTGACCCCCCGTAGTGTATCCCCAGAGAGGAAGGGTGTCCATCTGTTTTGCCACATGATGTGAGCAAGAAATTTTTTCGGAGAACAGCTAGAGAAGGATCTTTCTTCGTGGAAAGCGACTCCTTTCATAAAGTATAGAGCTATCCATCGGTTCAGTATAGCATGTCCTATCCAGTAAAGAGTATCATATTTGGAGGAAATAAATCATGTAAGTTTTACGCATTTTATTGTTTTTGTTATAACATAAAAAAGATCTAACAAAATTTCTTGTTAACTCCGTATACCTTTACCGATAAGAGTGAGCACACAGAGCGATTTTTAAGACATCAGTACCACAAATTGCTTATGCATTGAAGGAAATACTAATATGCCCTCAAGAGCGAATCTAGGAATTTTTCAAGGGAAGGAAAATTGGTTTTTATAACTTACTTTTTATTATGTATACTGGTTCGCAAATATTAATCACAAAAGTTTCGGACTTGAATTCCGAAATATTTCCGAGGGAGAGCATCAAACCTCTTTCCCCCAACATTTATAAAGTGTCTAAAAGATTTTTTGAGTTTCAATACCGGAAAACTACCGGTGGAGAGGTCCTCAAAGGAGGGGGCGATCGCCTCCATCGCCCCTCAGTTATATCCGTCCCTGTGTGCCCCTTAATCATACTACGCTAACATAAGTAGACTCTGTAAAGTTTTTTTTATACTAATCTGATTTTTAGCTGAAATGCTTTTTCATATTTATTTACAATGAACATTACAAGATATTTGATTGGAATATTTTCGATGAGCGTATACTAATCAGTATTCAAATGCTTATTTTTGATCTAAGTAATTAAAATTTTTGAACAAGTTAAATAATACACAACAAGAGAAAATTACCTGTATTTTCGTGTTAGCTTAGTATTTTCTTATTATTGTAGTTACCAGTGGCGTACTCAGGGGGTGGGCTGATAGGGCTGCAGCCTGCTCCGAAATTTTCAAAATGAATTTTAAAAATGTAAGCTAAGTTTTTTTTTCTAAATTTCCCTTTTTTTTTTTTTGAAATCTCAAATGAGAAAAGCTTTTAGAACAGATAATTAACTATAGGACAAAATTAAAAGAAAGATTTTTTTTATATTTTGACATGTCTATTTTACTGTTCGTCATGTTTATTATTATCCTATTATTCCATTTTGGTCATTTTTATTGCAAATCTATGTTTCAGAAATGCCGATTAATGTTTTTCAGTCACAGATTTTGTTAAATAAAATTTAGAAAGTTTAATTGAAACCCAATATTGGGAACAATAGTAAAATAAACTACAAAATTAACATTATTAGAGCGTTAATTAGCCAAAATATTGGAAACAAGTGTTTCAGCAACCCTTCTTTCAATGAAGAATTTTTTTTAATCTAAATTTATCATTCTTTGTGTCCATGAGAACACTTTCTTCACAATAATTTTAATAAAAAAATGTTTTTTTTTTTAATTATGTATTTTTGTCGACTTAACTAGGCATTGAAGAAGAAATTCGAGGCATTTACTTTTTTAGCTACATTTCATGAAGTGCTCCCCCCTCCCCCAATCTCAAAAAGTCTTGACTCAGCCCCCCCCCCTCTGAAATGATTTGTCTGCGTACGCCACTGGTAGTTACTAATTGATATACATTTTTTATGAAATTTGAATTGTAAAGAAAACGTTCAATAATAGTAGTGTTGATAAACGAAATATTTTTTTCCAAATTAGAATTATATTTTCAAATAACTAAGAAATAGTTTACGTGGAAAATATTCTGTTTCATCTTCTAAGTGAGGAAATAATAAGGCTTGTTTAGTTATGAGTATTATTTTGATAACTAAATTCTTTTTTGAAAGTTTATCGCTGCATTTCCATGAAAAGCTTTAAAAAGAACTGAATTATCACTAAAAAGAGCAAGTTATTTATCTTTCATACAAATTATTTTAAATTGAAAAATTTTCAAACCTAATTTTTAGCTGAGAATTATAAATTTCAAAATGGAACTTTCAGAATAAGGTAAAAGATCGTTCTCAGTATAGGCAGTATTGAAGCAAAACAAATGGAGGTGAGGCTAAGAAGTAATAATAAAAATAAATTAAATTAAAAGAAAAAAATATTAGAAAGATTTTTCACACATTGTTAGAGATCAAAATGCCAGATAAATAATTATAAAGGGAATTTTTTTCCCTGGTAAATTACACTGTATATTAAGAAGTCAGAACGTTTTAGACAGTCTTCCCCGTGAAAACTTATATTTAATCGTTTTTAATTATTTGAAGGGCCAAGGGGAAAAAAGATGAAAGTCAATTTTCCGTCAATTTTGAGATATTAGCACTATCTAGGGGCTATGAAAAAGCACTATCATCTGTTAGAACAACAAGGGGAAAAAAGATGAGAATCGAACGAAATGTGCATGAAAACTCTATCAACTACACAAGGAGTTACGAGAAGTCAAACTTTGTTTCTCGTTTTTCTCGAAATCGCTTTTTGGTCACTTTCATCTTTTTCCCCCCTGGCCCTTCATTTGCTTTTATCAAAAGTAAAAAATTATGAAGCAATAAAAGCAGGATGAAAAACATTAATTTTTTTTCAAGCACTAAATTAAGCTTTTGCATTGTTATTGATCAAATGCATGAATTTTGAATACTGTAACGTGAGCATAAAATGTGAGGTGTGGGAGTAAAAACCATTTTTTTTTAATTCTTTTGCCGCTTCAACTTGAATAAACATATCTCTCATTAAAAAAGGAGGCGTCTCCGTTTCCCTCTCTGTCTTGTCAACAACATTTAAGATCGTCCTATATTTCGTTTTAAAGGGCTTAAACTTTGGTTTCCAAAGGAGAGTTCTCGAAAATTCCTACCCTAATATCATTGAAAGTCAACTAAAATCACGTTGTTCGAATATTTGTCTATCCTCTTAAAGTTACCAAAGATGACCCATCAATTTTGAAAAAGTTCCGGGGTGGGCCAAAAATCTCCCCTCCCCTAACATCAACGCAGATCGTCTAAAACTGCGTTTTTTTTTTTACAGTTACATTTTCAAAAAAAGTTTCGGGGAGAACCCCCGCACTTCCCTTTTCTTAAAACAACCGGATATTATCTATAATTGTATTTTTAAGATTTCAATTTCCAAAAATATTCAGGGAAGCTCTTCCACTACTACCATTGCTAAAAATTGTTTAGAATGCATTTTAAGGCTGTAATTTAAATAATTTTCCGAAAAGAGGGAGCTCGAATATCTAATCTGCGTTATATTAGTAAAGATAGTCTAAAATTGCGTTTTAGCAACACAATTTCGAAAAAATCCCCGATCCCCCCTTTTCATAGTACGATCAGAGATAATAATGGAGTTTTTAACGTTTCGATATCGAAAAATGGACATAAGAGCGCCCTCGAACCTCTCCTCCCATAACATTACCAAATATCGTCTAAAATGCATTTTTAAGACCACAAATTCGAAAAAACTTCTGGGGGAGAATCCCCCGTACTCTCTTATTTCTGGGTAAATAATATATTTACGATTAGGAACTCTCTGATCTAGTTATGACTTCCCTCTTAGAAAAGAAGCTGAACCCATTTTTTTCTCTCAGTGTTTAAGATGTGTTTAAAATTAATTAGGGGGGTCAGCAATCCCCGCCCACGACGGGTCCAAATATGACTCCTTGTGGTCCTTATTTGAAAATTGCAATGTTCACTGGTCTTTACAAAGGCTAAACATGTTTAAAAAACATGAATTTTTCCTAGCATTTCTTTTTCCAAAGTCCCCCCCAATCTTCAGCAGGCAGCGACGCCCATGCGAGGGACGATAAGGCTTAAAAATGAAATGAATTATGCTTATAACACAATTTTAATGTATATTTACCCTTTTTTGGAACAAAACTGCCAGGGGAGTGACGGCAGAGAAGTGACAAAATCACACATTACCTATAAAAACATCACGCGTTCTTCTTACCAGAACTTCACGTAAACCGTGATGTCCGCACACAATAATCATTACATTATACTACATACGCACACTTATGTAACGATGAAATATAAAAAGTTATCCTTACCATGGGAAATACGCTTTAACGCGCACTTTCAACGAGAACCGATGCAATAATGTTCGATTTTTTTAAAAAAAAATTCTTAGCTTGCTTTTAACTTTATTCAGTATTACACTGGTTATTCGCAATCAACATCATCCTTATGCATTTTTATGCGAAATTTCAGTCTTTGAAGTTCTCTAGGTGAGGGTGACACTGTTGATATGGTCCGTTGAAAAGTGTTATTTTTTTGAAATAATAATAAATATTTCTTCAATGTTTACGGATGAAATATATTTCTCTGTTAATGTAAGTGTATGATTTTGACAAAAAAAAAAAAATTATGCCAAGTTAGCAAAAATTGAACGTCGAACGTGTTTGTATAAAAACTAACATTTGGACAGGCCAGGGGAGTATACATTTGTGACTATTTTCAGCTATAAATGCTAAAATAAAATAATTGTAGTGAATTAATTCTGTGATTCATACAAAAGATAATAGTCTGTAATGTTTAAGCATACAAAAACACTAATAAAATCAGTTTTACATGAAGTTTTTCCATTGGCTGTCTGAATCAGTGGTTGGAAAAACTACATTTATTTTGTAGCGAACTACAACTACAACTACTTTGTTACAAATGTACTTAACTACAACTACAACTACTTGTTTATAAATGTAGTTAACTACAACTACAACTACTTGTTTATAAATGTAGCGACTACAAACTACTTTTAAATTGTAGTCGCTACTTCGCTACTTTAAAAAAAAAAAAAAAAGCATACACCGTTTGAGGACTGACCAAAAATTCGAAAAGTGGTTTACATTAATAAATTAACTCATTTGAATATGGAATAGAACTAGGAATTGTTTTTGAATTTATTTGTTACTTTTCCTTTTTGTTCTTCTTTTTTTTTTTGCTAAAATTTTTCCTTTTTAGATTTTTTAAACAATTTTTACGAATATTCGACGCAAGAAAGGATTCATAAGTTAAAAGATTGAAAGAATTCAACCTTCATTTTTTAAAAAATTTCTTCCAGGGAATATATAGAAACATGAAATTATATTGAAGGATTATAAAAATTATAATGCCAAATAAACCAATGACATTAAACAGGTAGAATGTATTTCGTCAAAATTATGTATCTAAGGATTAGCTCGAATTTTTATGGTTCTTATTTCTCATTGCGTCCGCTGCAGTACTCGGGCAAGATTTGCACCAGTCAGAGTCAATTAAACCTTGTTTTTTTTTTTATCGTTCTCTTTTTTTTTCTTTTTTTTCCCCATTTATTTATTTATTTTTTTAATTTAAAAGTAGTTTCCAGAAATCGCTACAAACTACTATTTTTTGTATCGCGCTACTCACTACTCTACTTTTTTTTAAAAAGTAGTGCGCTACACTACAAACTACTAAAAAATGTAGCTACTACAGTAGTTTCGCTACATGTAGCGCGCTACTTCCGACCACTGGTCTGAATTCAAATAGCGTCGAATCACTCATATAACAAAATCTACTATCGTCAAGGTGATTATGTAGAGAATTGTAGATCATTGTACCTTATTTTTAATTATAAAATATTTTTTTTTTTGAATCCTTTATTTTTTATAGCTTAAAGGAGGTTGGAGGAAAAAAAAAAAAAAAACTCGGATTTTTAACTTATAATGTTAGCAGCTGTGGAGTAATAATTCGGTAAATATTCCGGTGTAAACTGTTGGGTTTTTATTGTTTCTATCCGAACACAGAGGAAATCCACCTTCACAGTATACGTAGATAACTCATGTTTTTGATATAAACTTAACTAAGAGTCAAAATATGAGCTTGGTTACGGCGTGCGTCTGGGCACATCATTAAGCAATCTTTACACTCACAACAAGTGGATAACTCAATTTATCGATAAAAACTTATAAAAACAATTCTAAGTAAATAGTATTACGATGCATGTCTGAATCCATCTCAGTATGCAATCTTCATCCCCAGGTAAAAAGCTCGAAACTAATCTTTCTGATAAAAGCTAATAAGTACAGAAGTAATTCTGAGTAAATTTTACCATGGCATTATGTCTGAACTAATCGGTAAAAGACTAGCACATTGCATGTAGAAAATCCATCAAAATGTAAAAAAGTTAGAGTAAATTCTATGAGGGTGATGTCTGATCTACAAGTCGGTTGTTAATCACCACATTATGGATAGAAAACGCATTATACAGATAAAAAAGAATCTCCCCCCACCCCATTTAGAAAAAATAAGTTCTTCCTGGCTTGAAATATTATTTTATCGGCAAAAATACAAAAACATTTCTTCTTGAGTCACTAATGAATAAGTTATTAAAAATGCTTCCTTTTAATAACTCAAATCTGCACTGAAACTGCTTTGCATGGGAAAAATATATGACCCCCTTCCCTAAAAAAGGGGAATTCCCCTCCCCCCTTTGAGGAAAATTACTTTATGTCGAATAAATTATTTCATTGATCTGAAACTGTTGACACATAGGTTTCATTCATTACTGAAGAAGTGCCAGAATGTTTTAATAATTCTCATATCCATATCGCACAAAATATATCTGTAAGTATAAAAAATAATAAGTGCTTTCTGCTTACAAATAAATTAGTAGTGAATTTTCAAAATCTTCATATTTTTTCAACTTTTGTTCTATTTGACTTTCATAAAATGTTGTTAAAACCGATCTGATTTTACACGAAAGGTACGCAGAAGAACTAAAGCAAGCCCACTTGAATTTCTATAATTAAAAAAATAATAATAATGACCCCCACCCTCTCGAGTTTTTTTTCTTATTACTATTTTAGAGCCCTTCACTAATTAATAATCGATGTACTAGTGTCCACGTCTGATTTCCTGTTTTTTTTTGTGCATTCATCTGAAACAGCTAATTCTATGATCACAGCGCACAGCCCATGGGCCATATGCTGCCCGCGAAGCTGACCCGCTGTTTTATTTAACGTCACTAGTGAATAATAACGATTAGTCACCATGTTACAAATTTCAAGTCAAATATTCAGCTATTTGTACCTTAAAAAAAATGCAATTAATAAAATAAGTAACGATAACATTTTTTTTGGCTTACAATTTTGTTTACTCTTCCTTTCTTTATTTTGTTTTTCATATTTTCCTACGTTATTTATTAAAAAAAAAATCTTTCGAAGTTTTATATGAATTTAGGCCTGCGAAAATACGAGGTGCGGTCGGTAAAAAAAAAGACGAGCATTACTGTTCTAGACCTCTAATATCTTCGGACTTAATAATTTTAAAACGTAAAGGGTGGAAAGCCCGAGTTAAAAACGTCTAAATTTGACCTTGTCTTGTGTACCTTGTGTTTGTACTGTGGGCAGATAGTAGAATCACACAAAAGTTATCAATCTTAACCCGTTACAGCCCAGTGATCTTTTTATGAACCACCTACTTTTAAACCCCTCTTTGAAAGCAGTACCTTTTTATCATTTCTTATTCTTATTGGTTGGTTTCCTTACACATTACACATGTACCCCTAATTTAAAACCTTTATGTTCCCAGTCAGTCCAGCAGGTAACGTCTAAATTTGTCCCGTTGCAGGTTCATAGTGCAGCTTTCAATTCTGGGAAAAACGTTTTATTTTTATAAAGCATATTATACTTTTCTGTAGTTGGTTTTAATTTTACAAAAACTTTATTCTTAATTTACAAAACTGGTACCTTCAAAGATAAGATTAGAGGAAAGTTACCTATTTTTTCGCTACCAGAAACACCCAGCCATCTATTGATAGATCATCTATTATTTCAACTAGAAAATACTGTAAGTTTATAAAATTTTATCTTTACTCTATTTATGAAGTATCAAATGTTTTTTCAAAAGATTTTTCAAAAATTTTTGATATGAAATAATTTAGGCGCTAACGGATTAATCTGTAGAAAGGCTATTACATCTGCTCTTGCGCCTCTAGGGGAATCAGGGATGACTCCACTCCTCCTGTTCCTTATCAGAGAAGCGAAAGATTCGCCAGCAGAGACCAGCAGCGCTTCTTCGCTTTATCACTGCAGCAAAACTTTTTCTCCAATTTTTTATAGGGTGGAAAGGAAGGTCTTTCAAGGGCGTCTTAGGAGGGGGAAAAAATCTTCTACTTTGTCTCTTTCCCTAATCGTAATATGCTGTCGGGTATATATTCGATGCAACCGATGTCATAAAAAGGAATGATTCTATTAACGTACAAACTAATGTCCGTCCGCGAAACCCGCGTCGAGAACTCGCGAACAGTTTTACTTAAAAAAGGTTGGATGGGTTCTGGGTGATAGCTTTCCGAAGTTTTCAATTTAAAACGTGCTTTTGCTATATCCTTTTGACGTTGGAAATTAGCATCGTCCCACGTTGTTTGATACGGCTCAAAATGCTTTTATTATTCTTCCCCTTATTGTTATCTTACCCAACACCCCTATTTTGGCAAGATCGGAGAAGACCTGACGCATGCGCAAATGCGCGGAAGGTTTTACCTAAGAAGATCAGACAATACTGTCCTAATCACCTTCTCGAAATAAAAGCTAAAGAAAATGAGTTTAATAGTTTTTCTTTGAAAAGAAAAAAAAATAGTTTAGTTCTCTTTTTTTTTGAAAAAGAAAAAAAAAGAAAATTTAAAAATAATTCGATTGTTGTACGGTGGAATACGAATGGAAAGTTGCAGCTCAAACTACAACGAATTAATGGTTGGAAAACATGATAGTTTTGTCCATTGGTTAAAAAAAGAAGAAAATCCTTTTCTTAATGATAATTTTATGATTCCCCCCCCCCTTGATGTCAAATGTAAAGCAACATTTTTTTAAAATAATTTTTTTCGGGGGACAATGGAAAAGTGCGGTGTACCCGACCGAGCGATATAACGAGGCGCGATATTGCGGGGGGTTACTGTACAAAGTTTGAGAGTGCTTCAGTGCAGTGTGTGCCAAATCTGAGAGAACATTATCTCACGGCTTTCTTGTCATATGGTGAGTGTTTTTGCACTGATGAAGAGGTTCCACTGTGGCCTTAAAATAGCTATATGCTGTATTTTCATAATAATTAGTGCTTTATTGACTTCGATTTTTAACTTCAGTCAATGAAAGTTATTATTTTCAGGAAATATGAGTGACATCATCAAAGCTCAAGGCTGTAGTTTTATAAAGAGAAGGTTCATACAAGACTTGAAATTTCATGACCTATACTGCCATGCTAAGCACAATAGTTGTCGGGGGACTATTCAAATACTGTTGTTTTACCGTATTTTCCCAGAATCAGCTTTCAGATTGCCAGAATTTTAAAAAAGTACAATTTTTCTGTCGCCTTTTCTCCAGTGAATAAATTGCAATTTTCGCCACTCAAACATCCAGTTCAGGGTCTTGATAGATGGGGTATTTATAATATTTCATGCCAGTGTAAGTTAACTTATATAGGATAGACATGACGTGCTCTAAAATTCCGAGTTAAAGAACATGAAAATTGTGTTAAAAAACAGGGTTTCAAACGCTCTTCCATTGCCCAACACTGTCGGTCATGTGATCATATTTTTGATTTTTCCTTTGCAAAAATTATCCATAGTTGTTCTTCGATTTTTGATTTTGGTTTTTGGGAATCCTATTATATCTGGAAAAATTTTGATTTAGTTGTCAACGATTTGTCTAGCACCCCTCTTTTCCCAAACATTTGGAAATCTTTTATTTAATAACTTTTTCGTCTGTGACGTAATATTTGTTGCGCAGTTGTCCTCTTTAACCCATGACGTAACAGTTTCTGCGGACCTAGTCTTTC
This sequence comes from Uloborus plumipes, assembly GCA_038373865.1. Lineage (NCBI taxonomy): Eukaryota > Metazoa > Arthropoda > Arachnida > Araneae > Uloboridae > Uloborus > Uloborus plumipes. The sequence continues at coordinate 7,254 of JAXGGA010000418.1, read as the reverse complement.
TGTTCTGTTTATTTTCCTTCGCGTTTCTCGAATTCCTGGTTCACTTGACTGCCGTCAATTGAACCATCCTCTTTTTCGCACTGATGATGGGGCTTCATTTGTAATAGCCCCGAAATAGCTATTTGCTAGAGTTTTCAAACTATTTTTAAATATTTTATTCGTACTTTTGCACACGTTGTCTTGTATTTTTAACTTCACAATAGTCGTATCTGCACTTTTTAACAAAATTGAGTTGTCGCCACCAGGCGGCTCTTTGTGACGTATTTTACCAAAAGACGAAATAATATGGTCATTTGAGAAGGTGAAATATTTTTAAACAATTCTGAAAAAGTTTCATCTGAATCAAATACATGGTGGCGCAAAACTTTAAGAGTTTTATCTCAATTTGAGCTCCACTGCAGACACCCCTTCGGCGCTTAGCACGGCAGTATATGCATACACAGAAGTTCAGAAATCTTTAAATCCCTTAACCGCGGCACATCAGTTTCAAAATGTCGTAAATCCGGCACTGCAAATTCGGAGCATTCCTTTTAGTGCCAGCACCGAACTGCACATGAAACCTTTATTTCTTCCCAAATTTGATTACGATGCATTTTTAACACCTCCCCCATCACAAGTCCAATATCCGACATCACGATTTCGAATCCGACGCAGCAACATTTACGGAAATTTCTAGGAGAGAAGTTCGAAAATGAAAATTTAGATCTCTTTGCCTCCGAAAATGTAAACAAAACGCCGACGTGACGTTCCGACACGATTGAAGTTCTTTACAGTTGGCAACAAGCCAAATACCCGCCCCCCCCCCCCCCACTCATCATACACGGTTGAACTGTCATCAAAAGACACTCATTTGGGAAAAGATGACGACGGAAAAAGAAAAACGTCCACTTAAAAGTTTCGGATTTCGCTTTATTAGTATTTTTTCGAGCGCGTCAGTTCGTTTGATATCTTCGACGTTGAGCACAATGGGAGTTCTTATACTATTTGTAACGTGTCAGCCTGCCTTTTGTTGGAATTAAATAATGAACACATAAAAGATAAAACACTACCTTTGTCCCAAATAATAATTGATGAAAACTTCGTCCATAAATCATAAATTTTACAAATTATTGCATGCATTTCTGTCAGCGAACATACACACACCAGGGTCCCCTGTGCCTACCATTGTACATGGTTTAATTGGTTGGATAGGGCTCAGAATAGCGTTCTGTTTCCTGATCCAGATCAGGAGCCGAGCAACATCTGGTCCAGTACCCCCAGAGGGATTGATTTGGAATGAGAACTTAGAGAACTTTGTGACCACGAATATATTTAACGTGCCTCAGTGTACTCGGTGGATCTTTGGCCGGCTGGCATTGAACACAGGACCCTTCGGTTACGAGTTTGATGCCAAATCAATCAGGCAGGCTACCATGTCCTTCTTTCAGTGCTAAAAGAACCCCTTTTCAGCACAAAAGAAGTGAACTGGTGGATGAAAGAACATCCTTTAAAGGGGTAGCTGTTCGGAATAAGTGAATAAAAATAGTCAAAGGTGCTGGGGCTAGTCGTAATATTCCACGTTGGGCAGTATAGTGGTTGATCATGAAAAAGTGCTATTTCCAAATCTTCACACTAACTTAGGACTGATGAAGCAATTTATCGAGGGTTTTATAAAAGATGGAGACTTTCAAATATGTTTGTTTGAAGTTTCCGGAAGCTAAATTGAAAGAGGGAATATTCACAGGACCTGACATAAGAAAACTTTTATCTTTCCCATTGTTTTTTGAATCAATCAATGAATAAAACTGAAAAAGAAGCCTAGAACTCATTCAAGGATGTGGTACAAAAGTTTTTGGGAAGTAGCAAAGACTATGGCTCTAAAAACATCGTTAAGAGGACGTTGGCTGCCTTCAAAGAGCAGGACTGTAACATGAGTTTAAAAATCCATTTTTAGCCTACTTTCCCGTTAAAAATAAAAGAAAGACGAAAAAAGTATTAAAAGTAGCTTAATGCATCTAAAAAATATCGCCAAGTCCAAAAAATATCGCCAAGTTAAAAAAATATCGCCAAGTCCAAAAAATATCGCAAGTTAAAAAAAAAAGGTAAATGAATATCGAAAAATTAAAAATTTGAAAGTAGGGTATTGAGATGGGGAATTTGTGTCGTCGGTCGTCGGTCGTGTCGGTCGGTCTGTCTGTCCCCCCCTAATAACTTTTGAATGAACATTCCGATTTGGACAAACTTTTTTTTGTTGGAAAGATCTCGGCGAGTACAGTTTATTACCGTATTTAAATTTTCAATTTGAACACTTTTTGGTTCAACATTGAACCGTTCAAGCAACCTTTCTCCACCTAATAACTTTTGAGTGAACCGTCCGAATGGAACAAACTTTTTTTTTGTTCGAAAGATCTTCAGCGAGTGCAGCTCATTCCCATATTTGATTTTTCGATTTGGACAATTTTTGTTCAACTTTGAACCGTTCAAACAACCTGTCCCGCGATGCTAACTTTGAGTGAACAATCCGATTTGAAACAAACTTTTTTTTGTTCGAAAGATCTCTTCAAGGATACTTCATTCCCGTATCTACATTTTCGATTTGAACAATTTTTCGTTCAACATTGAACCGCTCAAGCAACCTTTCCCACCTAATAACTTTTGAGTGAACCGTCCGAATGGAATAAACTTTTTTTTGTTTGAAAGATCTCGGAGAGGCTTTCCCATACATTCCCATATTTCGCTTTTTGATTTGAACCATTTTTCGTTCAATATTGAACCGTTCAGAAAAAAAAAATTAACATTAGCGTCTACGGGGAATTTAAGTTGAATGTTGATTCTGAACTTAAAGTCGGATTTCCTTCAAACTAACTTTGTAAGAAAATGGTTTTGATAAGTAATGTTTGTAACGTACTTTTCTGAGTAATCTTCTGTGAGGACTCTGATTCCGACTCCGACTCTGCAAACATGGCGGAAATGCAGGCTCAGAAAAAAAATTACTGACTGTGCAGACGATTTTTTGTTTATTTATTCATTTGTTTTATTTTATTTATTATTATTATTATTATTTTTTGGCAGACGATGTTTTTTTTTGTAACAAAAATTTTTCATTCACGAGAACATTTTATTCTTTATTTATATTTAACAACTGGCAACAGATTAAAAGTCAAATTCGAGACATTTTATTAACGGACGAGTTTTTTTTTTCTTTTTTTTTTCTTTCTTTGATAAAATGTGTTTTGATGCTCTTTGTACTTTTATTTATTTATTTATTTATTTTATTATTATTATTATTTATTTTTTTTTGAAAACGATGGAGGATTTTTTCTACGGAGGAACTGTAACAGTTACTCTTTAAAAGGTGCGAGAAAACTTTATTTATTCGTTAATTACTTTTTACGTGTCTATTTCATCTGATGAAAGGGGTATATTTTGCTTTTCGAAATCAGCTCTAAGTGCTAAAAAGGTATGTTTGACATAATTTTAAGTCTCAGATAATCAAGAGAATAATGATCAGATGCGAGAATGCCGATGTCGATGTACGGGAAAGTAGGCTCGTTTAGTTCTTGACAGAACTTCTTGTCTACATTCACATGTAGACTATTTTCCCAAAAACCTTGGTGGCTTTAGTGAGGAACAGGATGAGAGGTTTCACCGAGATGTGAAAGACATAGAGAGACGTTACCAAGGAAGGTGGGACGTAAATATGATGTCATACTACTGTTGGATGCTCAAGCGGGAAACATCGAGATCCAACCAGCGAAAGCGCACCAATAGGAGTATCAATAAAAAGAAAAAAAAAATGGTTTGACCGTAAAAAGGAGTAAACACTAAATGTGATCCACTTTTTTAAATGTGTTGTGATGAGTAAAAAAATTGTAAAGCTTTTTTTTTAAATAAATACATGATTTTCTTTGTAACTTGTTTTTTCGACTTTGGCATTTAAGTCCTCACGTATTGCAAAAAATCTGTACGTGATGGAAAAAAATGAAGCTCATATTTGGATTCAGCGCACCGAAAAACATTAAAATCAGTCAAAACATCCCATGCATCTGTTCGATTTTTTTTTTGCAGACCCGTGTAATCAGTAGTTTTCTGTATTTGTCGGGGGAGGGAGGGGGGATTGCGTTGTGTTATATAAGATGAAAACCTTTCGCTATTGGGTTAACACATTTATGCCCAAGTTTTTTTTAGCAATTTTTTTTAAATTTTTATCTGCTTAAAAGTCTTACTTGGAATGGTTTACATACATTTTAATCTTGAAATAGTTCGCCGTTGCCATATTTATTAAATTATTTAACGTCCTGTTTATGAGATATTTTGCAGATATGTGAGCAAAATAAGACCTTACTTGACTTTACTTTTGCAAAATAACATTACAGAAGGCATCTGTGATCAATTTTAAACAAATCTTTTTAAAATAGTTTAATTTTATGAAAAATAAGTTCGCAAAAAACTTATTTTTTGTGGCTACCCATGCTGGATCGTTGTTTCACTGATTTGTCTGAAAATAGCTGTTAATAAATAAACTCTGATGTCCAAATAGTGGCTCTAACTGGTTTTCTTAAGAAGAAAGACTATTTAACTTGTGAAAAACAGCTTTAGTAAAATGATATACCCATTACAGGTTTTTGTACTCAGTAACTAACAAGCGTCCCGTTTTTAGGCTACTGGGGATAAATGGGTTAAAGCCTGTCGCTGCCGGCGGTATCTCAACAGTAGCTTCATTTTGAGTTTATGTGAGTTGAAACAAAATAATACTGTATCCACTTAAACAAATAATTAAAAGACCTAAAACTGCTCTGACAAGTTGAAATGCATTCAACTAAAAGACATTTAAATGTAATCGGAGTTCCAATTTCTAATAAATACACATATTCAGGAAATATTTCAGACAAAGCCCTCCCCAAAATGAAAGTTTAGTTACAATCACGCTCTGATATCATAAATATTTCATCGGGAAAATAGCACTTCCAAGAATCTTATTTGAGACCTATCAACTCCAGAATAATCGATTTGGAGAAACAATCGATATATCGACAAAGTTACCGAAAACATTTCCTTCATCGCAAGTTTCCAGAAAACAGCTTTAGGGAGGGCATCTTCCGATGTTCCTATTGCTTTTGAAAATATTTCCTGCAGGAAAAGCCGATCGGGCCAGAAATCTGAATAACTGTAATAATGCGCCATACAACTCAACTCATTCTGGCAAACTATTTCGTCGGAACTTGGAAGGTTTTGAAAAATGGCTTCACATGGCAATAATCGTTACGATTGATCGTCGCATTGTATTCTGAATAACAGTTTCAGTTCTGTTATCTAGTTGTGAAATAGGTGAATATCATTGCCTCATGTGGTGAATTTGCAGACACAATATGTGATAATTTTCTAGTTATCACATGAATTAAAGTCAACTATTTATTGCAAGGCAAAATATGACTGAAACTTCGTGTTAGATTTTAAGCTGAATTCAATTATTTTAAAAATTGATTTGGTTGTTGTCGGGGCATACTCAGCGTTTCTGACAAATTAATTCTTTGAGTTGCAGAATTTTTAATTTACTTGATATTAACGATAAATAATATTTTTAATTTTTTGTCTTGATATTAAAGATATTTTTAAAATAGGGGAAAAGAGACCTAACTTATTCAAAACAGAGACCTTGATCTTAACTTTTAAAGGTTACGATTAATTAAGCAGTAATCGTCGGTAATCACCTGTTTGCCGATTAACCTACCGACCAATTTTAGCATCTTAACAGACTGAAAAAGTATTTTTTATATTAAGCTGCTTTTTTAAAAACAAGTAACTATGGTAAATGAATTTCAGCCGATCAGTCTGCTGAGTTTTCATATTCATTTCCTTATTATTTATTTTATTGCAATTACTTTTACTTCGAACAAGAAACTATGCTGAATGTATTTACTACACCCGACGAATAATTTCGAGCTCCTACTGTCGTGACCCCATTTGATTCCAAAATTTTTAATTATCATGTTAGGTATGTGAACAACGCATACATTTTTTGTTTTCAATTTAAAAAATGGAAGAAGCTGCTGGAAAAATTTAATATGTGACTCAAATTTTGAGGGGAAAGGGGGGGGGGTGATGTCCGACGATTTAAAAAATATATATAAAACAATAATAATGATAAAGGACTGTTTGGGACTTTAAATAGAAATATGGAAACATTGAAAACCCTGCATTGCTTTTTTTCATGTCAATGTTTACAGTAAAGAAAGAAAAGAAGAAGAAAAAAAAAAAGCAGATGTTGTAATCTTGATTACAAGATCTGATCTCTTTTCAAAGCTATATATGGAAACAACGCAGTCTAATACGATAGGTGTCGGTTTAAGTACATAGCACACATATTGAAAGTGTCCGAATTTTTGTCCGGATATTTTTGTAATTTTGTGTCCTGATTCTTTTTGCAAAGCTACTACGAAGTCTGCGGAGTTAATACGATTTTTTTTCAAAGGAAATAGTATCCGTTATACTTCAAAATACATAAATATCCTTTAATTGACAACATAATCACATATAAACGTTACATTCCTCTTTTACTTAATATCTCATGACTATTAATTCTTTCTACGCAACTGATTCTGTAACTCTCGAACTCATATCATTTTATCGACTTTATTATTTTATCATACTTAAATTCATACAGGTTTACGTTTCTATAAAAAGTAATAGCACCTCCTTATTTTTAACGTTAAAAAAAATGAAAATCATTCGTTGTCAAACGGGCTTTTTCTTAGGATTCTGTCAAAGGATAGTTGGGAATTTTTTCTACCAAGAGAAGGCTCGATATCTGATTTTTGTTGACTTTTTATTTCTCTTGAAAATACAGAGATCTTACTCATAAAAAAACATGCGAGAGAGTTCGTGGGAATAATAAAGCCACTGTTTATATGAGGGAAAAAAAATCTCACACCTAAAAATAATATTACTGTACTTCCTTCCGCCGGCCCTTATTTTTTTTTTCTTTCTGAGCAGAAAAGAACCGGATTTCATTTTTTAATGCGCAAAGAGGCCGTATTCCGAAACTCCATCTCCATCTGCGTCTGAACGATAGCTTTACGACCACACCCCCACTCTTAAAAACAATTGAATCGACGAACATCTTGATAACTCGGAAAGAAATTTTTTTCTCTCTCGTTCTTGCTGTGCATGTGCATCCATTGCGATTGCGACGTTCCTATGGTGTAGGGACTGATGAAATTGACTACATTGCGTTTATAATTACCGTATTTACGAGAAACTAATGGGTATTGTTTT